>CM046038.1:38938632-39268928 GCA_025215565.1 Flaveria ramosissima
TTACTTTGACAGCTAAATGTATTCATTATGAGAAGGAATTTTATGTGATGAGGAAGAAACTAAGAATTCAGGATGAGGTGAGCCATGCTTTGGATGGGAGATGGATGACGATCGAAGAGGAGAGATTGTTGGATGATAGTGCTTTGAGCCAGATTCATTTCCAAGTGTGAGACCTAGAGGCTAGTCATTCAAAGACTAGAAACCGACTGTCCCTGGCTGAGCAGAGAATCGATGCTGCTGAGGTAACGATGCTGATAGCCCAACAGCAGGTGATACATATGGGGGAGGGAGTAGAGATTACCATGGTAGTGGCCATATTTTGCATGATGATAATTTCATACCTGATGCATGTTGGTAGTGGAGCACCATTTTTAGGATAGATGATGTATACAAGCGGGGGCGCTCGAATATCTTGGTTGACAAAGAAACTCGTTTGGTGTAGTACGTTATGTAGACTATCAAAATAATTATCTTTTGGTGGGTTATCTATCGTATGTATATTTTTATGTATGTTCAAACAATATGTTATTATTAGTTTCTATTATGATATTATAAACTATGATTGTGGAAATGTTGATATATTTACGTCTAAATCTATTGGACTAATCGATTATATTATAAAATGATCATTATACGCTATCTAAACCCCCCCTTTCCTATCTTCGAAACAGAACTAAAACATGCCACCTAGAAAGCGAAATACGTCATCAAGTGGAAACGCCAACCTACTAGCTAACCCAGAAGAGTTAGCCCAGTTAATAGCCTAACATGTCAAAATCAGTCTTGGAACAACATGACGCTAATGTAGATGCCGGACAATGAAGAGGTCATGCAATTGTAGGTAATGGTCTTGGAAATGGAGTGGGAAACGGCTCAAACATAGGTTCTGGTGTTGGTGCCAATAATGGTTCTGGTACGAACGGAAACCCAGGCAGTTCATTAGGCGGACAACTTCAAGGATGCTCGTATAAGACATTCCAAGGATGCAATCCAAGAGCTTTTACTAGTGCTGAAGGGCCATTATATATTGTTTGGTGGATTGAGAAGATGGAGATTATTATAGCCATAAGTAACTGCTTTGATGATCAGAAAGTGAAGTACGCAACCTGTTCTTTCCAAGATGTAGCATTGTCATAGTGGAATTCTCAACGCCAACTTTTGGGAGATCTAAACGCTTATGATCTGAATTGGGAACAGTTGAAGGATATGATGCTTCGAGAGTATTGCCCTCGCAATGAACTACAGAAACTAGAAATGGAGTTTTGGAACCTCACAATGAATGGTGCTGAGATTCAAGCCTACACTTCTAGGTTCAACAATCTCGCTAGATTGGTGCTTCGAATGGTTACACCTGAATATTTTCGGATTGTGAGACACATTTGGGGATTGGCACCGCAAATGAGAAATAATGTTACAGCCTCAAACCCCGCCACAATTCAGAGTGCTATAGCTATTGCACATTCTCTGACCAATGATGCAATACGTAGTAGAACCCTAATTAAGAAAGATAATTATGGAAAAAGAGTTCTGGAAGTCGAAAGGAAGACTATTAAGATGGATATAAGTTCATTCAATGGGAAAAAAAGTGGTTTGGAAGTTCGAAGAAGTAGGTCAGTAATAAGAAGAGTTACCATCAAGGATCTGAGCGGGCTTATGTTGCAACTTCTGGCAATAACAGGGTAAACAAAGAAGCCCAAGGGAAATGTAATAAGTGTGGATATTTTCACAGTGGTGAATGTAGAGTTTGCACTCATTGCCATAAATTTGGTCATCTAGGTCAAAATTGCCGTACAAAGCCTGATGAAAAAGTAACGAGGAATGATCGTGCTTGCATTGAATGTGGTGTCGTAGGACATTTCAAGAAGGATTGTCCGAAGTTGAATGGATCTAAGGCTAGAGGGAAGGCTTTTGAAATGAATGCTAGAGATGCGCGCCAAGAACCATCAGTGGTTAAAGGTACGTTCCTTATTAATAATCATTATGCCTCTATTTTATTTGACACTGGTGTCGATTAAAGTTTCATGTCAAGGAAATTTGATCCGTTGTTGGGTATAAAACCCTATAAGCTAAATAAGAAATATGTTATTGAACTAGCTAACGGGAAGAAAATAGAATCTACCAAAGTAATAAAAAAATGTACCTTACAACTTAATGATCGTCTTTTTAGTATCGACTTGTTACATGTCGATCTTGGAAGTTTCGATGTTGTCATTGGAATGGATTGGCTCTCGTGGAATCATGTTGGAATTGAATGTTTTGAAAAGATTATTCACTTACCAACCTCTAATGGTGGAGTTATAATCGATGAATGAGACAAAGGAAAACCTCTATTAATAATTGTTAGTGTCATGAAAGCTTATGAATACTTAAGTGAAGGATATCAAGCCTTCGTATTAAAAGCAATTGACGTTAAGAATGAGAAATGAAGAATCGAAGACATTATGGATGTGTGAGAGTATCCAGAAGTATTCCTCGAAGATTTGTGAATCCAAGGATCGCAATCAGGAATTATCAGTGATAGATTGAAAGAACAAGGTTTGATTAAAAAAGATTTCATTAAGGCAAATTAATGATTACAAATGATCAAATAATGATTGCTAATGACAATGTTTGCTTTGAACGTGTTGATGATTTTGGTGTATTGATGTGACGGCTGCTAGGGTTTTTCTGTTTGAAGTAATAGTTTTCAATGTTATGATTTTTCATATCACACCATTTGCAATACTTTTCCTCTGATTTGGTTTCAGAATCAAGCACTTTCTTATTCTTTTGTCGCCTTTGAGTCTTCAGTTCTTTTTCAAATTTTGCAGTAAATAAATTCTTCCCCTTCCATGACATAATGTCAAAAGGTTCTTGTTTAGCATCAGTTGATTTCTGTTGCTTAGGATTCACAACTTTCTATTTTGTTTTATTCTGTAAGGCCCCATTCCCGGAACGCCTACAGTTGGACATTCATCGCACATAAAACATATAATTATATTTCACTTTCATAATACGTTGCAGCGGAAACATTAAAAACGACAATTTCATTTCATCAAAATGCTTTTACAAAATAAAAGAACCATTCATTACACAATTTCATTTTTACGTTTCATTACAAAAGCACTATAACATTGGATGCATCCAAAATAACCTGAGTAGCCGCCCCGCGCCATCCTCAGCAACATACATGCCAACTGGAAACACATCAAATTTAGCGTTGCTGAGTGAGTTCTAGTTTTATAATAAAACATACTTTACTTCCTTTATAAAACCATTCGTTACTTTCATGCGATCACACATCATACGTACACATAGATAATAGTTATTATTATCTTCATCGTTAATTCATACATTATCTTTCGTTCATTCATTCTTACTTTCATTCGTTCGTTCATCATTACATCTTTTCCATTTAACAACACCATGAACATTATCCTTCATGCTCATGATACTGGGCCTAAGCCTATCATAGACCTTCATTTACGGTGCCCAACACCTTTGGCCACAGTACCTAGGATAAGGTTCAGGATCATTACATCTGTTACACCATCACGTTCAGTGTCAACAGCTATGCCCCAAACAATATGGCTACTGGGCCAAAGATCATAAATGACTTCCACACTGCACGTAGCCTGGCACCAGCACCGGGGTAAGCAATAACTCGAGTACTGGGCCAAAGATCATAAATGACTTCCACACTGCACATAGCCTGGCACCAGCACCGAGGTGAGCGACAAAGATCCCATCCACATACTACACCCCCAACGATATGCATAACTCGAGTACTGGGCCGAAGATCATAAATGACTTCCACACTGCACATAGCCTGGCACCAGCACCGAGGTGAGTAATCACTACTCCACCCCCAACGATATGCATAACTCGAGTACTGGGCCGAAGTTCATAAATCACTTCCACACTGCACATAGCTTGGCACCAACACCGAGGTGAGTAATCACTACACACTATGTACAACAACGTTGGTCAGTCACAAAGACTGGAACCACCACGTGTACCCTTGTTCATAATGCTTGCAAGCCTTTCATACTTCCATTCATTCATTAATGCATGCATTCATTCATTTATCATGTTCCTCTTTTCATTATCTTTCACTTTACGTTACATAATACTTTCGTTTCATTCATTAACCATCAACGTAAAGCCATGGAAAGATACATATACATAACAGGAATATAAACATAAACATACACACATCACCATACATGACATCATCATATATACGCATCAATCATACACACGCATCAATCATACATCACATCATTATCAACATCGCACAATCACACCACATCAAACATCACACGAATCACGCGCATCACATCATACATAACTATAAGGCATTACACGTCATCATGCATCGCATCATCATCATCATAAATCATCTTACAGCATCCATGCCCATCACATCATCTACAACCCCAAGGGTCCGAGCCTACGTCTACACTTCCCGAAAGTCAGACAATACTATGGTCATTTGGGCGTATGGACCCTATTCGGTCGCATGGTCTCTCATGCGTATGGGAACACTTAGGCGAATGGACCTCCAGTCGCATAGCCTCCAATCGCATGCTTCACATGCAAATGAAGCTCAGTCGCATGACAGCTGGGCGTATGGACCCCAATCGCATGACCTTCATGCAAATAGCCCTCAGTCGCACACCTTTCGTGCGTATGGACCTCAATCGCACGGCTCACAGGCGTATGAACTCCAGTCGCATGACCTTCAGTCGCATGACCCTCATTCGCATTTCATTCAGTCGCATAGCCCTGATTTGCATTTCCTTCAGTCGCATAGCCCTCATACGTATGACCCTCAGTCGCACTACTCATATAAGAATGAACCTCAGTCGTACTCCTGTCGTGCGTATGGACCCAGTCGCATGCCATTCGGTCGCATGGACCTTCAGTAGCATAGCCCTAGCTACGCGCAGAATGCAGTTCATCCCGAACTGCAGCCGACGATTTCGGCCTCCAAACTCTTCCAAACTCGATTTTAGCCCAAATCAACCATCCTAAACCTTAGGGAAGCATACCACCACCTCATTCAAGTATAACCAAGCATGAAATCAAGCCCTAAACGAATCATACACATACACATATATACAAAAACAGGTTTACACCCAAAAACTCGAAAAAGGGTTTTCAGATGTGTTCCAGCCCCAAAATCATTCAAAAACGTGTGAAAGAAGGGTCCTAGAACTCACATGAACAATCCCGTCGAGTAGAGCTTTGATTTGACCCGCTACACGACGATTTCCACACTCGAATCCACCCGAACCAAGCTTTTCTCCTCTTTTTCTCCTTTTCTTCTTCCTCTCTTGGCTGAAAATAGGAAGAATGGGGTGTCTTCCCCCTTTTATACTCCCGTTCATGAAAGTAACTCTCGTTGGCGAGTTTGGTCCCTCGACTTTGGACTTTATTTCTTTTTCTTCTTTCGTCGGCTTCAAAGAAAATTTCCGGGTGTTACAAGTCCACCCCCTTATATAGGTTTCGTCCCCGAAACCTGTTATTCCTTAAACCTTCGCGGGCAATAATGTCTCATCTCTTTTTCAATCTCTCACCTGGAGTTCAATCGGTCTACGTCGTTTATCCACACACGACTTCTTATCTATCTTTGGCTACCTTCATCAAGTCTTTGATCCTTTCGAGCTTCTCAGCCGTAGCCTCGGTCACCTTAAACCGTCACCGTGACCTCGTCAGGCGCAGTCAACCGTATCGTTTTCCTGCGACACACAATGTTCGTCTCGAAGTCCGCTAACCAATCCACTCCTAGGACTACATCGAAGGGCGTATCTATATTCTTACAACTAACATGCAATTCAGCACAGAAAGCAACAGGAATAAAACTTTTTACTAGCGCCAGCATCAAATAACACAAAGGCTAAGGATTTATTTACTTGAAACGTACCTGACACAACATCGGGGTCCGTCCTAGCTTCCTCCGATCTTTTTCACTCCCGAACCTTCCGCCCTCGGCTTATTGCAATCCTTGCTCATGTGGCCCTCCCCACCACAGGAATAACAACACCTCATACCGCAGTTCTTCGCCACATGTCCGGTCCTTCCACAACGGAAACAGACATTAGTCCCCAATCTACATTCCCCGGGGTGTTTGTGTCCACACTTGTCACACCTTCCCGACCCCGCATTAGTTATGACCACACGCTAGTCATCCACCCATGCACCTTTGTTACTTGGAGCGGCTCCACCACGTCCAAATCGCTTTCCATACAAATCCCGATCACCCTCTCCTTTCTTGCTAATTTCTGTCACCACCACAGATCTTTCATCGTATAATCTCCCCGCCAAATCAACCGCCGACCTAAACATGCTCGGTCGGGCAGCGATCATGTGCCTACGGACATCCACCGGCAAGCCCTGAATATACCTCTTAATCTTTCGTGACAGAGGCGTCACCTAATTCGGCACCAGCTGTGCCATTTCGTTGAACCTTGCGGTATACTGCTGATGTGTCATGGTTCCCGCCTCCAGCTGCAGGAACTCTCTTTCAACTTTATCCATCTCATGGTGAGGACAGAATTCCTCAATCACCAGCCTCTTCAACTCTGCCCATCTCATCCTCCCGATAGCCCTACTTCCCTCAACTTGGACAATATTGTCCCACAAACACAGAGCTGAGTCCACAAAAGAGTGGGCAGCAAACTTTACCTTCTGGTCTTCCCGGCATTCGCTGATATTTAAAACAGCTTCCATTTCCCTCACCCATCGGTGAGCAGTAGCAGCAGTGCCATTACCATCAAACGTTGGGGGCTTGCATCATTGAAACTCCCCATAGTTACAGCCTCATGCCACCTCCGGCGCAGGCTCTTTCTCTTCTTCTTCCTCTTCGTCATCGGAGAAAACCATTTAAGTCTCGGGCCGTCTCCTTTCTCCCGAAGGTCTACCCCCTTCCTTTCTCACCCATCTCTAACAGTTTTTATCACTTCGGTCACTACATACAATAGGATCGTCTGCAAGACCTGATGCACTTCCTCCTTGACCGCCTCCCTCATTGAGGCCCTCAGATTAGCATTCTCATCACCGCCCTCCGGATGAGGGGTCTCAGGTTCTTCATGAACCACCTCTTTGGCCATAGGCCTTCCTCTTGTGACCCGTGGTTCAGCACCACGTCCACCACTACCTCCACCACGAGAATCTTTCGAAGATCTACCACCGGCCATTCTCTAAACACACTGAAAGATTCAAACACTAACAAGGTCATTCAAGGAACAACTCAGTTTATGTCAAGTATAGTAAATCCCTAAATACAGTGGCCAGTTGCGATTAGCCACTTACTTTACTCTTCATACCCCAAGCATTACCTGTGTCCTGATTACATCAGTATCTAAATCTACCAGCAACACATAAACCATATAAAATGCGCACATAATACCGGTTAACCTTACGAAAATACCTGATGGCACGTAGCTACTCAGATTGGCATCACTTTCCCTTTCCGTCCCATTCTCAGTTTAAGTTAAGGTTTATTTTGAAAATTTACCCATTTCACTTAAACTTTGGCTCTGATACCAACTTGCAAGGCCTCCTTCCCGGGACGCCTACAGTTGGTCATTCATCGCACATAAAACATATAATTATATTTCACTTTCATAACACGTTGCAGCGGAAACATTAAAAACGACAATTTCATTTTATCAAAATGCTTTTGCAAAATAAAACAACCGTTCATTACACAATATCATTTTACATTTCATTACAAAAGCACTATAACATTGGATGCCATCCAAAATAAGCTGAGTAGCCGCCCCGCGCCATCCTCAGCAACAGACCTGCCAACTGGAAACACATCAAATTTAGCGTTGCTGAGTGAGTTCTAGTTTTATAATAAAACATACTTTACTTCCTTTATAAAACCATACGTTACTTTCATGCGATCACACATCATACGTATACATAGATAATACTTATTATTATCTTCATCGTTCATTCATACTTTATCTTTCGTTCATCCATTCTTACTTTCATTCGTTCGTTCATCATTACATGTTTTCCATTTAACAACACCATGAACTTTACCCTTCATGTTCATGATATTGGGCCTAAGCCTATCATATACCTTCATTTACGATGCCCAGCACCTTTGGCCACAGTACCTAGGATAAGGTTCAGGATCATTACATCTGTTACATCATCACGTTCTGGGTCAGTGTCAACAGCTATGCCACAAACAATATGGCTACTGGGCCGAAGATCATAAATGACTTCCACACTGCACGTAGCCTAGCACCAGCACAGGGGTAAGCGATAACTCGAGTCATGGGCCGAAGATCATAAATGACATCCACAATACACATTGCCTGGCACCAGCACCGAGGTGAGCGACAAAGATCCCATCCACATAATACACCCCCAACGATATACATAACTCGAGTATTGGGCCGAAGATCATAAATGACTTCCACACTACCCATAGCCTGGCACCAACAACGAGGTGAATAATCTCTACTCCACCCCTAACAATATGCATAACTCGAGTATTGGGCTGAAGTTCATAAATGACTTCCACACCGCACATAGCTTGGGACCAGCACCGAGGTGAGTAATCACTACACACTATGTACCACAATGTTGGTCAGTCACAAAGACTGGAACCCTCGCGTGTACACCTGTTCATAATGCTTGCAAGCCTTTCAGACTTCCATTCGTTCACTAATGCATGCATTCATTCATTTATCATGTTCCTCTTTTCATTATTTTTCACTTTACGTTATATAATACTTTAGTTTCAGTCATTAACCTTCGACGTAAAGCCATGGAAAGATACATATACATAACAGGAATATAAACATAAACATACACACATCACCATTTAGGGCATCATTGTATATACACATCAATCATACACACGCATCAATCATACATCACATCATCATCAACATCGCACAATCACACCACATCAAACATCACACGAATCACGCTCATCGCATCATACATAACGATACGACATTACACGTCATCATGCATCGCATCATCATCATCATAAATCATCTTACAGCATCCATGCCCATCATATCATCTACAACCCCAAGGGTCCGAGCCTACGTCCGCACTTCCCGAAAGTCAGACAATACTATGGTCATTCGGCTGTATGGACCCTATTCGGTCGCATGGTCTCTCATGCGTATGGGAACACTTAGGCGAATGGACCTCCAGTCGCATAGCCTCCAATCGCATGCTTCACAAGTGAATGAAGCTCAGTCGCATGACAGCTGGGCGTATGGACCCCAGTCGCATGACCTTCATGTGAATGGCCCTCAAATGCACACCTTTCGTGTGTATGGACCTCAATCGCACGGCTCACAGGCGGATGAACTCCAATCGCATGACCTTCAGTCGCATGACCCTCATTCGCATTTCATTTAGTCGCATAGCCCTCATTCGCATTTCCTTCAGTCGCATAGCCCTCATACGTATGACCCTCTTTTTCTCCTTCTCTTCTTCCTCTCTTGGCTGAAAATAGGAAGAATGGGGTGTCTTCCCCCTTTTATACTCCCATTTATCGAAGTTTCTCTCGTTGGCGAGTTTGGTCTCTCGACTTTGGACTTTATTTCTTTTTCTTCTTTCGTCGGCTTCAAAGAAAATTTCCAGGTGTTACATCTTCTTGGTTGTTGCCTTTAGCTTCCGCATATCTTCTACCGACTCAGTATATTTGTACTTCCGTACATATGCTACTGATGAAGAAACTTTCTTCTTCCGGAAAATTTCTACTGATTGTGGTTGCTTTCCCTTTTCTATGGAAGATGTGTTTACTTTTTCTGTAGATGTGCACTTCTTATTAACTTCTGTGAAAGGTTTTTGTTGCTTGTGAAGTTCTTGATGTCCTTTGTTTAATTGAGCTATTCTCTTGCAAATAATCAATATTTTTCTTTGCTTAGGAGGATAAAGCAGCTTGGTTTCTTCAAGGACTTTGGGAATGATTGGTTCAAATGAAACATTTTTACCAATATCTAGTTCACCCGCATATTTATCATCATGTTCATTGTTAGGATCTGGTATTTGAACGAAATACCTAGTGATTAGCGTGTAAACCAGATCAAATAGTGCGGAATCCTATTTGATTGGCGATCCAATCAGTGAGAACACACGAAGAATCAATCAAGAATTGAATCTAACGTTAGAAGTCGATTGGGAATCGATCTAATGTGTTCTGTGAACTTGGAGAACGATTTGGGAGGCTTCTGGACGGCTAGGGTACGTCTGGAGTCGTAATGGTATGAATGCTTACGTTTTTCCACGAATTGGGTCTATTTATAGGTTAGTATTGTTCATTCGGGCGACTGGACCATAAGTATGGTTCAGTCGTGCGATTGAACCATGTGGTTGATTCATCCGCACGACTGAGTGTTCAGTCGTGCGACTGAGCCAATCTTATGTGTCAATCATACGACTGATCCAGTCTCCTGATTCAGTCGTGCGACTGAGTCAATCGTATAAAGTTATTCATGCGTATGGTCCATTCGCATGGGCCATTCGCATGAGAACTTCATTAAGTTAAGCTTGAATGTTTCAATTAATATAACTTTATGTGTAACCATTCAAACAATCACAAACCCAATTAACCAATTCAATATCGACTCATTAATAAAATATTAGACATTACAAATCACAAACAATCCATATCATTTCATTAATCATTTCATATTACATCATAATCAGACAAACAAGATCTATTACATTTTGTATCATGATCTAGGGACATACATGCATCAACAAACTCCCCCTTGGACGTAGATCTCTTTAATCTCTTGTTTTCTGCATAACCTCCTTGTATTTCTTGTACTTCTCCTCTTTTGTGACTCCCGCGTGAATCTCAAACGCGAAGCAGAGTCGTATAATGTTCTGGAACTGGAGGGCTTGTACAATATCTTGCGTGTCATAGAATAGTGGCCACTTGTATAGCGTATAGACATCATTTGCCGACAAGTTAGTAAGCCACATCGGGTCGAATACCCTGATCGTATCCATTTGGCCCTCTTTGCTTAGGACTATGACCGCTTCAGCTGTTCTCCAATCATAGTACCACCACATAAAGTGTGGAGTGAAGTCCTGTGGCATTTCCCTGAGTGGGATTCTTGACATTGTGCGCGGAGGACTCCACTTCAACACTATCTTGGGCTTGCCAGTAATGGCATCAACCTCAGACCTTCTGATATACCTAGTAGGCTGTTGGGGTCTGAAGTTAACCCATCTGGTGTGGTACTCCTTCTTTAGGGCAGCTTCAAACCAGGCTGACATCTTCCTCGGGTCAGCATACAAAAGCTTTAGCTTAGCCAGCTGGTTGAGCTCAAAGCCTGGTAGAGTCTTCAGATCATGTGGGAATCTGAAGTACTCTATGCCTTGTTCCCTCTTAACTGCATAAGCATTAAGATCCTCAAAATACGCCCATGCTATGATCCTGCCTGACACCTTGTGATGTTTCTTGACTCTGTAGAGCTTGGTGTAGGCATCCTTCTTTGGTGCAGCATGTTGGGCTCTAACTTCTTCAAAACATGCAGCCCATTCAGCCTTTCGAATGTCGACATCATCATTTGAGGCTTGGGCTGTTCCTTCTGCTTTCTCTGTTTCTTGCTCCATCTTGTTCAACCCCTCAAAAGTATCACTGACGAGGGATTCACCCTGATTGGGTACCACATTTCCCTCATTGTCAGCATACTGAGGGTAATCCTCGGCGGTGACATCTTCGATCTCGACTTCATCAACATCGTTGAGCTCTTCATCACTAGTCGAATCGCATGTCGGAGCATCTTTCACTATCTCATCCGGATTTAGCTTGAAAATCTCTGCGAGTTGCTCGTTTGATAGGTCATGAATTATTTCCCCTTCTTCAGGGGTATAACTCACTGACCTCCTAACGATCCCTTGCAGATCAAGAATCATTGTTAGCTGAGTCTTGACCTGCTGAAGGGGAGCAACATCAAACTCATCTCTTTGATAATTTGGATCTGTTTGATTTATACATTCAACACATAAATCATTAGTAATTAATCAAACATACATGCATTAACTTAATATAAACATTCAATACATTGTTTTCAATACAGGATTCAAATACAAAAGTAAATAAATACATAAACATCTAGTCTTTACTTTTATCCTGTATCATAGTCTCGTCACTTGGAGGAGCAGAAGTAGAAGCTGGTTGGTCTTGTCTGTTCTTTGACCTTCTCTCTTGACCTGAAGCAGAGGCCGATGCAGCTGCATCCCCTCCTTCTGCTTCATCATCATCATCATCGTCCTTCTCCTCTGACCTATCTCCTTTGGTTTCCTCATCCTCCTCTGTATCACCCTCATCATCCTCATCATCTTCATCATCATCATCACCATCATCTCCATCATCTCCATCCCCCTCTTTGATCTTGAGGGGCTCCTCCTTAGATCCTTTCAGCTTCAACATGATAGTCTTCTTTGCCTCCTCCAACTCCTCTATTTTCTTGCTTGATGTGACACTATGTGCTTGGAGTTGGGCTATCTCAGTGCTTTGAGCAGCCATCTGTTGGGCCTGCTCCTCTATAACTCGAGCCTGCTCTGCAATCTGGTGAGATTGTGCAGCAGTCAGGTCAGCAAGCTGGCGGATCTGGGCCGCCTTCTCCTCATCTGCAGCTAGTAAGCGCATCACCATTCTGTTGAGCGCATACAGCTGTTCCTCTACCCTGATTGGAGGTAGAGGTGATCCATAAGTGTGTGAGGGATGGGCTGAAGGTCCTGCTTGGTGTGAAGTGGTGGTGGTGGTGGCTGTAGTGAAGATGGGTCTGTGAAATGGTGGAGGTGATGTGGGAGTAAAGGATATGGTGGTGGATTGGATATGTACTGTGGTGGGAGGTATGGTGGTGGCTGTGGTAGCTGTGGTGGATGTGGTGGCTGTGGTGGTGGATGGTGTGGCTGTGGAAGTGGTAGTAGTGGTGGTAGAAGTAGAGGCTATGGTGGTAACGAAGGTCAACCAACGCTTCTTCTTCTTCTGACCATGGGGCTGAGCCATCCTCTTCCTCCTCGTCCCCGTTGAGGTGGATGCTCCCCCTACAACCCTGCCTGCTGACCCCGGTGCATAGCTTGGGTCAGTATCAATCTCTCCGGAGTCTCTCGGGTGTTCACCAACCACCCTTAGCCCATGTTCTGTGGGAACAACTTTGCTTCCCACAGTTCGCGTTAGGGGCTCCTCATCTGACTCCTCCTCCTCCTCTGCACCAGGAACAAAATCCTGATGAAATCCAGCTGACTCGGTAACATCTCCAGCTGGGGCAGACACTGGAGGTAAACATCAGACACAATGCCTCTCGGTGGAGCAGGCATATCGTCCCCAGCGTTCCCACTATCATCATCGTCAGAGTCATGCTCTGGGAGCAGCAGCCTCTCATCATCAGAATCACTATCCTCATGACGCCATTTGCGTCTCCCCGGTGCCACATATCTCTCGTTGGCCAGGTGGCCAATCAATCTCTTAACCTGGGGCTTCACCTGCTTCCCCTTATAAACCCTCATCCGACCTAGAGTCGTATCATCCATGATCTCCAGTGTAACTGCATCATGACTCTCTTTGGGAAGATGTGGCAGCTTCTCGTTGAAGATCAGCTGTAAAAACCTGGGGTACATACAAAACCCCTCCTTCCCCTTTGCCTCCAGGTTCTCCACCAGATAGGAGAAAATCATACTAGAAAAGCTGAAGGGGTGGTTCAGCACCAGTGCCACGTAGGCATTTTGGATATCATCTCCAAACTCTAGAACTCTCTGGATATCAGCAGCAGTGACCTCGATATCATGACCCAGAATAGAGCTCCAAATACTGTAGGGCTCACGAGAGCGATCCACGAAGGCATTCTCCTAGAATGCATGGTGTAGTGATCTGTAGGGCGTGCAGGGAGTAGATATAGCCTTATGAATCCGGGAACGTTTGAGGAAAGTGAACTCGGCCCCGTTCCGAGTAGTGTGATCCATGTGAGCACAGATGTTGTGCTTTGGATTTATGGACCATCTATCAGCCATTTTCCTGAAACATAAGACACATAACCATTAGTACATAATACATTAAAATTATGTTCTAAGTGTAATGTTGAAATTCATTCTGATTCATTCGTGCGAATGAATCATGCGACTGAAGTCAGTCGGTTGTCCTTTCATGCGACTGAGCTCATTCTGGTCAATGAGACATGTGATTGGGTTCAGTCTGCTGACTGAGTCTGCGATTGGTAGTCGGTTGTCCTTTCATGCGACTGAGCTCATTCGCATGATTCATTCGGGCGATTGACCGAATCGCAAGTTTCAATCGTGCGATTGAAGTTAATCCGGACGACCAGTCGTCTGTCGCACAGTTCAGTCGCCTGTTGTTCGAATCTTTGTCAAAACAAGTGATTTAACATGGATTACCTGTTCAATAGGGTAGCATTCTTGTTACTAATAACCTATTAGACTTATTTTTAACATTTTGCATAGTTTAGGTAGGTTATTAGGTTAAGTTCAGTCCGTTTCTTGGTTTTCACTCGAATAACACCAATTTAGGGTTTCAATCCACTGTTTTCGGTTAGCTAGAACTTCAAACTACCTGTATAATCAACAACGAGTGTCAGTGAATCAGAATCAAGATGAAAACAAGGTCTACTGAAATTTTGGCAGAGTAACGGTATAGTGTGCGATTTGAGAGCGATTGGGGTGTGATGAATGAAATGCGATCGACTGTGCCCTTTAAATACTGAAGCTGTGTTCAATCGGCCGACTGGCCTCATTCACTCAGTTCAATCGGGCGACTGAGGCTCAATCGTGCGATTGGCCCAGTCAGTCGCATGCGGTTGACCGACTGTGGTTCATTCAGTCGACTGACTCAATCGCACCTTTCATTCGCATGTTCAGTTGACCGAATGAGTCTCAGTCGGTCGACTGGCTCATTCGCCCCCTTCCAATCGGTCGAATGGGTCATTCTGATAAGCCATTCGTGTGAATGGCTCAATCTCATGTCCAGTCGTGCGAATGGGTTCCATTCGCATGGTTGGTTCATACTCATGGTCCAATCGTGCGAATGGGTCACACTTAGTAAATTTTCTGCCAATTTGAGTATTTAACATTTAAACTCCTTTTTAACTTTTGAAATTAACGTTATGAGCTTTTGATCATCTCAGACGTGATCCTTTTAATCAATTTAGTCACCTCAGACGTGACTCTTTTAAACACTTTGTCACCTCAGACGTGACTGTTTTAAACTTTTAAGACACATGTGGTCATCTCAGACATGACCCTTTTAGTGAGTTGATTCCTTACTGATTTTCCTGATGTAGTCCAACAAACAAACAAACTAAAACGACTAACTAATTAGAAAATTAAACTAAAGAAACAAAACAGGACTTGTTTTTGGCTTTTTGGTGAGAGAAAAATCCTAAGATGGAAATCACTGGATTTGGTTCCGGAATAAATAGCTTCAACTTAGATTGACCACACCTGGACCAATTCAATCTTGGAATCATACAGGCAAGTCAAATCATTTGGGACTTGTTATCAAAATCTTTTGATGCTCAATTCTTGGTGTTCATCCAGAGTAGTTAGCAATTTTAGGAAATCATACTGGAACTCTTAGATTTCCACATTGATTTGAACTTTCAAGAATTGCAGCCACAATGATTGTTATTATGTTTGTCCATTTAAATCCATACACAGACTTTTGACACAAACTGGTGATTGTTTTAGATTTAATTATTTCAACTAACATTTGTGGATCCCACACTTATATGGTAATCAACATTCCTCAGGAGTTTTTGAGCGGTCTATGGGTATTGATTACAAGAAGAGACTATTCTTAGAGCTTTCAAAGAGAATCCAGTCCTCAGGTCAGTGCCATCGCACAGCAGAGAGGCGGCAAACAACAATGAATTCTAGAACATCTAGGTTATGCTTATCCTCAAGTCAGTGCCATCGCACAGCAGAGAGGCACACAACCTATCTCCTTGTTAGAGCAACTTATTTTATTTTGCACAAAATGCACCAACAACATAAGTCATTAGCTTTATAGCATTTGTCTTTCATTTTTCTTGCTTTGCTCTATTTATGGTCATCCGCACACTTTTGTGGCGTTTACATGTTCATTACCCCTTATTGGAATAGTGTTGATTGTGTTAACCAGTGATAAGATGGAAGCCCACAGTTAGTTGAACAACTTAGTTTGATCTTGGGATCACCAGTCAGGTCTAATCATCTATTGTGTTGAATCTACCGACATATCATTTGTTGTCTAGCAACCTCTAGGTCTACTCTCGTTGTGTTACCTTAGAAGTTACCAGTTTTTCTATCATCTTCCCTTTTATATTGCTTAGACTACACAGACTTATACTTTGAATTTTTTTGCATCTTTTCTAAATTTAACTTTAAGTCCCTCTTGATTTGTTCCTGTGTACTATCATTTTCCAAAGGGTTTGAATCGGTATCACAGATACGATCTACCTTATATCAGCTCTCCACTCCTTCTCCCTCGTTATTTTTTTTTATTTTTATTTTTTTTAATGTTACTTGCTGACATATTCTCCCCCTAAAATACTAAAATCATAACTGGTTTAATTATTTTAGGATTTTAATAAACAACAAAATAACATGAGGTTAATTTAAACAGACTAAAATAAACAAATAAAATAAAATAAAAAAGAAAAACTTTAACTAAACTACATCGGACTACACATTATTATCATCAGGAATAACCTCACTTTTCTTTTTAACGCCGTTGACCTCTAGCAAATACTGAAAACGTGGTTTATCAAAGGCTTTAGTATAGAGGTCAGCGCGTTGAAAATCAGTATTAATTTAATACCGATATGTTTGGTCTTAGGATGTTGGACCGGATTTTTAGTTACTGCAATTGCAGCAGAGTTATCAACAAAAATAGGAGTAGAAGAGAACTTTAAACCGTAATCCCGCATTTGCTGTTGAATCCAGATGATTTGTGAACAGCAACTTGCAGCAGCAACATATTCGGCTTCACAGGTTGACAAAGCAACCGATGTCTGCTTCTTACACTGCCAGCTAACTAATCTTCTCCCAAAGAATTGACACCCTGCTGATGTAGACTTGTAGTTCATCTTTTAGCCCCCGTAATCCGAGTCACTATACGCCGTGAGCTCAAAGTCCTCATCGTGAGGATACCACAGCCCAAGTGTGGGTGTACCCTTTAGATAACGAAAAATCCTCTTGACCCCAATCAGATGGTTGACCTTAGGTTTAGCCTGATATCTAGAACATAAACATGTAGCATACATGATATCAGGTCTTGAGGCAGTGAGATACATGAGGGATCCAATCATTCCTCGATACATCGTGGCATCTACAAGATCTCCATTTTCATCAGGTGCTATGTCGTGATTCGTAAAAAGTGGGGTCCCAGCAGCAGATGCATTCTCCATGTCAAAACGACTGAGAATGTCTCCTACATACTTGGTCTGATGTAGAAAGATCCCATTTGGTGTCTGATCCACCTTTAACCCGAGAAAGAACTTCATCTCCCACATAGCACTCATCTCAAACTCTTTCTTCATAACTGCTTCAAAATCTTTGCATAACTCTTCGTTCTTTGAACCGAAGATTATGTCATCAACATAGATCTGTACGAGCAGTAGGTCGCCATCTTTTTCTTTAATGAACAGCGTGCAGTCAATGACTCCCCTGCGAAAGCCGTGTTTCATGAGATGAGTCGAGAGTTTCTCATACCAAGCTCTTGGAGCTTGATGAAGCCCGTATAAAGCCTTGTCGAGCTTGTAAACTCTATCCCGATGATAAGGATCTTCAAATCCCTCGGGTTGACTGACATAGACTGTTTCTCTGATTTCCCCATGAAGGAATGCATTCTTCACATCTAATTGGTAGACTTTAATCTTCATGCATGATGCATAGGCAAGGAAGATACGAATGGCTTCCATCCTTGCCACGGGTGCAAACACCTCATTGTAGTCAATTCCCTCGACTTGGCGAAATCCCTGAACCACCAATCGAGCTTTGTTCCTGATGATGACCCCTTGGTCATCCTTCTTGCATTTCAAGACCCATTTGGTGCCAATGACTTTAGCACCTTTAGGTCTATCAACCAGAGTCCATACACCTAACTTCTTGAACTGAAGAAGTTCTTCTTGCATGGCACTCACCCACGCCTCATCATTTAGTGCATCACTGACATATTTTGGCTCAAACTGCGAGACAAAACACCGATAAGCACCATCATGAATATAACCCTTCTCCATAACCGAGGCGTAATCAGCTGAATAAAGCTGATTTCGGGTTTGTACTCCTGATCTGACATCCCCAATGACATTATCTAGGGGATGATAGACCTTTAGTCGTGATCCTGGAGTAGTAGGAACAGCTACCTCAGATCCAAGATTATGAACATTTGGTTCTACATCTGAGGTAGCTGGAGTATGAGGTTCCGAAGTCGAAGGTGCATCACTGGTAGATGCTTGTGGACTTTTAGGAACTGGAACCTGTTCCTCCTGACTGTTCTGGTCATCTTCTTCAGCTTCATCTCCAGAGGAGGAGTCACTGTCATCCACTACTCCCCCTGACTGAGTAGATGATTCTCCCTGTGAGCTAGATGGTGTATTCAAGATATCATACATCATTCTAGTAGCTAACTCGTCATTCGAGGGAGAGAGAGGGATGTTGAAGGACTTGAAGAATCCATCATAGTCAAAAAGTAGGCGGGTCCTTTGCCAGTAGGTGGTGTGGTATATCTCTGAACGTCAACATTACACCACACTTCTACTAGACCCGTTGAGTTGTTGTACACTCGCTTGTTCGGTATGTTGTATCCTAGAAAGATTCCTTCATCCGCCTTCTTGCTGAATTTGCCTTCTTGTGTCTTCTTCAGAAGTATGCACGGCGCGCCAAATGGTTCAAGATACTCCAAATTCGGTTTGCGTCTTTGTAGTAGCTCGTAACATGTCTTTCCGTGGCGCTTGACTATCAGGACTCGATTTAGTGTATAACATGCATTCGCCACTGCCTCATTCCAGAATTGGATAGGCAGTTTCGAGTCTGCCAGCATAGTCCGTGCTGTCTCTATCAAGCTTCTGTTCTTTCTCTCAGCAACTCCATTCTTGAGGCGTGTAGGCAGAAGTGAATTGATGCACAATTCCCTTGTAACATCTCGTATTTTCGTTAATTAAAAGTTAATTTCTAGTTATGGAACTTGATGGTCTTTTATTGTATGATTTTTGTTTAAGTTTTAAACTAAGTAAACAACAAAAATGGTAACAATCATATAATAACATTAATAATGATATTGATAGTAATAATAACAATAATAATTATAATTATAATAATAATAAATGAGTAATAATAATAATAATAATAATAATAATAATAATAATAATAATAATAATAATAACAATAAAAACTTATAAAAATTATAAAACTTAAAAAGATTTGAAACTTGAAAGTCATGGGGTTAGTTTTGTCAACTTTAAAACTTTAAAAGGAAGTTTTTATGCATAAATTAATAAAACTAAAAACCTAAGGGACTAAATGTGTAAATTAATAAAAATCCCAAACACCCGCCCCTTTGTACCCCGCATTTCCGGCCACCGGCCGGCGAGGCCACCGGCCGGCTCCGGCCACCCTATAAACGACAAAATGGGTCGTTTCTTGATCCCAAACCGTTACAAATGTCATCAGGATTAAGTTTCGAACCTTAAGTACCCATTAATTGGAGTGTAAAGTCGGCTAAGGAGGTCGTTCGAGTGGTAACCGTCGGCATCGAAAAATTTCTAACCGTTCAGCGATTAAATCATAATAATAACCTAATTAACTCAACCTAATCAATCATCTAATCATTACTAAGCGTATACAACCTTCAATTACACCTGAAACAAACTCAATCAACGAATTCCATCATCACCTTCATCGCGAACTACACCTTAGTTGGGTACTACCTTCAACACACTTGGAACTGCAATTGATTGGGGGCTTATCATCAAAACCTATCGTGGGAGCTTTCTGCAAAGTTAATTTGAATATCATCACCAATTTCTTATCTAACCAATCTAAGTGCGGGTCACGACTGTTGCGACACCTTCCTCGTCGTGCTCGATCATAATCAGGTAGGTTACTTATAAATTTAGATTCGTTTAAGCATGGGATACAAAAGCCCCATGTTTGATTTGGTTGAGAACAACAAACGGGTGATCAATTTGATCGAATGTGTTCTAGGGTTCTTAAGGATTTGGGGGTTTTGTTTAAGGTTTGCATTTAACAATTGAAAACAGAAACATGTCGCGGCTGGAAGCCTTGGTTCACTGGTAAACACCACACCCTCTAAACAGGAGGTCCCCGGTTCGAATCCGGGGAACCTCATGTTTTATTTTTAAAGGTTTTTGACCTTTAACACCAATTCTGAATTTTCTTAAAAATTATAAAAAACCATTTCATAAAAGTTTAATATTTTAAAATACTATTATTTATTTTCTGTAAATTAGTTTCTTAAAAAGAAAAAAAAAAAAAAAAAAGAGAAATACTTTTATACTTTTATCAATATTCTAAAAACTAAATAAATAGTTATTTTGATAAAATCATACTTGGTTCTAAAAATATGATTATTTCAAGCATTGTCTTTAAATCAATTTTTTTTTTATGTTTATTAGACTCTATCTAATCTTTATATATACAAGATCATTATAAATGTTATAGTTTTATAAAACCTTATATAAAATGTGTAACAAATTTCTTTGATTTCATTAGACGTAATTGCTTCCATTATGTTAAACAAAATTATTTGACAAGCCCTAAATACCTTATTGAAACCCTAGTTCATGTTAAAACGTTAATATTATTATAAACTTAAGTTTTGTAAATATATATGTTTAGGCATCTTGTGACGATACATCTTGGAACGACGCTTATTATTATTCTTATTTATCATCATTCTTGCACTTGTTTGACATGTGAGTTTTCCTTGTCCCCTTTTTATATTTTCACACTTATTTGGGGTGAAACATGATGCTTATATTACATACACGTTTAAACGTTTGAGACTTGTGATGCACATGCAATTCTACTTATTTTTGATCATGGTTATTTGTGTTTTGTAAGTGTTTATATGAGATACATAGTTTGTTTACAATCATTAACTATTGCTAGCCTGGCGACGTCTTAGATCTTTGGGCCTGACAAGCCTATTTGGTGCTAAAGTCGAGGTATTGCCGACTCCTAGGGGCCGTACGCTTGTGCACTAGGGAACCAAATACACTTAGCCAATCTTATATACTTGTAATCAAGTCGAGGTTTGGTTGTAACGATATGTGTTCTATAACCTTACTAGCTTATAATCCATGACATGAATTGCTACTTGTAACCTTATTATGTATGAAAACTTGGAAACTCACCAACTATTTTTAGTTGACTCTTTATTTTCATCATGTTTCAGGAAATCCCCAAGTTTAAAGTGGACATTTGAAGCTTGCAATAAAACTAGGATTTGGACCTAGTTAAATAAACAAAAACATTATGTTATGTTTGAGTTATGTTGAACTTATTTCTTTTTGTGACTTATGGTTGTATTTCAATTTAATGCTTATGATAATATTATTTTCAATTTAAATATAGCGTTATGTGGCTGTGAACAATCTTAACCCTCACACCTCGACGTTTCCGCCGTCAAGGTTGGGGTGTGACAGATTGGTATCAGAGCCCATAACTATAGGGATTTAGGTTATTAGAAATGGTGACCTAGACTATAGCTTATGCATGAACCCCTTAGAATAATATTTATATTCTTGGTAATATATATATTGTTACATGCTACATAATGCTATACTTTACTTATGTGCAACTTGATGCCTTAGCATAGGTTTGCCTTGTAATTGTTTAAACTTAGTTACTCGTCTCCCTAAACTTACCTTTTGACACTTTGACTCTCCCCGAAAAATGAAACTTCTTAATCTTATTCTCGTCGACACGTGGAATTGTATACTTATGCTTATGACTTGAATCCTTAGACTTATGTCTAATCTATGTAAAATCTCATCAAGGTTTTGATTTCATGAACCTAAGATATTTGTGTGACACATAGACACCTGTATTCTGGATTTCCTGTCAAAAGGCCCTCGGGCTAAGGCAAGCATATCGCATAAATCCTACGGGACTAGTTATGCTTACCTGGGGATTTCTGGGATGAGTGATAAACTATGGTCAACATACACAAATTTCTAAGGCAAGTGGGTCAACTTACCTTGACGTGTCAACGTTTCCAAATGGTAATGCGTTACCAAATGGAACCATTCCATGTGCCTTACAACTTTAGCCTTATCCTTGTTGAACTATGACCCTTGTTATTCCAATTCTCGTATCTAACTCATTTTGTATATTCCAGCATGTCTCGTCATCATGGAAAGCGTGGAAGTTCCGATCGTAAACTAGCCGCCATGATTGCTCGTCAAATGGCTGCTGTCATCCCGACCATGGTTGCTGAACTTAATAGCACCTTACTGACCAATGGTAGCAACAATGGTAATGGTCATGGAGAGAACAGCAACAACCAAAATGGGAACAACCAAAACGGGAACAATCGAACCTGCACCTTCAAACACTTTAGTTCTTGCAAGCCCACTAGTTTTAGTGGCAAGGAAGGAGCCACTGGTCTTCTTGAGTGGTTCGAAAGCATGGAGAATACCTTCATCAACTGTGAGTGTCCCGAGGCACTCAAGGTTCGTTATGCTACTAGTGTGCTCCAACAAAGGGCACTTACCTGGTGGAATAACGAGAAGAGAAACCGTGGACCCGAAGCTGTGCAAGCACTTACCTGGGAGGAGTTCAAGAACATCGCCATCGCGAAGTTCTGCCCACGAAGTGAGTTGCAAAAGTTGGAGGAAGAATTCTGGAACTTGAAGCAAAATGATGGTGATCATTTGGCCTACTCAACTAGGCATCATGAGTTGAGTTTATTGCTGCCTCACATGGTCGACACTGTCCCCCGCAACATCGAGAAGTTCATTAAGGGTGTACCACCCCAAATTCAAGATGCTGTGGTGGGTAGCCGACCCACAACTTTGGAAGAAGCCATTACTATCACCGCTCAACTCACCGAGAATCATATACGAGCGGACACCATGTCTGTAAAGGGTGCAAAGAAGGTAGAGAAAACGGCTACTGAGACTGTTAAGGAGACCAAAGCTGAACCGTCTTACAACAACAACAACAACAACAAGAAGCGCAAGTTCACACCGGCGCGCAACTATGCTGTGGCTGCACCTAAACAACCTCAAAGACAACTAGTACCTGCGGCTGCACCTGTGGCACAAGTGCCTGGGGCTAGGGCTTATGCTGGTCCCCAGCCTATGTGCAACATTTGTAGGTACCATCACCCGGGAAATCAACCATGCCGTATTTGTACCTTATGCGGTAAATATGGTCACTTGGTGGCGACTTGTCACCGTGCACCTAACAACAACGCCGCCGTGGTCACAAATCGTGTTTGCTACAACTGTGGGGAACCTGGTCATTTCCGCCCACAATGCCCCCGTCTTGTGGGTAATGTTCCACAAGCTCGAGGACGTGCTTTCAACATCAACGCAAATCAAGCACAAGCAAACAACGATGTGGTGAATGGTATGTTCACTTACCTTTAACTTTTATGACCTAATTCTTTCATGTGTTACCTATGTCGTTAAATACCTTTAAAATTGAACAGGTATGTTCCTTATTAATAAAACTTATGCCTATGTCCTATTTGATTCTGGAGCCGATAAGAGTTTTGTTTCGTTAGAGTTTGAACCCATACTTGCTAAGCCACATACGAAACTAGAAAGACCTCTTACCGTTGAAGTCGCCGATGGAGAACCGATCACCGTTGACATCGTTATTCGTGATTGCATCTTAAGCCTTGACACGCATGATTTTCTTATCGATCTTATCCCTATGAAACTTGGAAGTTTCGACGTCATCATTGGTATGGATTGGTTAGCCAAACACCATGCCGAGATCATTTGTTTCGAGAAGTGCATTCGCATACCATTACCCTCTGGAGATACTTTGAAAGTGTTCGGTGAGAAATCTTCCAAAGGGCTTAAACTCATGTCTTGCACTCAAGCCCGAAAGTGCTTAAGCGAGAAGTATATGGCCTTCTTGGCTTACGTGGTCAACACGAAAGTCAAAGGGAAAGAACTTAAGGATGTCCCTATTGTACGAGACTTTCCTGAAGTATTCCCCGATGACCTTAGTGGTTTACCTCCCGTGCGTGAAGTCGAGTTTAAAATTGACTTGATACCGGGAGCAAACCCCGTGGCTAAGTCACCATATCGACTTGCACCATCGGAAATGCAAGAACTCTCTAGTCAACTTCAAGAGTTATCCGAGAAGGGCTTCATCCGTCCTAGTTCTTCGCCTTGGGGTGCACCTGTTCTGTTCGTGAAGAAGAAAGATGGAACGTTTCGTATGTGCATCGATTATCGTGAGCTTAACAAGCTTACCATCAAGAACCGTTATCCTCTTCCTCGTATCGATGATTTGTTTGACCAGCTTCAAGGAGCTGCCATTTTCTCAAAGATCGACTTACGTTCTGGTTATCATCAACTACGAGTCCATGATGATGATATCCCAAAGACCGCGTTCCGTACTCGTTATGGACACTATGAGTTTATGGTGATGCCTTTTGGTTTAACCAATGCTCCTGCTGTCTTCATGGATCTCATGAACTGAGTATGCAAGCCCTATCTAGACAAGTTTGTGATCGTCTTCATTGATGACATACTTATCTATTCAAAGTCCAACACCGATCATGAACTACATTTGAGATTGGTTCTTGAGTTGTTGAAGAAAGAGCAATTGTACGCGAAGTTCTCGAAGTGTGATTTCTGGCTCGAGGAAGTTCAATTTTTAGGACACGTGGTGAATAGCCAAGGAATTCACGTTGATCCTGCAAAGGTGGAAGCGGTGAAGAATTGGTGTGTTCCTACAACTCCTACTGAAGTTCGTTCTTTTCTTGGTCTTGCTGGTTATTATCGGCGATTCATCGCCAACTTCTCGAGGATCGCGAAACCGCTCACTACTTTGACACAAAAGAATAAACTATTCGAGTGGGGTCCCGAGCAAGAAGAAGCTTTTGAAGCGTTAAAGCACAAGTTGTGCAATGCTCCTATCTTGACCCTACCCGATGGAAACGACGATTTCACCGTGTATTGTGATGCATCTAAACAAGGCCTTGGTTGTGTTCTCATGCAACGAGGGAAGGTCATAGCTTATGCATCGAGACAATTGAAGGTTCACGAGGTGAATTATACAACACATGATCTCGAGCTTGGTGCTGTTGTCTTTGCTTTGAAGATTTGGAGACACTACTTGTATGGTACGCAATGTATAGTCTACACCGATCACAAAAGCCTTCAACACGTATTCAATCAAAAAGATCTCAATATGAGACAACGTCGTTGGGTGGAGTTGATTAGTGATTATGATTGTGACATTCGTTACCATCCTGGTAAAGCAAACGTTGTAGCCGATGCACTAAGTCGAAAGATTCACAACAAGATGATCTCATTCCAAGAAAATCGCGATCGACGCCAATGGTTTGATACTTTGGGTGAGTTTGATACTGAGATCCGACTTGATGTCAACGAGACCACCGTATTGCTACAAAACCTGAGGATAGATAGTGACATCGAGTCTAGTATCCTGGAGGCTCAACAAATGGTACAACGAGAAGGAAGAATGAAGGATGAATTGGAGCATAATCTTCTAAACCGATTGGAAACGAAACCCAATGGGTTGATGTACTTCGCCAATCGAATTTGGGTTCCAAACCGCGATAACCTCCGTACTTTCATCATGAACGAGGCTCATCAAACTCGTTATTCTATTCATCCTGGCTCCGATAAGATGTATATGGACCTACGTGGTCAATATTGGTGGCCTGGAATGAAGAAAGACATAGCGACTTATGTAGCTAAGTGTCTCACGTGTACGAAGGTTAAAGCCGAACATCAACGTCCAAGTGGATTACTTGAGCAACCCGAGATTCCTATGTGGAAGTGGGAACACATATCCATGGACTTCATAACAAAGCTACCCCGAACCTCCCGAGGACATGATAGCATATGGGTGATTGTTGACCGATTGACTAAGTCGGCGCATTTTATACCTATACGTGACACTTACAAAACATCAAAGTTAGCTCGTATATACGTTGATGAGATTGTAAGTCGTCATGGGGTACCTCTGCACATCATATCCGACCGAGATGCTCGCTTCACTTCACATTTTTGGTCGTCTATGCAAGAACTCTTGGGTACACAACTAGATCTAAGCACGGCTTACCATCCTCAAACTGATGGTCAAACCGAGCGAACGATCCAAACCTTGGAGGATTTGCTACGCCTTTGTGTTCTTGACTTTGGTGGCGATTGGGATACGCATCTACCGCTCGCGGAATTTTCGTATAACAATAGTTACCACTCGAGTATCAAGATGGCACCGTTCGAAGCACTTTATGGTCGAAAATGTCGTTCACCGATCTGTTGGACCGACATTGGTGAAAACTTCATCACTGGTCCTGAACTTATACAAGAGACGACCGATAAAGTTTCTATCATTCGCAAGAGCCTTGAAGTGGCGAGAAGTCGACAAAAGAGCTATGCTGACAAGCGACGTAAGCCATTGGAATTCCAAGTTGGGGAGATGGTTCTTCTTAAGGTTTCACCGTGGAAAGGTGTGGTTCGCTTTGGAAAGAAGGGCAAACTGGCTCCAAGATTTGTAGGGCCTTTTAAAATCCTGAAAAGGATTGGGAAAGTGGCTTATAAACTGGAACTACCTTCCGACCTTAATGGAGTTCATCCTGTGTTCCACGTCTCAAATTTGAGGAAGTGTTTGGCCGACGAAAGTCTGTATGTTCCGTTGGAAGACATTCAGATTGACGAGTCATTACATTTTGTTGAGAAACCTGTTGAAATCATGGATCGTATTACGAAGAAGACTAGAACCACAACAACCCCAATCGTCAAGGTTCGTTGGGAGAATAAACGTGGCGCTGAATTTACTTGGGAACGTGAGGAGCACATGAAGAAGAAATACCCGTTCTTATTTGTATAGTTTCATTTCTCTTAATTTCGGGACGAAATTCTTTTAAGTTGGGGAGACTGTAACATCTCGTATTTTCGTTAATTAAAAGTTAATTTCTAGTTATGGAACTTGATGGTCTTTTATTGTATGATTTTTGTTTAAGTTTTAAACTAAGTAAACAACAAAAATGGTAACAATCATATAATAACATTAATAATGATATTGATAGTAATAATAACAATAATAATTATAATTATAATAATAATAAATGAGTAATAATAATAATAATAATAATAATAATAATAATAATAATAATAATAATAACAATAAAAACTTATAAAAATTATAAAACTTAAAAAGATTTGAAACTTGAAAGTCATGGGGTTAGTTTTGTCAACTTTAAAACTTTAAAAGGATGTTTTTATGCATAAATTAATGAAACTAAAAACCTAAGGGACTAAATGTGTAAATTAATAAAAATCCCAAACACCCGCCCCTTTGTACCCCGCATTTCCGGCCACCGGCCGGCGAGGCCACCGGCCGGCTCCGGCCACCCTATAAACGACAAAATGGGTCGTTTCTTGATCCCAAACCGTTACAAATGTCATCAGGATTAAGTTTCGAACCTTAAGTACCCATTAATTGGAGTGTAAAGTCGGCTAAGGAGGTCGTTCGAGTGGTAACCGTCGGCATCGAAAAATTTCTAACCGTTCAGCGATTAAATCATAATAATAACCTAATTAACTCAACCTAATCAATCATCTAATCATTACTAAGCGTATACAACCTTCAATTACACCTGAAACAAACTCAATCAACGAATTCCATCATCACCTTCATCGCGAACTACACCTTAGTTGGGTACTACCTTCAACACACTTGGAACTGCAATTGATTGGGGGCTTATCATCAAAACCTATCGTGGGAGCTTTCTGCAAAGTTAATTTGAATATCATCACCAATTTCTTATCTAACCAATCTAAGTGCGGGTCACGACTGTTGCGACACCTTCCTCGTCGTGCTCGATCATAATCAGGTAGGTTACTTATAAATTTAGATTCGTTTAAGCATGGGATACAAAAGCCCCATGTTTGATTTGGTTGAGAACAACAAACGGGTGATCAATTTGATCGAATGTGTTCTAGGGTTCTTAAGGATTTGGGGGTTTTGTTTAAGGTTTGCATTTAACAATTGAAAACAGAAACATGTCGCGGCTGGAAGCCTTGGTTCACTGGTAAACACCACACCCTCTAAACAGGAGGTCCCCGGTTCGAATCCGGGGAACCTCATGTTTTATTTTTAAAGGTTTTTGACCTTTAACACCAATTCTGAATTTTCTTAAAAATTATAAAAAACCATTTCATAAAAGTTTAATATTTTAAAATACTATTATTTATTTTCTGTAAATTAGTTTTTCTTAAAAAGAAAAAAAAAAAAAAAGAGAAATACTTTTATACTTTTATCAATATTCTAAAAACTAAATAAATAGTTATTTTGATAAAATCATACTTGGTTCTAAAAATATGATTATTTCAAGCATTGTCTTTAAATCATTTTTTTTTTTTATGTTTATTAGACTCTATCTAATCTTTATATATACAAGATCATTATAAATGTTATAGTTTTATAAAACCTTATATAAAATGTGTAACAAATTTCTTTGATTTCATTAGACGTAATTGCTTCCATTATGTTAAACAAAATTATTTGACAAGCCCTAAATACCTTATTGAAACCCTAGTTCATGTTAAAACGTTAATATTATTATAAACTTAAGTCTTGTAAATATATATGTTTAGGCATCTTGTGACGATACATCTTGGAACGACGCTTATTATTATTCTTATTTATCATCATTCTTGCACTTGTTTGACATGTGAGTTTTCTTGTCCCCTTTTTATATTTTCACACTTATTTGGGGTGAAACATGATGCTTATATTACATACACGTTTAAACGTTTGAGACTTGTGATGCACATGCAATTCTACTTATTTTTGATCATGGTTATTTGTGTTTTGTAAGTGTTTATATGAGATACATAGTTTGTTTACAATCATTAACTATTGCTAGCCTGGCGACGTCTTAGATCTTTGGGCCTGACAAGCCTATTTGGTGCTAAAGTCGAGGTATTGCCGACTCCTAGGGGCCGTACGCTTGTGCACTAGGGAACCAAATACCCTTAGCCAATCTTATATACTTGTAATCAAGTCGAGGTTTGGTTGTAACGATATGTGTTCTATAACCTTACTAGCTTATAATCCATGACATGAATTGCTACTTGTAACCTTATTATGTATGAAAACTTGGAAACTCACCAACTATTTTTAGTTGACTCTTTATTTTCATCATGTTTCAGGAAATCCCCAAGTTTAAAGTGGACATTTGAAGCTTGCAATAAAACTAGGATTTGGACCTAGTTAAATAAACAAAAACATTATGTTATGTTTGAGTTATGTTGAACTTATTTCTTTTTGTGACTTATGGTTGTATTTCAATTTAATGCTTATGATAATAATATTTTCAATTTAAATATAGCGTTATGTGGCTGTGAACAATCTTAACCCTCACACCTCGACGTTTCCGCCGTCAAGGTTGGGGTGTGACATCCCTTTTCCTTGCAGTAAGCCTCCATCCACTGGTTCTTGAATTCCGTTCCGTTGTCTGGGCGTACTTGTCTAACTCCTTGAATGACTCAAATGTTTCTGATATGGATTTCAGAAACATTACCCAAGTGAACCTTGAATAGTCATCAGTGACCACAAAACAGTACAAGTCGCCTGCAATGCTCTTTGTACTGACTGGACCAAACAGATCCATGTGAAGAAGTTCAAGAGGAAGTTCTATTGAATGAACTTTATTTTCCTTATGAGACTTCTTTGTCTGTTTGCCTTTCTTGCAAGCTACACAAAAGTCAGGAAGCTGGAAGTTCTTGACATTAACTCCTCTCACCAGATCCTTCTGAATCAAGTGATTCATCTTCCTTTGACTAATGTGTCCCATTCTCCTATGCCAGGAGATGGAATCCTTCTCAGTAGTTTTAGATAGAAAGCACTGAACCTCATGATCCGTTGTAGCAGCTGTTGACAGATCCAAAACATAAAGATCTTTATATCTTGAAGCAGTCATCAGAACTTGGTCCTCTAGGATCACGTAGTTTTTCGTTAGCACGTAACACTTCTTGTTGTCGAAGATGACTTTAAACCCCTTATCACAGATTTGGGAAACAGAAAGTAAGTTATTTTGGAGTTGTTGAACGTAGTTCACCTTATCAAACTTAACTTTCTGATTCCCTACTTCTCCCTGAGCTGTGATATATCCTCCTTTGTTTCCAGCAAAGGAAACATGCCCTCCTTTTATTTGCTTGACATTTGATAGAAGAGCCCTGTTTCCTGTCATGTGCCTGGATGCTCCGCTGTCTACAATCCACGTGTTAGTTTCAGCACTGTATCGAACACCCTGCACATACAAAGTAAAGGATTAGTTTAGGTTAGGAACCCAAGCCTTTACTGGCTTGGGTTTCCCAGAGGCATCACACATCATAAATTCCACCCATTGACCTTAGAGGATGAGGGTAGCTCAGTTTCCTTCTTGTCATCATTATCAAACACGCAGGATGACTTCTCTTTCCATAAGCCATATTTGTGCAAGGCCTGTTTATGATAAACAGTCGACTGGCTTACAAGTTGAACTTTAGGTTCACTAGTTCTTCTAGGTGGAGTCAGAGAACTCCCCTTAGAAGACCTAGGCTTTGAATCCTGAAGTTCAATCTTCTTCCTAGGTGTCTGATAGAAAGGACAATAGGAAGCAATATGTCCACATTCTCCACAGTTGTAGCATGACCTGCTATCAACTTTATGATTAAACTTTCTTTGTGGAGAAGTGTGTGACAGTCTAGTAACATCAATCATTTTAGGTTTTGACTCTGGTTCTTTTGATGTTTTCTCTGGTTTAACAAAGTTAACTGTTTTAACCTGTTTAACATCTTTTTCTTTTTGGTTAACTGGTTTTTGACTTGAAACATGTGAAAGATTAACATTAGAAGTCTTTTTAGGTTCTGATTTGACTCTGTTTGACCCTGACTTTAAGTTAACCTTTTTAAATTCCTTTTCCAGATTAATACAAGGCAATTTACCCTTTGCCTTTGAAGTGGCTTCCTTTTGTTTGTTTCCAGATTCAATAGATGAACATGAGGAATCTGGATCACTAACAAGAGGAGTAGACACCACATGATCCTTGATGGGGTTATTATTAATTGGTCTAGTCTTAGTGTTCATCAAGGTCTCAGGTGGTGGTGGAACCACTTTGTAACCCAATCCCTCCCCGTTGTTTCTTTCTCTCACTAAGTGTTGAACTATGTGTGAAGAACTAGTCCAACTATGCAGTTTCTGTTTTAATGAGTTTACTTCTACTTCTAGAACTGCCTTTTGCTTCTTAGTGTCTTCTAGGGAGTTTAGATAGTACCTAATGTTATTAGCTTGGTTAATGCAACTACTTCGGTTTCCCTAAGCTGTTTAGTCAAAAGGTCTATCTTTTCTTTATAACTATGCTCATTTTGTTTTAATACTCTATTAGCCTCAGTGCACAGTTGCAAATCTTTTACTAAGTTATCATTATGATCTAATAACCTAGCAAATTTTTCATCTATGCTATTCCTAAAAGTATCACAATCAGAACAAGCATGATTATCAAACATTTGGTCAGTAGTACTTACCTGAGTTGGTTCAGAAGAGTTAGCCATCAACGCAGCATCAGATGTCTCTGGTTCTGGTGATTCTGTCTTTTCTGTCTCTGACGTGGTAGTCTCCTCTTTAGGCTTGTAACTGACCTCTGTTGCAGTTGCTTCTTCACTATGTGACATCGCTATCTCAACTGCTAGATCTCCTTCACTCGCAGAATCATCGTCAATATCTTCTACACTTGCAATGTTTGATTCCCCTGGTGAGACAAACCTAAAGCTCCAATCCTGTCCTTCATCATCATGAGCAGTCAAGGCTTTTGGATCCTTGCTTGATGAAGTAGAACTAGAAGCTTGCTTGTCTTGGCGAGTGAAGGACGAGAACGGGTTCCCGTTACCCGTCTTCTTAGGCTTGACACATTCTCTTTTGAAGTGCCCCTTCTCCCCACAGTTGAAGCAGGTCACTTTGCTCTTGTCAAAACCAAATGTGGTATCCTTAGTAGCTACCAAGTTCTGTCCGGTCTTTTTAACAAACTTCTTGGCCCTCCGGACAGCACTAGCTAAGGCCCACATTATGTCCATCCTCTCAAGCTCCATTTTGTCCACCTGCTCGTAGTCCCCGTCTGCCAGATGGCAGTTTCCAATCTTCCCGGCAACAAGTCCATCATACAAATGAACCACTGCAGCCAAAAGATCCATATGCTCTCGAGCTACTTCCACAGTCACATTACCGAGGTTCTCGGTCTTCAGTTTGGTAGCACTTGCTTCAGATCCAATATAGTGGGTACACGAAGATCCCGACGTGTCTGATCCTGAAGGAGAAGCATGTGAAGGACCCGATGAGCAAGACACAAATGCAGTCTGGAGAGGTGCTCCAGATGTCTTAGCTTGAGGCGTGGCGTTGTACAAAGCTGGATTTTGAGTGTACGAAGACTTCTGATCTCTGTACTTCATCCTAAGTGCTTCTTCTCGCAACTTAAGAATGAAATCATTAATATCCAGTTTTGCCAGCATTCCATTCTGTCTCAGGTTAGACACGAATGAAGCCCACTTTTCAGGCAATCCGTCTGCAAAGTTAGTAACTTTCTCTTCCATTTAGTATCCACTCCATGTGTATGCAGTTCGCTCATCAGATGGCAGAATCTATCTATGACATCGTCTAAACTTTCGTTCCCCATCGATGAGAAGTTATCGAATTCCTTCTTTAACTCCTTTTCCTTGATTGCCTTCAACGAAGCATTCCCGTCGTACCTCTTTTCTAGCTCATCCCAAAGTTTTTTGGACTGCTTATTCTCTGAGTACTGGTGAAAGATGTCTTTGGGGATAGACTGTGTAATCAATGCATAAACTCTTTTCTCTGCATTGTATTTAACTTTCTGCGCGTCCGTCATCCCTCCTAACGTTAGCTTAACTCCATCAGCTCTCACCGGTGTGCTATACCCAATCTCAATGGCTTCCCACAGATTTGGATCCACTCCATTGAGGTAGATCTCAAAACGTTGTTTCCAATGGGGAAACTCATCTAACGTCAAGAGTTTTGGTGGTTTATTTTGATTACCCACCTCACTCTCAAGCAACAGCAGGTTCTGTATCCTAGAGTCCTTCCCAGCAATAAAGGCTGACATTTGATCTTCCATGGCGAATAACTTTAAGTCTAATAGAACAAACTGTCACTGGTGCGACTGAAGGATGCGAATGGTCTAGTCGTGCGTATGAACTCTGCGACTGGTTCAATCGTGCGGCTGAACTAAGCGATTGGTTCAGTCGTGCGAATGAAGCTGATGCGTATGAGCTATGCGAACGAACGGTTCAATCATACGAATGAAGGTGCGACTAGGTCCAATCGTGCGAATGGGCAATGCGAATGGAGTCCAGTCGTGCGAATGGGTCACTCGTGCGACTGAAGCTGCTGTTTTGCGAAATTTTCTAGGTTAAACGTGTTTTAGCCGTAAAAATTTGAATTTTCGCAAGGTCTAATCGCCTAAGTCCGTAGAAACCAAACTTTGATGAGCAGGGAACGTCCAATATCACTTTTGACACCAAAGATTGCGTTTTTAGTGCAAAAACACAAACTTTTATGCAATCTTGATTGAATCACACGTAATCAAGAGCCAAAGCTCTGATACCACTTGTTAGGACCTGGTATTTGAACGAAATACCTAGTGATTAGTGTGTAAACCAGATCAAATAGTGCGGAATCCTATTTGATTGGCGATCGAATTAGTGAGAACATACGAAGAATCAATCAAGAATTGAATCTAACGTTAGAAGTCGATTAGGAATCGATCTAATGTGTTCTGTGAACTTAGAGAACGATTTGGGAGGCTTCTGGACGGCTAGGATACGTCTGGAGTCGTAATGGTATGAATGCTTACGTTTTTACACGAATTGGGTCTATTTAAAGGTTAGTATTGTTCATTCGGGCGACTGAGTGGTTCAGTCGTGCGATTGAACCATGCGGTTGATTCATCCGCACGACTGAGTGTTCAGTCGTGCGACTGAGCCAATCTTATGTGTCAATCATACGACTGATCCAGTCTCCTGGTTCAGTCGTGCGACTGAGTCAATCGTATGAAGTTATTCATGCGTATGGTCTATTCGCATGGGCCATTCGCATGAGAACTTCATTAAGTTAAGTTTGAATGTTTCAATTAATATAACTTTATGTGTAACCATTCAAACAATCACAAACCCAATTAACCAATTCAATATCGACTCATTAATGAAATATTAGACATTACAAATCACAAACAATCCATATCATTTCATTAATCATTTCATATTACATCATAATCAGACAAACAAGATCTATTACATTTCGTACCATGATCTAGGGACATACATGCATCAACATTCATCAGAATCATCCAAGTCATCATATTCATCAATGTCAAATTCTAAGTCATTTTGTTTGACTTGTTCTGATTAAGAAGACTCAGTTTCACTCACCTCTGATTCATTGTTATTTACTGGTTGATTAGATTTTGATTCAAAGTTTGTGCATGGCACAAAATGATTTGACAAACTGTTTGTCATTATTTTAGGTAAAGTTGTATAATTATCATTCAGAGGGGGTGCAAGAACATTGTATCCCAACACGAGGAGCTGCTTCAATTCAAAAGGTAAAAGGTTGGAACCCATATCCTCTTCCACAAGGGAAGGCAACAACAGATACCAAATGGGTTCAAAAATAAGAAATATGATATAGGACATGGAGAAAGAATAAGTCAAGACTAGTTGTTCAAGCGTACACTTTAAGAAGGAGGGATGACTACACAAATGTTTTTGCTCCTGTGGAAAGACTGGAAGTTGTTAGGATATTCTTTGTTTTTGCCACATCCAAGGATCTCAAGGTCTACAAACATGATGTCAAGTGTTCCTTCTTATATGAGATGATATATGAGGAACCTAATGAAGAATAGATTTGAAATGAGTGCCATGGGGAGCTCAATTTCTTTCTAGGAATTGAAGTGAAGCAGGTTAACAATGTCATCTTCATAGACCAGTCAAAGTATGTTCTAGACATACTAGTCAGATTTCATTTGACTGAGTGTAAGGCTTCTAAGACATCCATAGCAAGAAATCACTCCTTAGGACCTGATCTTGAGGGGGAGTGTGTTGATGAACATCTTTATAGGGATATGATTGGGTGTCTTATGTACCTCATATCCAGCAGGCCTGATATCATGTTTGCCATATGCATCTATGCAAGATATCAAGCAAGCCACAAGATGTCAAACCTAGTTGCTATAAAGAGGATTCTTAGATATCTAAAATGTGCTCCCAAACTAGGCCTTTGGTATCCAAAGAGTTCTTAATTCAATCTGTATGCTTATACAGATAGTGACTACGATGGCCGCAACATTACTATAAAGTGTACATCTGGGAGATGTCAATTTCTTGATGAAAGGATAGTCTCATGAAAATGAAAGAAACAAATATGTGTGTCTGCATCAACTTCTGAAGCCAAATGCAATGCTGTTGCAAGCTACTGTGCTCAAATACTCTGCATTTAGAATCAGATGATAGACTATGGATTCAACTTCAAGGAGACTCCCATCCACATAGACAACAACAGTGCTATCTCTATTACAGAGAATCATGTGCAACACTCAACAACAAAGCACATCAACATAAGGTATCATTTGATAAGAGATAATTTTGAAAATGGATTGATAAAACTAGTCAAAGTTATCATTAATGAACAACATCTTGATTTGTTCATAAAAGCTTTTGATGAACAAAAATTTAATTATCTTGTATTAGCTATTCGGATGATTAACTTTGAGTAGATTTTATTAAATTGAATTTTAATAGGTTCAAATTGATCAATCTCTGTAAATGATATGTGATGGGTTTGTTAGAACACCAAAACCGTAGTTTAACCATTTAAACTTACACAAAAACGCAGCGGAAGTATAGCATTATAACATGTTTATAAACTGAAAATTTCATGTTCTTAATGATGTTTTAAGATGGAGAAACAAACCCAAATCAAAAGGGATCTTTTGTATGTGAATGAACAAGCTATGAACATATGTTAAACTACATAAAATCACAGCTTCAATGAGCTGTGATAACTACCTTATTCAGCAGCAAAAAAATCGACTTTTAGGTGGATGTTTGATGCTCAAAATCGGCCAAGGCTCCAAGGTAAGGACCCCTCAAGCTTGTATACCACAAGCCCTTTGCAAAACACCTTCTTGTTAGGAAGAAAACTACACCAAAGCACTCCAAAACCTCCCAATTTTTCTGCTGGTCGTAAGGTCCTTGAGAGAGAGAGAAAGGTTTTCTTTTGAGTCTTTTGCATGTATTGAATGATGAGTAAGTGGTGTGCAAGAGTAGTCAAGACTTGTGTGTTTTCAAGGACACAAAGGTCCAATGAGAATTAAGAGGGGCGGCGGCCAAGGTTTTAAAAAAAAACAAGGTTTCCCTCTTAAATTTTATCACACATTATGTATGTTAACTACTCCTCTTACTAGATATATACAACTAACCTTTTAATTGTATAATCTACACACTCCCATTATTAATTTGTAATGTTATTTAACTTATTTAAATAACATTACAAATAATATTATTGAACAAAATATCCTAATAAATTGTTCTATCTCATATGCAACTTGTTTAGAAAACCCAATTTCTAAATTGGTGTAAATATTTAATTGCATGATCATATCATCAATTAAATATTAATTGGTGTTTGCTAAGCTTGTTATTTGGTATAACCCGATTTGGATCATAACGTACTAACCACATCAATATTCTAAGTGTCTTGGGCATATAGAATCCTACAATCTCCCACTTGCCAAAGATTCATAGAAGATTGATGCAAGCAGTAAATACCGCCTAACAACGGTTTACTACCCTTAATACGCATGACTTATAGCCATTCAATAACATCATACCATTCAAGTATCCTACCTGAAATGATTTAGGTGAATCAATCATCTATCCTTTTGTTACAGATGTCATGTTAAATCCAAGGACACAGAATGATCATTCCTTGTTGATTTAACTTAATCAGGCCTTAGACATCTAACTCTCAACGAATAAGAGGAACAAATTCCATCTTGACTACATACGTTTCTCACAAACACCTCGTGTCATACCTGAACATACCCTTATGTGCTGTCCATTATTTCAGGACAGTGAAGAATAAGCTCAAGGTATAATACTTGGTGAATATCAAAACCCAATATGTATCTCAGGTCGGAGGATACCAAATGATATTCGCCTTTACTCAAATTTACTTATGATCAATCAATAAGATTCCATGTAGTAAAATTTGAGATGCGGGTTAGTCCAATATTTGTATCCCACAAATATCTATGAACCTTGGCAGCAACCCATTGCTCTATATTCATCCTTATGAATATCAACCAATCCAAGTTCATAATAATCTTACCCTCACACTTGTTCCCACAAGTATAAACGACTACGGACATTTAGAGTAAACAATTTACTCATGGATTAAACATGCTAAATTGGAACATTAATTGAAACATTATAACCAAATAATTTTATTCAAATAATAAAGAGTTCCACATATCCAAATACAAAGTTTACAGATCAAATCCAATCACTAGAATATCGAAGTCCCATGGCACAAGTATGACCTTCATGCTTTGCCTTTTCAAGGAGCTTCGTGAGAGGATCCGCAATGTTTTGATCTGTGTGAACTTTGCGAATACATATCTTTCCCTTTTCAACTTCATCTCGTATGTAGTTGAATCTCCGCTCAATGTGCCTAGTCTTTTGATGAGCACGAGGTTCCTTGATTTGAGCAATTGCACCTTCGTTATCACAAAAGATCTCTAGGGGTTCCTGAATGGAAGGGACATCCCCTAGATTGGCAATGAATTTCTTCAACCATGCAGCTTCTTGAGCTGCCAATGAGGCGGCGACATATTCTGATTCTGTAGTTGATAGAGCCACCACATCCTGTTTGAAGCTCTTCCAAGAGACCGCTCCTCCATTCAGAATGAAAATATATCCCGATGGTGACCGCGAATCATCACGATCGGTTTGGAAACTCGCATCGGTGTAACCTTTTACAACGAGTTCCTCATCACCAGATCCATAGATTAGGAACATATCTCTTGTCCTCCTTAGGTTCTTAAGTATGTTCTTAACATCCATCCAATGACTGTTTCCAGGATTTTGCTGGTAACGACTTGTCATGCTTAAGGCGCATGACACGTCCGGTCGAGTGCATATCATTGCATACATGATGGATCCAATAGCAGATGCGTATGGGATTGCCTTCATTTTATCTTGCTCATCCTTTGAGCTAGGACATTGAGTCGTACTCAATATCGTTCCTCTTTGAATAGGTACGGTACCTTTCTTAGAGTTCTCCATCTTGAACCTTTTCAAGATCTTATCAATGTATGCACTTTGATTCAAACCAATCAACCGCCTTGATCTATCCTTATAGATCTTTATTCCCAGAATATAGGCGGCTTCACCAAGATCCTTGATGGAAAAACAACTTCCAAGCCAGGTTTTTACACCTTCCAAGGTTGGAATGTCATTTCCAAATAGTAGTATGTCATTAACATACAATACTAGGAAAGTTATTGTGCTCCCACTAGCCTTCTTATACACACAAGCCTCATCAGCGTTTTTGATGAAGCCAAATTTCTTTACCTCCTCATCAAAACGATGATTCCAGCTTCTAGATGCTTGTTTCAATCCATAGATTGATTTCTTTAACTTGCATACTTTATTAGGATGTTTTGGATCGACAAAACCTTTAGGCTGAACCATATAGACATCTTCCTCAAGATATCCATTTAGGAAAGCCGTTTTGACATCCATTTGCCAAATCTCATAATCATAATGAGCAGCTATGGCAAACAATATACTTATAGACTTTAGCATCGCAACAGGTGAGAAGGTTTCATCATAATCAACCCCTTGAGTTTGAGTGAAACCCTTTGCTACAAGTCTAGCTTTATAAGTATCCAAGTTTCCATGCATATTAGTTTTCTTCTTGAAAACCCACTTACTTCCAACTACCTTGGAATTAAGAGGTGGTACAACAAGTTCCCAAACTTGATTGTCATACATGGATTGCATCTCAACGTTCATGGCCTCAAGCCATTTGTCACAATCCAAATTGGACACTGCATCATGGTATGTGGTTGGTTCATCTGAATCTACCACATAGCATCCATCCATGAAAAATTTGTATCTTTCAGGTGGATTACTAGTTCTACCACTTCTGTGAACGTTTTGTGTGTATTGATCAACCATTTGATCATCCTCAACATCCTCATGTTGAGTGCTAGTTTCAACCAAACATGCATCAGGTTGTGGTTCTTGATCCTCCTCAACATCCAGTGTTCTACTGCTAGTTCCTTCCATAAGGAACTTTGCTTCTAAGAACTCACCCTTTCTGGCAACTGTTCCAGTGGATCATAGAAATAATATCCCATAGAATCTCTAGGATATCCAATAAAGATACACTTGGTGGATCGGACTTCCAATTTGTTTGGGGTGGGAGTCTTAACATAAGCCTCACAACCCCAGACCCTTAAGTATGATAAGGATGGAACTATTCCATGCCATATCTCAAAAGGTGTCCTTTCCACCTTTTTGGTTGGGGCCATATTTAGAATACGGGCCGCGGAGAGCAAAGCGAAACCCCAAAATGATAGAGGTAATGTGCTTCTAGCCATCATAGATCGGACCATATCCAATAAGGTTCGATTCCTCCTCTCAGACACACCATTGTGTTGTGGTGTTCCAGGTGGAGTGAGTTGTGAGACAATCCCACAACTCCTAAGATGATCTTGAAAAGCATCACTTAGGTATTCACCTCCTCTATCGGTACGGAGAACTTTAATTGACTTGTTGAGTTAATTTTCCACTTCATTCTTGAAGATTTTGAACATTTCAAAAGCTTCATCTTTGTGCCTTAATAAGTACACATACCCATAGCGACTATAATCGTTGGTAAAGGTAATGAATTATCTTTCACCATTCATAGTAATTGGCTTAAAAGGACCACATACATCCGAACGTATGATTCCTAATAAATCTTTTGCCCTTTCGTTAGTTCCACTAAAGGGTGCCTTAGTCATTTTACCTTGTAAACAAGATTCACATACATCAAATGAATCACATTCATTTGTTTTTAAAAGACCATTCTTTTGAAGTGTTTGTATACGTTTCTTGTTTATATGACCAAGACGACAATGCCAAAGATAGGTATCATTCAAGTCCAACTTGAATTTCTTGGTGTTAGTTTGGTACAATGAACTATTTAAAGTGTTTTCATGAACTAATTCATAAATACCATTAATGGGAATTGCTTTAAAATAGAACATATCATTTAAAGAAACATGAATATCATTTTCAACAAAAGATAATACATAATCATAATGTCTTAATTGGGATACAGAAATAATGTTCCTAGTCAAACTAGGAGCATACAAAACATTCTTCAAAATAACATCCAAGCCACTTGGAAGTTTTAGGATGTAGTCCCCACGAGCTTCAACTTGGACTTAGGTTCCATTGCCCAAGAAGAGACTAACATCCCCTTGATTGAAGTCCCTACTTCTTGTGAACCCCTGCAACAAATTGCAAATATGAGTTCCACATCCGGTATCCAATACCCATGTGTTAGAAGATGTAACATTAAGATCAATATGAATCATGTATATTGTACCTAAGGTCTGCCCAGCATCCCTCTTTGGCTTTCAACTCTTGGAGATGGACAGGACAATTCCTTGCCCAATGTCCAATCTCCCCACACTTAAAGCATGGGTCATTAGTAGCAACTTTTTGCTTCTTCTCTTGTGGTTTGGGTGGTACCCTTACCACCCCTTTCCCCTTTCCCCAAACGGGTCCTTTACCCTTGGCAACCTTTGCCTTGGGTGCGGGATGAGACCTTTTCTTGTTCCCACCTTCAAGGATGGTGAGAACGGGTAAAACAATTTTACCCATGGCCGCCTCGGCCGTTTTAAGCATTGAGTGAAGCTCACCAATGCTCTTGTCCCATGCATTCATGTTATAATTCAACACAAATGTCTCAAGCTTCTTGGTAAGGCCATTAAGAATCAAATCCGTGGCCAATTCCTTCGAGACGGGACAATTAAGCCTCTCGAGGCGGTCAATATGACTTTTCATTTTAAGTACATATGATGAAACTGATTGGTTGTCATCCATACGACATGCATGGAGTGCTCGAACCGTTTCGAAGCGCTCAACCCTTGCTTGCTGTTGGAACGTTTCCTTCAGCTGGGTTATCATGTCATAAGCTCCGTGATGTTCATACTCCTTTTGGAGATCCGTAGTCATGCTCGCTAGCATGAGACAAGACACTTGGACGGAGTCCTCAGTGTACTTCAACCAATCGTTGAAGGCCTCCTCATCATCCTCAGTAGGTTGATCGGGGATAGGGTCGTCTAAAACATATGATCTTCTCTCTTGCTTGAGAACGGTTCTCAAGTTTCGATACCAATCAATAAAGTTGTTATGATTTAGACGTTCCTTTTGGAGGATCGCTCGTAATGATTGGTTGGACGCGGATGAGTTATCGTGATTTTCATTGTTGGTGGCCATCTACATAATTTAACAAAGATCTATTTTAGTATTTTCGATATTGCTATTTTTAATAATTAATTCCTTTTAAGGTCATTTTTATATTAAAATCTAGAACCCAACATTACATTTAAATTGTGGTTAGGTGACCTTTATCCCACGATTTAAATTAATAAGGTGGTCAACGATTGACGGTTGCAACCATTTGCAACTTCTAGAGGTATGGGATCGACTTTAAACATCATATGTAAAGTCGGCATGTTAATCCCATCAACACCATTTGGAAACCATATTTAGGTGATCCATTTAACATGGTTTGCAAATCAAGTTATCCTACTTGCACACACGTGTGAGTTTACCCACATAAGTGGTTAGGTGACCTTTATCCCACCAATGTGGTATCCCCACCTTGAGTCACAAGTTCCCTCTAAATGGTTAGGTGACCTTTATCCCATTAAGAGTTTCCAAATGACTCAAGTGTTGTGCAAAAGGACGGTGTTAAACTTGTTGGTCAAAAGTTTAGAGATTTCATAATTCTAGTTTAGAAAACTCTATGTACTTGTATTTGCATGCTTTCAAATACAAGATACCCTATGGTTCTTTTAATAAAACCAATTTTAATCTTTAAAATCATTAAATCATTTTAATAACCTTTTATTACTTTTAATGATTAAAAACCATCATTTTTATAACTTGTTAAGTTTGTTAATAAGTTTGTAATGCATGTCAAAATTTCAACCATACAATCAAATAACAAACATTCAAACAAGCATAAGCATAAACAACCATAATGTGCATAACCTTAGCTACTATTGTGACCACACTTGTTTGCCATCATAAGTGTGGTCATTTGGTCTTTCCTAAGGGTTGAAATCAACATAAAATTGAGGTCATCATAGACCCCCACTTGAACTTGCATCCATATGCTTCAAGTTCCATGTCTTTGATGTCCATCTTTGGGTCTTGATCTTGTGCATCTTCCTTTTACAAAAATTGTATCCTAAAACATTTTTCTAATAAAAGAAATGCACCTAATCTATTAATTATGTAACCAAATGAATAAATAATTACAACCCAAATAATAAACATAAATACTACAACCCAATTGAATGAATAAAACAACCATTCAAATCATCCAAACAACACAAGGCCAAAAGCTAGGTTATGCACTATCAAGAGAACAATCATAAACATCATTCTACAAACTAAATAAACCCCATCAAACCCAAATTTTCAGCCAACATAAACTGAAAATTAGGGTTTGTTTGTCCAAACAAACAACATCCAAATATATCAACCAATTGACATTCCTATCTTTCAAAGTTTAATCATAAGCATGAAGATATAACTATGAAAGACTTGGGGTTTACTAAATCAGCCAAAATCAGCCTCTAATAGGTTGATTATAATCTTTTAAAACCGATTTTAAAGAACAAGAACAAGCAAGTTATCCACATAACCGGCTCTTGATGCCATTGATGGGTTTGTTAGAACACCAAAACCGTAGTTTAACCATTTAAACTTACACAAAAACGCAGCGGAAGTATAGCATTATAACATGTTTATAAACTGAAAATTTCATGTTCTTAATGATGTTTTATGATGGAGAAACAAACCCAAATAAAAAGGGATCTTTTGTATGTGAATGAACAAGCTATGAACATATGTTAAACTACATAAAATCACAGCTTCAATGAGCTGTGATAACTACCTTATTCAGCAGCAAAAAAATCGACTTTTAGGTGGATGTTTGATGTTCAAAATCGGCCAAGGCTCCAAGGTAAGGACCCCTCAAGCTTGTATACCCCAAGCCCTTTGCAAAACACCTTCTTGTTAGGAAGAAAACTACACCAAAGCACTCCAAAACCTCCCAATTTTTCTGCTGGCCGTAAGGTCCTTGAGAGAGAGAGAAAGGTTTTCTTTTGAGTCTTTTGCATGTATTGAATGATGAGTAAGTGGTGTGCAAGAGTAGTCAAGACTTTTGTGTTTTCAAGGACACAAAGGTCCAATGAGAATTAAGAGGGGGGGGGGGGCGACCAAGGTTTTAAAAAAAACAAGGTTTCTCTCTTAAATTTTATCACACATTATGTATGTTAACTAGTCCTCTTACTAGATATATACAACTAACCTTTTAATTGAATAATCTATACACTCCCATTATTAATTTGTAATGTTATCTAACTTATTTAAATAACATTACAAATAATATTATTGAACAAAATATCCTAATAAATTGTTCCATCTCATATGCAACTTGTTTAGAAAACCCATTTTGTAAATTGGTGTAAATATTTAATTGCATGATCATATCATCAATTAAATATTAATTGGTGTTTGCTAAGCTTGTTATTGGGTATAACCCGACTTGGATCATAACGTACTAACCACATCAATATTCTAAGTGTCTTGGGCACATAGAATCCTACAATATGATGCAATTATCAATTATATGAACAAAGTAATCAACGGATGCAATTATAACAAAAATTCATAGAAGTTTCATTGATAGTTGCAAAGGATTACAATGTACAATTGAGAGAGTTCTAACTCAAAAGTCTATTTGAAAGTCTACCTGCACAAAAATATATAGAATCCTATTTATACTAATCAAAGAAACTAAGGAACATATATTTACAAATAAGTCCCTACACTATGACAAAAACAAAATCTAAAGACGAAATGCTAATCTTCAAGGCTCCAACAATACTCCCCCTAAGATTGGCATGTCGTCTTCAATCAAAATAATCTTCTGGCTCCTCTTTGATCTTGAACATGGGCTTATCCTTGTACAGCTCTAGTTCTTGTAATGCTTTCTTTATCACCGAGTTAAACATTTCTGATAAAATCCCTTACTCGGGCTTTGATTCATTTGTTTTGATATCCATAGCATTCATCACCAGGAGAGTTTCCTTGGACAGACTTGCTATGTCAACATTAGCATAAAACTCAAGTTGACTCGATTGATCTTTCACATGAGCTTCCAAAACACATTTGTTCAAAATTCTCATGAACTCTCCAAACAACACAAGGCCAAAAGCTAGGTTATGCACTATCAAGAGAACAATCATAAACATCATTCTACAAACTAAATAAACCCCATCAAACCCAAATTTTCAGCCAACATAAACTGAAAATTAGGGTTTGTTTGTCCAAACAAACAACATCCAAATATATCAACCAATTGACATTCCTATCTTTCAAAGTTTAATCATAAGCATGAAGATATAACTATGAAAGACTTGGGGTTTACTAAATCAGCCAAAATCAGCCTCTAATAGGTTGATTATAATCTTTTAAAACCGATTTTAAAGAACAAGAACAAGCAAGTTATCCACATAACCGGCTCTTGATGCCATTGATGGGTTTGTTAGAACACCAAAACCGTAGTTTAACCATTTAAACTTACACAAAAACGCAGCGGAAGTATAGCATTATAACATGTTTATAAACTGAAAATTTCATGTTCTTAATGATGTTTTAAGATGGAGAAACAAACCCAAATAAAAAGGGATCTTTTGTATGTGAATGAACAAGCTATGAACATATGTTAAACTACATAAAATCACAGCTTCAATGAGCTGTGATAACTACCTTATTCAGCAGCAAAAAAATCGACTTTTAGGTGGATGTTTGATGTTCAAAATCGGCCAAGGCTCCAAGGTAAGGACCCCTCAAGCTTGTATACCCCAAGCCCTTTGCAAAACACCTTCTTGTTAGGAAGAAAACTACACCAAAGCACTCCAAAACCTCCCAATTTTTCTGCTGGCCGTAAGGTCCTTGAGAGAGAGAGAAAGGTTTTCTTTTGAGTCTTTTGCATGTATTGAATGATGAGTAAGTGGTGTGCAAGAGTAGTCAAGACTTGTGTGTTTTCAAGGACACAAAGGTCCAATGAGAATTAAGAGGGGGGGGGGGCGGCCAAGGTTTTAAAAAAAACAAGGTTTCTCTCTTAAATTTTATCACACATTATGTATGTTAACTAGTCCTCTTACTAGATATATACAACTAACCTTTTAATTGAATAATCTATACACTCCCATTATTAATTTGTAATGTTATCTAACTTATTTAAATAACATTACAAATAATATTATTGAACAAAATATCCTAATAAATTGTTCCATCTCATATGCAACTTGTTTAGAAAACCCATTTTATAAATTGGTGTAAATATTTAATTGCATGATCATATCATCAATTAAATATTAATTGGTGTTTGCTAAGCTTGTTATTGGGTATAACCCGACTTGGATCATAACGTACTAACCACATCAATATTCTAAGTGTCTTGGGCACATAGAATCCTACAATATGATGCAATTATCAATTATATGAACAAAGTAATCAACGGATGCAATTATAACAAAAATTCATAGAAGTTTCATTGATAGTTGCAAAGGATTACAATGTACAATTGAGAGAGTTCTAACTCAAAAGTCTATTTGAAAGTCTACCTGCACAAAAATATATAGAATCCTATTTATACTAATCAAAGAAACTAAGGAACATATATTTACAAATAAGTCCCTACACTATGACAAAAACAAAATCTAAAGACGAAATGCTAATCTTCAAGGCTCCAACAATACTCCCCCTAAGATTGGCATGTCGTCTTCAATCAAAATAATCTTCTGGCTCCTCTTTGATCTTGAACATGGGCTTATCCTTGTACAGCTCTAGTTCTTGTAATGCTTTCTTTATCACCGAGTTAAACATTTCTGATAAAATCCCTTACTCGGGCTTTGATTCATTTGTTTTGATATCCATAGCATTCATCACCAGGAGAGTTTCCTTGGACAGACTTGCTATGTCAACATTAGCATAAAACTCAAGTTGACTCGATTGATCTTTCACATGAGCTTCCAAAACACATTTGTTCAAAATTCTCATGAACTCTCCAAACAACACAAGGCCAAAAGCTAGGTTATGCACTATCAAGAGAACAATCATAAACATCATTCTACAAACTAAATAAACCCCATCAAACCCAAATTTTCAGCCAACATAAACTGAAAATTAGGGTTTGTTTGTCCAAACAAACAACATCCAAATATATCAACCAATTGACATTCCTATCTTTCAAAGTTTAATCATAAGCATGAAGATATAACTATGAAAGACTTGGGGTTTACTAAATCAGCCAAAATCAGCCTCTAATAGGTTGATTATAATCTTTTAAAACCGATTTTAAAGAACAAGAACAAGCAAGTTATCCACATAACCGGCTCTTGATGCCATTGATGGGTTTGTTAGAACACCAAAACCGTAGTTTAACCATTTAAACTTACACAAAAACGCAGCGGAAGTATAGCATTATAACATGTTTATAAACTGAAAATTTCATGTTCTTAATGATGTTTTAAGATGGAGAAACAAACCCAAATAAAAAGGGATCTTTTGTATGTGAATGAACAAGCTATGAACATATGTTAAACTACATAAAATCACAGCTTCAATGAGCTGTGATAACTACCTTATTCAGCAGCAAAAAAATCGACTTTTAGGTGGATGTTTGATGTTCAAAATCGGCCAAGGCTCCAAGGTAAGGACCCCTCAAGCTTGTATACCCCAAGCCCTTTGCAAAACACCTTCTTGTTAGGAAGAAAACTACACCAAAGCACTCCAAAACCTCCCAATTTTTCTGCTGGCCGTAAGGTCCTTGAGAGAGAGAGAAAGGTTTTCTTTTGAGTCTTTTGCATGTATTGAATGATGAGTAAGTGGTGTGCAAGAGTAGTCAAGACTTGTGTGTTTTCAAGGACACAAAGGTCCAATGAGAATTAAGAGGGGGGGGCGGCCAAGGTTTTAAAAAAAACAAGGTTTCTCTCTTAAATTTTATCACACATTATGTATGTTAACTAGTCCTCTTACTAGATATATACAACTAACCTTTTAATTGAATAATCTATACACTCCCATTATTAATTTGTAATGTTATCTAACTTATTTAAATAACATTACAAATAATATTATTGAACAAAATATCCTAATAAATTGTTCCATCTCATATGCAACTTGTTTAGAAAACCCATTTTCTAAATTGGTGTAAATATTTAATTGCATGATCATATCATCAATTAAATATTAATTGGTGTTTGCTAAGCTTGTTATTGGGTATAACCCGACTTGGATCATAACGTACTAACCACATCAATATTCTAAGTGTCTTGGGCATATAGAATCCTACAATATGATGCAATTATCAATTATATGAACAAAGTAATCAACGGATGCAATTATAACAAAAATTCATAGAAGTTTCATTGATAGTTGCAAAGGATTACAATGTACAATTGAGAGAGTTCTAACTCAAAAGTCTATTTGAAAGTCTACCTGCACAAAAATATATAGAATCCTATTTATACTAATCAAAGAAACTAAGGAACATATATTTACAAATAAGTCCCTACACTATGACAAAAACAAAATCTAAAGACGAAATGCTAATCTTCAAGGCTCCAACAATACTCCCCCTAAGATTGGCATGTCGTCTTCAATCAAAATAATCTTCTGGCTCCTCTTTGATCTTGAACATGGGCTTATCCTTGTACAGCTCCAGTTCTTGTAATGCTTTCTTTATCACCGAGTTAAACATTTCTGATAAAATCCCTTACTCGGGCTTTGATTCATTTGTTTTGATATCCATAGCATTCATCACCAGGAGAGTTTCCTTGGACAGACTTGCTATGTCAACATTAGCATAAAACTCAAGTGGACTCGATTGATCTTTCACATGAGCTTCCAAAACACATTTGTTCAAAATTCTCATGAACTCTATATTTGGAATATCCTTCTTGACAATATTAGCATAAGCCAAAGCTTTCCTTAAGGAAATTCGCTCCATGGCTACATTCATTACCTTTATAATTGTCATGAAGTATCTCCTTCATTCTCTGCATCTTCAGAAGTCACTTGCTCAAACTTTTGATTCGACAAAAATGATATATAACTTGGATGAAGTAATTTCAGCTCAAATACTCCAAATAAGCTAATCATATCTTTATCCCAATCATCCTCATTTCTTACAAGCTTATGATGAAAAGTAGTAGAATCATAGAACCATCTCAGGATTGGTTGGGACGTTTGAGTTCCATCTATAACTTTCAATCCAGGATTCGTCACCTTCTCAAAATGTTTATCACCAAATGCTTCAAGATATCTTTCTTCTATTTCTGAGCTTGATTCTCCTTTCTTATCAATTCTCTTCAATGTCTCAAAATACATCATATCTTCTTGATCACATCATGTTTTGAGAAAAGCTGGCATTCTTGTAATTCCTCTATCAAGAAGTTTTACAAAGTTCTCTCCTCTTGTAGCCTTGGAAGGATTTATAAGAGGCAACTTATGTAATTCTTTCAGATCATGTACTGGCAAAGTAATGATACTAGAGTAAAAGTGTTATACATCACATATTGCATTTACTCTTTTAATCAAGAAGGCATCGAACACGTCAGCATACTTCCATGCCACGATCTTTACATCTTTAGTTTTATCAGGCACAATCATAGCATTTAGCAGCTCTAAAATTGATTGCCCTGTTTGAAGCACATTTGTCACTAAGTCACCTGCAGACCTTGCTTTATTCCATAATTGTTTCTGATCCAAATCAACTTTGTATGCCTGTTGCTCAGTATTAGGAAACATCCTCATTAACTCCTTTCTTTTCTCATGAGTTCTTTTTACTAACTACATAGATTTTATCTCTTGAGGTTTCAACACCTTAGTCCTCTTGTGATTTCCAGATATTGTGGATTATCCATGTCAAAAATAATGATTTTGTTATACATTTTCTTTATCTCTTGGAACCTTCTCACCAGTCATCATAAAGATTCACTTTGAAGTCTTTTAAGCCTATTCCATGGGTAGTTCCGGGATTGCAACCAAGTCCTCAGAGCAGGAATACTCATGTCCTCTAGATCAGGATGGTGCAGTTCATTCATAGGAATATCATCAATGTTTAAGCTCTCATTCATAGGTGCCCACTCACCATGCTCCAAACTAATCTCATTTGAATCAACAGGTGTTGCGTTTATGCAATCATGCATTTTTCATACTCTTCATTGATTTAAGTCACAATCAACCCGTCTAGGCACACTCTATTGTACTTCTTCTTTACAAGATAATTGTATCTGTCGTCAAAATTTACATGAATAGGAATATCATCATTAATGTCATCATAGGAGAATCAACTATTTCACACACATCTTCCTCCTCTAATATTTCATTGTACCACTCATCTGGAAAGTTTGAATCAATATCATCCAGTGCTTCAATCTGCTTTTGTATTTCTTCTTCCTCAACATGTATTGTTTCTTCATCAATCTTTTGAGTTTTAGTTTGAACAGATGATGGTTCTATTTAAACTTCATCAATCTTTCTTTTTCCCTTTTCAACTTCAAAAAACTTTTCAATCACTACAACTTGTGAATCTTCTTGAGTATCTTTTTCTGTCATACTAGCTTCAGTCTCTTTTCCTTTCTCTTGAACGTTTTCTTTCAATTTTGCTAACTCTTCATTTAGTCTTTTAATCTTTTCTTCAAGATCAACTATCAATCCATCTTTTTTTTCATTCTCAGCTTTTAACAAAGCATTCTCATCTTGTAATCTAATTATCTTCTCATCCTGATCAACAACTTTGGCTTTCAAATCATTTATTGCTTCTTCATCACTATCATTTCAGTTTGAACACAAACATCATTGGTTTGTTTCATCGCTATCTCATTCACAATCATCAACTGTTGTTCTGGTATAAAAGATCGTGCATCAGAAGTTATATTCTGTGTAATAGGCTCAGATAGAATAACATCAATATAATCAAAATCAAAAGTTTGATTCTGATCCAAGTTAGCATCAACATTCTCATTATCCACGTCATTACCAACATCTCTCTCCTCATCATTCATCTTAGATTCACCATCACCTTAATCATTTTCAGCAGTCTCATCTCTATGATCAGATAATGTTTCTTCACTTGCCATATCTTGATTGGATTCTTCTAGGTTTTCCACAGTATCTCCACCTTGATTATCATCACCATCATCATCATTATTTTGATCATTATCATCATCATTATCATCACTAGAAGAACTATCATCATCAGCATGTTCTTCTTCATCCTCATCTTTATCATCTTCTTCTTCTTTAATAATTTCTTCAAATACATCATCAATCAAATCATTTGGATCCACAGGTTCATCCTCAATCAAATGAAAATGTTATTGATGAACATCAACCTCATCCCTAGAAACAATTCTCATATAATCAAACAAAGGGACGTTTGGAGCTCCAAAAATGACTGCTAATCTTTTGTACACAATCTCAGGCATGTGCTCTAGCTCGAGTCTATCACCTTCTACTCCATAGACATACAAATCTGGATGCTCTTCATTAATGATCAACTAAAGAAATCAGGGATAAATCAGATGCTTGTTTCTCTTCCATTTCTCCCAATTAAAGATGAATCCTTTGATGATCCATTTGGCCATGTTAAACCTTCTGTTTGTGGCCAATGCTACAATGGGAGATTCAATGTCCACTGGAAAAGAATTCCATCCAGCACTTCTTTTGGACATTCAATGTTGGAATATATAACATAACAACTTCTAATGGTTATACACCCTAGCTCTGAAGAATTGTTTCTTTGGGAAGTTATCTGGGTGTCCCGTCATCATGAACACTTCTCTACACTCATCAAAAGTGTATTTAGCTAAGTCTTGAGGATCATTATCACCCAATCTAAGAGCAACTCTGATAGACTGCTCAAAGATCTCTATCATTCTGTCATTACTAACAAATCTCTCAGGACTTTACTTCCATCATCATCTCTCTCAACCTCTGATGTTCTCCAAAATCTCTTTATCAATCTAGCATATATAGCTGGCGAGCACACATAGTGTATACATATCTTGTCCTCAGAATGTGTCTAATCATCTCTTCATATCCAACAGCTTTTCTGACATCCTCATCAAGAAATGCAGCCATATTGTGCTTGGGCTCAAACTTTAGCTCAGCCATCTGTAATTCACAAAGAAACAATTGCATTAATCTAACTCTCATAATATTTTGTCAATTTTATAGTCAATAAGTGTTTAAAAATTTCTAAGTGTTTTACACACTTATTTTCTCAAACGTTTTGAATAAAAATCAACCATTATTATGAGAATTTAAAAATCATGTAATCATTTATAAATCCTTCATTAGCTTTTATAGTTTACTTAACAAATTTTACATTTTAAAATTTGATCAATTGTTTTTTATTAAAAATTTTCTAAGTGTTTAACACTTACTGTTTTTAGTTCAATCAAATTTTAAAAAGATATAATCAATTAAGTAACTTGTTTCTTGTTTGATTTGTAAGCATCAGGTGAGTTTTGATGATTAACAAGTAAAAATTTATTTGAAATTCACATTGTCGATTGTTTTATTGTATGAATTTTTTATTATTATTGTTCACTGATCAACACATGAATCATCAAACAATTTTTGTGATGAAATTTAGATTTGATTGTGCTTAAATTATCGAAATCATGTATTAATACCAATTTCAGATTCAATTTTGACCATTCAAACACATTTTATCATCAAATTTCAAATCATTCAAAGTCTTAGGGTTCGAACGCCCAAATAGAGTTTAAACGCTCGATTGAATGTGACGTTTATTGACTGTGATTTGATGAAATACCATCAACAAGTTGTTTAGAATCACTGATTATACCTTAATATAACAACAATCTCAGATAATCAGACTAAACAGGAATGTATGATGATCGCCATGTTCGCAAGAATATGAACAGAGTGTTTAGTGAGAGTGAAAATGTTCGAAGGAAATGAATTATGTCAAGTGTTGAATTTATATAAGTGTGCCAAACCCTTGGACGCATGACCATTGTGTAGGAGCATGACCACTGTTGTGACGCATGAGGTTTAGGCGCATTGGCACTGTATAGGGGTATTACCCCTGTTCAGGTGCATGAGACCTAGATGCATGAGGTAAACTTGGTCAAATTTTATTGAAGGACTTTGGCGCATTTGAACTGTTCAGGCACATGAGCATTGTTTTAGGCGCATGAGCACTGTTCACGCGCATGACCTAGCCTGAAACGCCAAACACTTGGACAAATTCATGAACCCTGAGTTCGTATGAGAATTGTTTAGGCGCATGGGCTTTCAAGAGTCCACACATGGTTTATTTTCAACATGGAACGTCTGGAAATGTTTAGGCGCATAAACTTGTGTAAAACACCCAACACTTAACTAAATTTTCAGACTCATGACCACTATTTAGGCGCATGAGTTGGAATCAAAACGCCCAACACTTAATCATAAAACTAAAAATTCATCATACTCCTAAACTAGACTTAAGGTCACTATTTAGGCGCATGAGGACCATTCCATACATCTTAACACTTGTAATTTTTCACCAAAATCATTAAAACCCTAATTTTGAAAATTGTCACTGTTCTTCATGAAATTTTCAACCCTTGGGCGAAGTTTGACTATTTGACTTTTCGACTACACAAAAACTTTGACTTTTTGACTTTATCATTTAAAAATTCTATTTCTCACTCAAACTTTTACCTTGTATTTTTCAATTAATTTCCCGTCATTTTAGTCTCAAAAAAATTTAAAAATTTTCATAAATTTTCAAACAGTCTCAACTTAATTATTTGCAAGAACCTTTTCCATATTTCAAACCAAAAAATAATTTGAAATTTTGTCAATTTCATTTTTGTATCATATCAAATACACACATGCTTGTAAACTTAGCATCATCCTTTTCAACATTTATTTTTATTTTCTCTTTTTTAATCTTTACTCCCTCTAAACTTTTAAATTCACAAACTTAGAAGTTTATATAAGTTGAAAACTGAGAAAAACCAATCATTATCAACATGCCTGCACACATAAAATCATGCGAAAATCAAAATAAAGCAGAATAAAACTGTACTATATATACAATGAATCATATGCCTGCAGTGAGATCATATCAGATAATAATCAGCATGTTCAAATAAAAGAAATTATGGATAGTCATAGACAATGATTAAATCCTGATAAGGTGTCTTCCAGGTCAGCGTTACCGCAACAAAGGAGACACGAGATCTAAGGACAGACCATGAGTACTTTGGTAAAGTATAGCACACCTACTTTTTCAATTCTTGGATTGTTAAGGTTTGATTAAATATGACATTATGTAACCCACACTTAGACTTAGAGAGTCCAACCCTCGTCAAGGTATGCAAGCAAGAACTGTTACTCAGCTTGAAAACCTGACATATATGTATAACCAGATCCCATGTTTAGGTCAATGAGAGAATCATTATGGTACAACCATTTGATAATAACCACCATGGACAAACCATTACGTAATCAAATTCATAAAGAATTGGATATAGATGATTCATAAGAATGAGAGGACATCCATTTTGGACTTTTGAAAGGATTGTGCATATAGGCATCTTTTGCATCAGGTGAGAATATCCCGGTCTGTAGTGACTTACAACAAAGGATATATCGTCACTTCGGGTCTATGATGACTCATAAAAAAGAAGTGAGCATATGCGGTAAACAGATCTCATGGTTATTCATATCACCACCAGGTGTGAGTTTGTGACTTGACAAACAATCAATCAGCTAGTCAACACCACTTATAGGAACTAAGATGGATACCCACAAATGCATAATGATTTAGTTAAATCACAAGAATCTACTTTTTCAGTATAATTGCATGATTTTACCCGCACATCATATCTGATCATGTCAGACTTTATTATCGAGTGAAGTATGCAACTGATTAAATCTGATGTACTATCATTTCTCACATATTGCAATGGCATATTCAATCCTAAAATAATAAATAAACTCTATTTTTGGATTTTCCTTTTATAATTTTCTATTTTGGTTTTGTAATTTCTAATTTTGTATTTGCTTTTTATTTTTAGCACACACACAATATATACAATCAGGCAGTCAACTTTGATAGTTTCTCTTTTAAGTTGCTTATTGAAAGAAGGGAGGGTTCTTATCATTTTGATGAAACAAAATCAGTTTTCAACATGATTAATAAGACCAATAGACTCAACCAAATACTCAAACCTTCCTAGTAAAAAGGCTTTTGTAAAAAGGTCAGCCAATTCTTTTTCAGTTGATATTTGAATCAAAATGATTAAACCTTTTTCAGAGTTATCTCTGAGAAAATGATATCGAATTTCGATATGCTTTGTTTTTGAATGTTGGACAGGATTAGTTGTTATAAACATAGCAGCTGTGTTATCAATGTAAATAGGAGTTTTAAGAAAATTGAACTCGTAGTCCAGCAGTTGGTTGTGTAACCAAAGGATTTGAGAACATCCTGCTGATGAAGCTATGTACTCAGCTTCTGCAGTTGATACTGAGACATTTGTTTGTTTCTTATACTTCCATGAGACTAATCTAGGACCTAAAACCTGATAACCACCTGTAGTAGATTTGTGATCTTGACAACATCCCCCATACTCACTCTCAGTATGTCCATATAACTCGAAGTTTCCTTCATAAGGATACCATAACCCTAGAGCCAGTTTTCCTTTGAGATATCTGAATATGCGTTTGACATTGGGACAGACACAAACAACATACATTATGTTAGGTCTAGATGCAGTAAGATACATCAAAGATCCAATCATAGATCTGTACAATGTTTGGTTAATAGATTTTCCTTTTAGATCAGGATTAATCTAGGTGTTGATGTCAGTTGGAGTTATGATAGATTGACAATCTTGCAGTTTGAACTTCTTTAAGACCTTATCAACAAATTTCCCTTGATTGATAAAAATGCCATCTATAGATTGTTTTACTTGCAATCTAAGGAAGACATTGATTTCTCCCATAGAGCTCATATGGAAACTAGATTTCTTAATCTCTTCAAATTCTAAGCACAATTTCTGACTTGTAGAACCGAATATGATATCGTCTTGAACACATAAGAGATCATTCGCATCCTTCTTTATGAATAAAGTTAGATCAATTTTCCCTCTTGTGAACAATTGTGAATCAAATGTTGGGACAATGTCTCATACTAGATTCTCGGGGCTTGATGTAGACCATATAAAGCTTTGCTCAGCTTGTACACACGAAGAGGGAATTCAGCATATTCAAAACCTTGAGGTTGCTTGACATACATATCATCTGTGATTGATCCATACAAAATGGCACCTTTTACGTCCATTTGGTACACCTTGAATTTGATATAAGAAGCATATGCCAGGAAGACACGAATTGCTTCAAGTCTTGCAACTGGAGCAAACAGTTCATGATAATCAATTCCTTCCTCCTAGGTGTAACCTTGTGCTACTAGCCTTGCTTTGTTTCAAACAACTATTCCTCGATCATCTGATTTTTTTCTGAACAACCATTTTGTGCCAATGGCTTTTTCTCCTTCAGGTAAATCCACAAGCTTCCACACTTTTTGTTTACGAAACTATAGCAACTCCTCTTGCATAGCCTCAATGCAACTATTGTCCTGTAATGCTTCAGTGATGTTTTTAGGGACAATTTGAGATAAAAAACACGAGTATAAGAAAATGTGTGCTTGCTTTGTATGACTTCTCGTAGTTCTCTCATTCAAAGGACCAATAATCTGTTATATGGGATGTTTCTTATGAATACTAGATGTTGGAATCTCATCGCTTTGAACATTCACATCAAGATTGGTTTTGTTCAAGTCGGAGAGCTGTGCAACAGGTTTGAAGAATGTGGAGTGAAATTCGGAACTTGAGTTGATGAGTTGATAAAGTAATCAAGCTAGTCATTTACATCTACATCTCTAGATACAGATGAAGTTCCAGACTCAGGTTGTTGAATTTTTAATCCATCGTTAGGAATTTGTTAAGAAACATCAGAATTTTCAGGAACTTGATGTTGCTCTGGAATTTGTTGATCATGATTTTTTGAATTCAATATAGGATCTTTAACAAATGAGAAGAATGGCTAGTCCAGGCTTGAACCATCCATATCATCAGAGAAATCGTCACTAAAGGATCCAACATCTCCTACCTGTTTCCTACATACACAAGAAGATTCAAACAGATTAGAATTGAATGAATTTTACAATGAATCTAAATCAAATAGCCAAGCTGGACCATTTGCAACTGATGGAAATGAATTTTCAAGGAATTTAACATCGAAAGTTTCAATAATAACATTCGTCTTAGAGTTATAAACTCTATATGCTTTAGAAGCTGACGAATATCCAAGAAAGAATCCGTCATAAAATTTTGCATGAAATTTCCCTAGCTGATCATTTGAGTTTAGAATCAAAAGAGGACAACCAAAAGATTTAAGAAAATCTATGTTTGGTTTCCTGCCAAACATCAACTCATAAGGAGTTTTCTGTTTGCCTTTCACCAATAGAGTACGATTCTAAATGAAACACGCAGTTGATACGGCTTCATCCCATAAAGTGATAGAAATCATAGCATCTGCTAACATTGCACGGGCTGACTCAATCAATGTTCTGTTCTTCCTTTCTCCAACTCCATTTTGTTGAGGAGTTCTAGGAGCACTGAACTGATGAGCGATCCTTTTTCCTGCAAAGAACATATCAACATTACCATTCTTGAATTCTATTCCATTATCAGTTCTAATTATATTTACTTTTAGATCAAGATGATTTTCTAATTTAGTGATAAACTCTTTTAATAATTCAACCGTTTCAGATTTCGCACACAAAAAAAAACCCAAGAAAATCTTGTATAGTCATGACTAAACAATACGACGCTACATGATTTCCTATGCAGCATCTGTAAAGGCTAGACGCCCTGTGTTGCTTTCCTTCCAAACATGCTTTACAGAGGTCTGATGTAGCAAACTTCTTTGATGGTATGCCCATACATGATTTCCTGCTGCAAGTTTGTTCATGTTTTTGAAGTTTGAATGCCCGACACGTATATGCCAAAGCTAGCTATCATCATTTGAAGCGTGAGCAATTAGGCAAGTTGTTTCTGTTGAAGGATCAACGTGAGATATATCTAGCTTGTAGACATCTATATCTCGAATTGCTTTAACAACCACCCATTCCTTGCTAATCTTGAAACCTAGCTTTAAAATATAACAATAAGAGTCATCAAATAAAGCAGAATATGATTTATCACATATTTGAGAAATGCTTAAAAGATTAAAGTTCAACTGAGTACAGTAGTTGACTTTATCAAAGCTTATAATCCCATTAGATATTGTTCCTTCTCCGTTAATCTTTCCACCTGCATCTCCACCAAAAGCTACATATATACCATCTTTTGTCTTAAAGTCTTGAAGCAAGGCATGATTGCCTGTCATATGCCGGCTACACCCACTATCAACGTACAACGTGTTTAATGGTCGTCTTGGGCGTACCTGCATTTCAAAGACATTTAAGTTGAGTTATCAACCTAAGCCGAAATTGTCTTTGGCTTCCCATATTTATCCACAATGGTAAATTTCTTAAAATGGAGCTTGTTTACGTCAGGTTTCTTTTGAAATTTTGGATTATCAAATCCTTTTTCAACAACTGTTTGATTATCTTTTCTTTGTTTTGACCTCAAAGCATTAAACCGATTCTCAAGATCATAATCAAAAAACTTTGAAACATTTTTAGAAAAACTTTGCTTGTTAAATGTTCCATTGTTCATTCTCACAGGTCGTGGAATGAACTTTTCTTGTTTATACTGTTGTGGTCTCGCAATATAATGTTCATCATAATCAGAATTGATTCTTCTGAGAGATCTCAAGCCTAAAGAAGGTTGTTTTGATAAACCTTGAAAACAATAATTTTGATTTCTTTGAAATATTTGATTTCTATATTCTTTCCTAGGCGAGTTCTTCCTGAAGAAACAATCCTCAGTATTATGATTTCTTTCATCACTCAAGGCATAATATTTGTTGAAATAACAATCAGCAGTTGTATGATTGGTCATATCACAAATGTGACAATACTTGTTAAAGTAACACTCAGATGTGTTATGATTATACTTATCACATATGTCACAGTACCTTTATAGATGTTTTAACAACATTTGATTAACCTTAGATGTGGAAGCCACATTGGATCCTTGTTTTGATTTAGGGGTAGTTAGGTTAATATATTGTTTTCGATGTGAGAGTTTGGTATTTTGATTTTTAGAATTTGGAATTTGAACATTTTCACAATTCTTTAACTCCTTAGACACAAATCTTTTATTAACGGCAGAAGACTTAGGACCTGAACCTATTTTCATATTAGAGTTAGATTTGATCTTAGGTTTTGATGTTGATTCAGAGATTGTGTTCATGTCAAAAGTTCCTGCTGATAGAAACTTCATTGGTTTAAGTTGAACTAACTGATTGATTGGTTCAGACTTTTTTAGCTTTAGTTGTTGCTTTTCTTCTTCTTTGATTTCTTGTTCTTGATTAAGTTTTAGTGCTTTAGGTTTTAAATGAACTTTGAGAAGATTCCTTTTCAGATTCATTAAGTTTTTGATCAATTTGGTTTGATTCATTACAGCTTGAATCATCAGAATAAGAAGTCTCTGATTTTTCTTCTTTAGATTTCCCTTTCATCTTGTTATTGATTTCAATAACTTTGTTAACACATTATTCAAGTTCACACTTTTCAATAACACATTCACCTTTTGGTACAAATAGCTTCTTGTTCTTTTGTCGAGGTTCATAAGATCTGACTTTAATGGGATGACCATTCTTTATCTTTCATATGTCTTTCTCCTCGAATATTTCAGTGTTTATCTTTTCTATTTCACTCTCGACATTAGATTGAACATTCTTTTTCTTTTCTTAAAATTCTTTGAGCTTAGCTTTATTCTCTGGTTAATGATCATGGGTATTAAAGTTTTCAGGTAAGGTATTGGAGATGGATTCAGGCATAGGTTCATGTGTGAATCCTAATCATGTTTTATCTTTGTCTTTCCTACCATTTATCAATTTCTCAATAATAGTTTTTGAGCTTTTCGCTTTGACTAAATCAATTTGAGTTGCTGCATGTGCCAATTTCTCTTGTTCAAATGTTTTTGTCATCTCTTCAGGTTGCTTCTTTACAAGTTCAAGTTCTTTTAAAGTTTTGTTCCAAGAAGTTTGAAGAGATATTATTTTATCATTAGAAATTTTATGATCAGCTTTCAACTTATTGTGCATTAACTCTTCTTGTTTAAGTTTATCCCATATTTTGAATGAGTAGGTTCTGTAGTGTTCTACTTGTTCAAAACATGCTTTAGTGCACGTTTTCTCTCTTACTTCCACTGGGATTATGGATAAGAATTTGAAGACTCAGTATCAGATGATAAGTTTACAACCTTGGGTTGTTCTGATTGTGCCGTAAGAGCAACTTCTTCTGAATCCTCCTTTGGGTCAGATTTGTCACTCAAGTCATAGTCTTCCTCATTGTCTGATTCTCCTTCTTCCTTTGGATCTTTGTCTTCAGACCAGCCTTCATTGTTAATCTCATCAGTAAGTGCTAGACCAGAAGTAAGATCTGCTGTAAACTGTTCTGCATAAGCACTCCAATCATAACAAATCCTTGATGCTTACAACTAGTGCTTTCTTTTGTTCTTTAGTAGTCTTTGAGTCTTCTTTTAGTTTTGGCATTGGTAGACTCTAATATGGCTTCTGAAATGTCTTCTGAGCCTGTTGATGATACCTTTGACTGTTAGAGCTACTTTGACCATTTCCTCCTTGTGTTCTTGGAGCTTTGCACTCTCTAGAAAAGTGGTCATAGCTGTTACAGTTAAAACACCTTGACTTTGACTTATCAAATCCAACTGTTTTGTTTGCACTTGGCTTATAGTTTCTGTTCGCATATGAATGCCTTTGAGTTCTATAAGCTATCATCACCATTTGCCAGTTTAGATCCATTTCTTCAACATTATTTGGATCCATCTCAAACAGATCCTGCAAAATCAAATCAACTTGTGTTAAATGGCTACCCTGATATGCTTGAAAACTTGCCATAATAGTTGTAAAGGCAGATTTGGACTCTTCATCCTGTAAAAGGATGTTTATAACATCTTTGACTTTGCTAGGTTTAACGGAGTTAGAAGATGGAGTCTCATTTTGAGTTTTAGGCATTTTAGGTTTTGGAGGAGACTGTGGTTGTGGTTGTGCTGAGTAGACAGGTGCACTTGTGAAAAATCCTTCTCCCACAAACAAGTCACCCTCATCTTCCAGAGTGGTTTCATCCTTGGCAAGAAAAGCATTATCTACAGTATTTGTTGGAGAAGCAACATACTTGTATTGAGAAGTAGATGCAGCTCTATCATTATTCCTTGAGCTCTCATCAATTTCCACCGACTCAATCTTTGCAATTAAAAGATCAAGGTCCATGGGAAACTTTTCAGTATGCTTTAACAAGGTCCCTGTTTGTTTCCAAGAAGATGGAAGTGCATTTAGAAGTCTATCATTTAGGTCTTTAAGATCATTATGTTCATCATCTAGTTTATGATTTCTCAAGAGATATGCTCAAACAGCTCAAGTCGCCTTTTCAGTTTTTGTCTTTTGAGATCTTCAATCTCTTTGCCTCCTTCACAAATAATTTTCAAGGCTTTGTAGATAGTATACCCAGTTTGATAACCCTTAAGCGTGGATAGTACCTCCAAATGTAACCCTTTACACATAAGAGAATAGGCATTAATATCATTCTTTACTTGTTTCAAATTATCCCCATGTAAACCATCTTCTAAATAAGGCTTTTGTGAATCTTTCGTGTACACAAACCTCTATCAGGACCATCAGGTGTAACAGGAATGTGAGGCCCTTTCTCTATTGATTTCCAGAGATGCGTATCAATAGAGTTGAGATGGTGTTTCAATCTAAGTGACTAGTTCTTGAAGTCAGCTATGTTCTTCAACTTTGGGACATTGTTCTCAGAATCTTCAGACTTAACCATGTTTAAGATTTGAGTTTATGAAAATATACTATTTTTGTTGTTTTAAAGTTTTAAATTGAAATAAAGAAATGACAATATATTTGGATTTTAATTTTTGAAAAATTTTCTAAGTGTTGAAAGAAAAGTCTGAAATCTGATGCGCCTGAATAGTTGTGAAACTCCAACTTTGGCTTAGAAACGCCTAACGGAATGCCTTAGTAAATTTTTGAAACACCCAGAAGTATATACGTCTGAATTGTGGAGAAACGCCCGAACAGTTGCAAAACGCCTTAACAGTGTCAAAGCGCCCCAACAATTGTAAAACACCCAAATAGTGTCAAAGCGCATGGGAACTTAGTTTCTGAAAAATGTCCAAATAGTGCTAAAACGCCCACAATAGTGTCAAGACGTCCACTCTGAAATTCCTAAACATTGTTAAAGCGCCTAAACAGTGTTCATGTGCCTAATCACTTTGAGTTCTACTAAGAACAGTTCGCGTACAAATCTGATAAAAATTCAGATTTGAATGTGTGAAATTACTCAATTGTGTTTCAATTCATGTTTCTAATGATGAAGCACAGCTAAAATCAATAATTAATTGAACAATTGCTATCAAACATAGATTCAAGTGATTCATAGGGGCTCAAAAGTTGACTTTAAGCTCCAAATCACTAAAGCGAAGGCTCTGATACCATTTGATATGTTGAAATGGATCGATCTGTGTATATGATATGATGCAATTAACAATTATATGAACAAAGTAATCAACAGATTAAATTATAACAAAAATTCATAGAAGTTTCATTCATAGTTGCAAAGGATTACAATATAGAATTGAGACAGTTCTAAGTACGTCTCAAAAGTCTATTTGAAAGTCTACCTGCACAAAAATACATAGAATCCTATTTATACTAATCAAAGAAACTAATGAACATATATTTTTTTGATTAGTATAAATAGGCTCCAACATAGAATCCTATTTATACTAATCAAAGAAACTAAGGAACATAATAAGGGCTTATATGAGTGATAATATGTTCATGCGCCTATTTATACTCATCTTCAAGGCTCCAACAAATTTCAAGATTACTATTCAAATTTGTGCGTCTTAAGTTGTCTATATTATCACTCATATAAGCCCTTATTATGTTGGAAGAAATTTTTTTTCCTAAATGATATTTCTTAGAGTTTTAAGATTTAAATGATGTATTTTCTTTTGAAAGACATTAAGTTGACTTGAAAGATAGTCATGTCTTCAAAACTAATAACTACTTACTACGAAATTTAGCTTTAGAAGAAATTCTAATATCTCTTCCGAAGCTTAAATATGCTTCTAAGTACTTATATGTTTTGAAAGAAAATTTTCTTCCGAAAGCACTTAAGCCTCGAAAGCCTTATTCATCTACTGCATAAAACATTTAAAGTTTAATATCTTCCAAAACCAAATATATCTATGTAATTTCCTTCCGTAACAATTCTTGTTAAACTAAGAATATCTTCCGAAGTAAAAATTGGCTTCGGAAGTTTTTTCAAACCTTTCGAAGACAAATTACCTTCGGAAGATTTTCGACTTCCAGGATAACTACCTTTTTGGGCGCTTTTTCAGAGGTGGGACCGACATTCAAATTTCAAAGTATATCCTTCTACATTAACTTTGTCTCAAATCCAACCATATAAATATACCTTCAACGGTTCCCCCTCAGTCTCCTTCCTTTTCATCTACAAAAGTTCACACCCTAAATTCACCAACAAACTGACTTTTTTCTTAACTTATTTCACCTCTAAGCTTCTCAAAATAGCCAACCTTGAACCCCAAAACCAACCAGATTTTCCATGCATCTACATAGCAACATAATCAAGTTGCTCTGATATCATCTGAGAAAGATCCAGGTTTCTCAGATGTTTGTCGCTTCTTATCTCATTCAAACTACCTCATTGCCCTCACAATAGACCCTCCACTATATGAAAAACAACTCCTAGAATTCTGGAGGACCTGCCAGGAGTTCATCTTGGACAGTGAGAAGGCACTGTCTGCCACAGTGCAGGAGAGGACATTTTTCATCACTCCAGCCACAATCAACACTCATCTGAGGCTGGATGATGAAGAAGGCGATTTGTCCTTTCCCAAATCTACTGTCATTAACTCATTCAGATAGATGGGCTATGAAGTGGACTACTCTATTAGAACCTTAAAAAGGGCAAGGTTTCATCTCAATGGAAGTACGTTTTCGATGTTGTAATTCACTCTTTATCTAACAAACATGAAGGTTGGGACCACATTCCTAAGAACTTATCTAATATAGTCCATAGGATGTTTAAGGGGTCAAGTTCAAGTACTCATAGTTTGTCTATACTAACTTGCTTGCTAACTTGGACTCCTTAAAGTACTATATCTTCCTTAGATAGTTCAACACATTCTTGACTGTGAACTTCACTCACACTTAAAGGGATAGGTAATACTCTTAAACTGGGAAAGATGAAGCCCAACATCTTCATAACAATAAGATAGTCCAATGTTGGCTTCTCAGGGGTAGAAACAACCCTGGTCCCAAAAATATTAGACCTCATTGCTCAAGGTGACAACTTGGTAGCACCAACCAATGTTGAACCCACACCTTCTACATCTCCACCACCAAACAGCCACAAATAACCCTCACCTACTCAAGAAAATCCAAACAAACCGCTGCACAAACTACTTAGCTTCTTCAGGCACCTATACACTCACCTATATAGGAGGAAGTGGAAGCAAGAACTCCCACTTCCCCTGAGGAGTAGACCACTCCCATTACTTTTTAATCAGTGATGAGGTTTCTCAGGCTTAGCCTGATGAGCTCATTGCCCAAGCCTTAAGCCATCACTCTAAGTCTAAAAAACTCAAGTGATCAACCTTCAGGGGACAACTACCATACCCAACCTTTAGATCTTAACCAACCTATCACTGACCTATAATTCTGTGATGATGAGTATATAGTCTATAATGAGTACCATAAGTCTCTCTATTCCTCCCTTACTCAAAGAGAGATGAGTGCTCCTGAATCACCCATATCCGACCCACATTATCCAATCCCAACTAAGGTAGACTCTTAAACATGTTCATGAAGTCCATATGCAAGATGCTCTGACCTTTGTAAGAGATTACATCATCAAGACCACAACAATGGAAACCCATACCACTGACACTTCTATTGAAGCTGTCATGGTGTAGGAGAAATCTAGCAGCCAAGAACAACAAGCTGGTGATGAGGTAGAAGACCTTGGTACAATTATCTCATCCCCTCATGATTCTTTTGATGAAGATGACGGGAGTCCACAACTAAAGGTGCAATAACTGTCCAAAAGATGCACCTATTTAGTTTCTAAGGTAAGTCACCTGGAATTTTATGTGGCTACCTTGCAAAGACAGGTCATTGATCAGCAACTTGAGATCACCGATCTCATGGGCAAGTTAGCTAGGAGACGTGTTAGGCAAACTCAACGTCCATAAGAACCTTTGGATATGATGGACATAACCCTTAGCTCCCTTGTGTAAGAGGATGATGCTACCAAAAAGGAGGAAGAAGTCCTACCTACAATCATAGAACCTAGGAGTTCTACCCAGAGTATGGACATAAAAGACTCACCATCCTCACTTGTAGTTGTACATACCCAACAACCTCCTCAGGCCCATATTGATATGGAAGCTTTGATTTAAATCCTGTTTGAAGAAGGTATACCAAGGGCTTTGTCACCCCTCATACCTTGCTAAAAACCTAGTTGTAGGGTGGAGGTATGAAACTGATAGAAGAACCCTGGTAGTCTCTAGATATTAAGGGCAGCAAGAAGTCTTTAACTTTCAAACCCTGATATACTATGACAGCCTCCCTCTAGTTTACCTGCCACTGCCAACCCAAACATAGAGAAGGCATGTCTTCTACAACATGCTTTTGATAAAAGCTGTAACACCTTTTTGCTACTATCTCTAAAGACACACCAACTTGCATGAGTTGGTGAAAAGTCCATGCTTTTGTCAACTGTAGATTAAGGTGTTGAGACTGTAACTTTCTACCTTGGTACTTTTATCCCTTTTGTGTTAGATAAGGATGTGAGCTATGGCATATCATAGTCACTAGTCAAAAGGCAATCTACCTTTTAACTGTACATTGATCTAGTTGTCTAGATTAGTGTTTCCATCTAACCTTCAAAGTACGGCCGGCTGCAGGATGTAGTATAAAGTATCTCAAGTACTCTCCATTTGATATTTAAAGCTTTGTGACACTTGTAAGAATTTGAGAGCAATATCATCATTTTTGAAAACCATATCGGTGTGTTCTTATTCTTGTTCTTGTTCTGTTCTTTAGTTGTGTTCATTGTTTAACTTTAACCTGGTTCCTTATTTGATCTGTTAAGTGTTCTAAGTCTCTTCAACCTTGTGAAACTGTTGCATTGACCCCTACACCGATCCTATAAAAGGTTCTTGTGGTGTTGAGAAGTGAAGGCTTAGGATGATGGATTTTTGAAGGTCAATGGTCTCATGAAGGTGTTCAACTTTGTTCTCAAGATCAATTGCCCTTGAAGAAACTTGCTAAAGAGTTGTGCGTCGTTCTACAAGGTTGAAAACGCTTGTAGCTTGCTACTATAGAGTTCTGAGTTATGTTTCCAACTCAGATACTCTATATGCCAAAAATTGCAGCAAATAGTTTTTAAATTCGAGAACATTTGCTTCTTCAGCATAACCCTAAAGTCTTGTATTTTCTTCTTGTAAGTCTTTATGCAAGATCAAGGTTATGGGCTATCAATTAATCTATATGTTTCATGCTTCCCCTATCCATAAGTGTGGAATCCTTAAGAGATAAGGTACTAGGCCTAGCCTATGCACCCTCATCACCATATATGGCTTCTTGGCGCCCTGGATTCCTCTCCTCAAGGAATGACTCCAAGGAGACATTCTCAAGGTGAGTTGTTGTGGTTCAGGTCTAAGTTATGTTATCTCTATCTTACTAATCAATTGATGGATCATTAGCAAAATAGTCTCTTCCACATTGATCCTTAGTCTCCAATATCTGTGTTATATGGGAAGGGGTACACAGTGGTTCATGCTAATATGAAGCATAAACATCATCATCGTAGGTAGTAGACATGTGTGTTAGAGATATTGGAGCTGTGTTTAACGGCCCGGGATGTCAACCAGATCCTAATGGGACTTCTTCCTTAATAGTTTTCTTAGTTATGTAAGTATCCCTTTTGGTTTTCTCAATGGAGTGTTAGGACTCCAATTAAGGGCTTGTAGGGTGGGTGTGGGTCTGCTTAAAATAAGAAAGAGTAACCTTCTTCTTTAAGCCTTTCTTAAGTGTGGTTGACACCATTGACTTCACTTGGACCCTAGTTTCCAGCCTTGTATTTTTGAGGGGAGGTGATTTGGGGGCCTGCATCCTCTTAGTTGAAGATGCAGGGTTTGTTTATGCTTGTTAGATTTTGGCTTTGAAGTGGAGTGTGTGGGATCAGCAATGGTGGGTGTATCCAGGCTGCCACCCTAAGGCTCAATGACCTCAATCATACGGCCAAATAAGGGAGTTACCTTCCCTGAAAAAGACTTTATAGTTGCTTTGAATTTTGAAAATATTGCCTTGTTTAGAAGTCCTAGAGCGTGAATAACTCTATTAAGTTTTATTTTATCCCTTAGTTCTTCTTGTAAAATCAATTGTATAAATCTATGGTACATCAAAAACTAAATTTTGGAGCAGCAGTAATATTTTTAAATAAATGTTGAAAAATGAAGTTTGAGTCGTTACTTTTGTTAGAGCCTTAAAGATTATTATTAGTCTTTAGTTCTTTTTGTCATAGTATAGGGACTTATTGTGTAAATATATGTTCCTTTGTTTCTTGTATTAGTATAAATAGGATTATTTGTATTTTGCAAAAAAAGACTTTTGTAATAGAATTCTCTTATTCTGTACTTGTAATCCTTTGCTAATATCAATGAAATTGCTATGAATTTTTCTAATAATTTGCTTAGTTGATTACATTGTGCATATTATTGTCAATTGTAGTTCATCATAACATCGATCAATCCATTTGAACCTATCAAATGGTATCAGAGCTTTCGGTTCAATGATTTAAGCCTGTGAATCACTTGAGTTTGTGTTTTTGATAGCAATTGATCAATAGATTGTGAATTCAGCTGTGTTTCATCACTAGAAACATGAATTGAATCACAATTGAGTGAGTTAAAATCATCAGATCTGAATTTTATCAGATTTGAGCTCGAACAGTTCTGCATAAGTGTGATCATTTGTTGTTGATTAAAGGAATTTGATGTTAAAGGATTGATTATCGGTGCATTAGACACTTGATTGAAGAGTTTCAGATCAATTAATCAAGTTTTGAAAAATTTGTTAAAATCAGGTTGTTACGAAGAAGACGAATTAGGCATTTGGAGTGTTGAAATCATCTGAAAAATCACTTAAGTGTTTAGGCGCATGAACACTGTTCAGATGTTTTAACAATGTTTAGGTGCTCAGATTGGTAGTTTTAACACTGTTGTGAGCGTTTTAGCACTGTTTGGACGTTTTTCAAAAACTAAGTACAATACCAGGCGCTTTGAAACTGTTCAAGCGCTTCATCACTGTTTGGGCGCTTTGGAACTGTTTGGGCGTTTTGATACTGTTTATGCGTTTCTACACTTGGGCATTTCAGAAATTCACTAAGGCAATCCCTAAGGCGTTTCTAAGTCAAGTTGGGCACTTCTCAACTATTCAGGCGCATCAGATTCAGACTTCTTTATTAAAAATTACAAAAATATTGTAATTTCATTTCTTCAATCAAATCTTTAAAACAACAAAAATAGTATATTTTCTTAAATTCAAAACTTAAAAATAGCAAAGTATGAAGATTTAGAGAATAGAGTACCAAAGTTGAAGAACAGAGCTGATTTCTAGAATTGGTCACTCAGGTTGAAACATCACTTAAACTCAATTGATACTGACTTATGGAAATTAATTGTGAAAAGACCTCACATCCCTGTTACTTCTGATGGTCCTGATGGTTTTGTATAAACAAAATATACTCAAGAGCCTTACCCAGAAGACGGATTACTTGGGGATGTTCTGAAGAAGGTGATGAATGATGATAAAACATATTCTCTCATGTGTAAAGGGTTACCTTTGGAAGTACTATCAAGGCTTGAGAATTACCAAACTGGGTACACCTTATATAGAGCTTTGAAAGTTATTTGTGAAGGAGGAAAGAGATTCAAGATCTCAAAAGACAGAAGTTAAAAAGCCAACTTGAATTATTTGAGCATATCTCAAGAGAAACTGTAAAACAGATGATGAACATATATGTGCATCTTATCACAGAAATGTCAACTTTAGGGATTAAGAATGATCTTAAAGACCTAAATGATAGACTTCTAAATGCATTTCCATAATCTTGGAAACAAACAGTAACTTTGTTAAAACATACTGAAAAGTTTCCATGGATCTTGATCTGTTAATTGTAAAGATTGAGTCAGTGGAAATTGATAAAAGCTCAAGGAATAATGATAGAGCTGCATCTACTTCTCATTATAAGTATGTTCCTTCTCCAGCAAATACTGTAGAGAATGCTTTTCTTGCTAAGGATGAAGCTACTCAAGAAGACGAGGGTGATCTGTTTATGGGAGAATGATTCTTTAGTAGCACACCTATCTACTCAACTCAGCCCCAACCACAGTCTCCTCCAAAGTCTCAAATGCCTAAAACTCAAAATGAGACTCCATCTTCTAACTCTTCTAACCCTAGCAAAGTTAAAGATGTTATAAACATCCTTTTACAGGATGAAGAGTCCAAATCTGCATTTACAGCCTTTATGGCAAGTTTTCAGGCATACCAGAGAAGTCATTTAACATAAGTTGATTTAATTTTGCAGGATTTATTTGAGATGGATCCAGATGATGTTGAAGAAATGGATCTCAACTGGCAAATGGTGATGATAGCTTATAGAACACAAAATCATTCATATGTGAATAGAAACTATAACCCAAGTGTAAATAAAACAGTTGGCTTTGATAAGTCGAAGTCAAGGTGTTTTAATTGTAACAGCTATTGCCAATTTTCTAGAGAGTGCAAAGCTCCAAGAACTCAAGGAGGAAATGGTCAAAATAGCTCTAACAGTCAGAGGTATCATCAACATACTCAAAAGACATTTCAGAAACCATATCAGAGTCCACCAATGCCAGAACTGAAGGAAGAATCAAAGACCACTGAAGAACCAAAGAAAGCATTAGTAATCAGCATCAAGGATGGCTATGACGAGTGCTTATGCAGAAAAGTTCACTGAAGATCTTACTTCTGGTCTAGCACTTGTTGCTGAAATCAATACTGAAGATTGGTCTGAAGAAAATGATCCAAAAACAGAAGGAGATTCAAACAATGAGAAAGACTATGACTAGAGTGACAAATCACATCCAAAGGAAGATTCTGAAGAAGTTGCTCTTATGGCACAGTCTGAACAACCCAAGGTTGTAAACTCTTCATTTGAAACTGGCACTGAATCTTCAAACTCTTATCCAGAAATTCCAGTGGAAGTGAGGGAGAAAATATGCACTAAAGCATGTTTTGAACAAGTAGAACACTATAGAACCTACTCATTCAAAATATGTGATAAATTAAAACAAGAAGAATTAATGCACAGTAAGCTGAAAGCAGATCACAAAATCTCTGATGATAAAATAATATCTCTCCAAACTTATTGGAACAAAACCTTAAAAGAACTTGAACTTGTCAAGAAACAACTTGAAGAGATGTCAAAAACCCTTGAACAAGAAAAATTGGCTCATGCAGCAACTCAATTTGATTTAGCCAAAGTGAAAAGCTCCAAAACTATTGTTGAGTAACTGGTGAATGGTAGAAAAGATAAAGATAAAACATGTTTAGGATTCACTCATGAACCAATGCCTAAATCAATCTCAAATACCTTACCTGAAAACTTTAATACCCATGATCATTCACCAGAGAACAAAGCTAAGCTTAAAGAATTTCAAGAGAAGAAAAAAAAATGTTCAATCTAATGTCGAGAGTGAAATCGAAAAGATAAACATTGAAATATTTGAAGAGAAAGATTCAGAGAAGATAAAGAATGGTCACCCAATCAAAATAAAATCTTATGAACCTCGACAAAAGAATAAAAAGCTATTTGTTCCAAAGGGTGAATGTGTTTTTGAGAAAGGTGAACTTGAAAATGGGAAATCTAAAGAAGAGAAATTAGAAACTTCATGTTCTGATGATTCAAGCTCTTCAGAAACAAACTTGATTGATCAAAAATTGAAAGAATCTGAAAAATAATCTTCTTAAGATTCTATCAAAACCCAAAGCACTAAAACTTCATCAAGATCAAGAAATCAAAGGAGACGAAAAGCATCTTCTAAAACAAAACAATTTGAATCAATCAATCAAACAAGTCAAATTACACCAGTAAAGTTTGTGTCAGCAGGAACCATTGACATGAACACAATCACTGAAACAACATCAAAACTTAAGATCAAATCTAACTCTGATCTGAAAACAGGTTTAGGTCCGAAGTCTTTCGTTGTACATAACAGATTTGAATCTAAAGAGTTAAAGAATTGTGATCATGTTAAAAGGTCAAACCCTAAACATCAAAAAGACAAAACTTACACAGTCAAAACAACAGTCTAACCTTACTACGCCTAAATCTAGACAAGGATCTAATATGGCTTCCACATCTAGGGTTAAGCAAATGTTGTTCAAACAGCCATAAAGGTACTATGACATATGTGATATGTACAATCATAACACATCTGAGTGTTATTTTAACAAGTATTGTCACATTTGTGATATGACAAATCACTCAATGGCTGATTGTTATTTCAATAAATATTGTGCCTTGTGTGATGAAAGAAATCATAATACTGAAGATTGTTTCTTTAGAAAGAACTCGCCTCGGAAAGATTTTGATAATCAAAGATTTCAAAGAAATCAAAATTATGGTTTTCAAGGATTATAAAAACAACCTTCTTTAGGCTTGAGATTCTCAGAAGAATCAATTCAGATTATGATAAATAGTATATTGTCAAATCACAGCAGTACAATCAAGGAAAATTCATTCCACGTTCAGTGCGAATGAAAAATGAACAATTTAACAAGAAAAATTTTTCAAAGATTGTTTTAAATGATGGTTCAAATTATCTTAATGAGGATCTTGAAAATCAATTTAATGCTTTGAGGTTAAAACAAAGAAAAGATAATCAGACAGTTTTTCAAAGAGGATTTGAAAATCCTAAATTTCAAAAGAAACCTGATTTGCACAAACTCCATTTCAAGCAATTTACCATTATGGATAAATATGGCAAGCCCAAAACCATCTCGGCTTAGGTTGATAACTCATCTTAAATGTTTTTGAAATGCAGGTACGCCCAAGAAGACCAATGAATACATGGTATGTTGACAGTGGTGTAGCCGGCATATGACAGGCAACCAAGCCTTGTTACAAGACTTTAAGACAAAAGATGGTACTCATGTAGCTTTCGGTGGAGATGCAAATGGAAAGATAACCGGGGAAGGAATGGTATCTAACGGTTTTGGTAAAGTAAATTTATGTGCTCAGTTGAACTTTAACATTTTAAGTGTTTCTCAAATATGTGATAAATCATATTCTGCTTTATTTGATGACTCTTATTGCTATATTCTTAAGCCAAGTTTCAAGATCAACAAGGAATGGGTGGTTGTAAAAGCTGTTAGAGATCGAGATGTCTACAAGCTAGATATGTCTCACGTGGATCCTTCAACTGAAACAACTTGTCTCATTGCTCATGCTTCAAATGATGAAAGCCAGCTTTGGCATAGACGTCTGGGGCATTCAAACTTCAAAAACATGAACAAACTTGCAGTAGGAAATCATGTTGTGGGCATTCCATCAAAGAAGTTTGCTACAACAGATCTCTGTAAAGCTTGTTTGAAGGGAAGCAACATAAGGCGTCTTATAAGTCCAAACTTATAAACTCAAACTCCAAGCCTTTGCAGATGTTACACATGGATTTATTTGGTCCAGTAAACGTAGAAAGTATTGGAAAGAAATCATATTGTCTGGTAAATCATTGATGACTATACAAGATTTTCTTTGGTTTCCTTTTTACATACAAAATCTGAAACGTCTGAGTTATTAAAAGAGTTTATCACTAAAGTAGAAAATCAACTTGATCAAAAAGTCAAAATAATTAGGAGTGATAATGGAATCGAATTTAAGAATGCTAATGTTGACATGTTCTATGCAGGTAAAGGGATAGCTCATCAGTTCAGTGCTCCAAGAACTCCTCAACAAAATAGAGTTGCAAAAAGGAATAACCAAACATTGATTGAGGCAGCCCGTGCAATGTTTGCAGATGCTATGATTCCTATCACTTTCTGGGATGGAGCCATATCAACTGCGTGTTTCATTCAGAATCGTACCCTATTGGTTAAAGACAAACAGATAACTCCTTATGAGTTGATGTTTGGAAGAAAACCAAACATAGATTTCCTTAAATCATTTGGTTGTCCAGTTTTGATTCTAAACTCAAATGATCAGCTAAGAAAATTTGATGCAAAGTCTGATGACGGATTCTTTCTTGGATATTCATCATCTTCCAAAGCATATAGAGTTTATAACTCTAAGACGAATGTTATCATTGAATCTTTCAATGTTAAATTTATTGGAAACTTATTTCCATTAGTTGCAAATGGTCTACCATGTTTATTTGATTTAGATTCATTGTCAAATTCACTCAATTCTAATCTGTTTGACTCTCCTTGTGTTCACAAGAAACAGGTAGGAGATCTTGGTTCCTTTAGCGACGATTCAGACTCTGATGAATATGGATGATTCAAGCCCTGACTATCTATTTCTCTTGTTTGTGAGAGATTCTTTAGTCAATTCAGATGTTCATAAGCAATAAACTAATGAGCAACACCTTGAACATGCAAATTCTGATGTTTCTCAACCAATTCCTAATGATGGACCAGAAATTCAACAACCTGAGTTTGGAACTTCATCTGTATCAAGAGATATAGATATAAATGACAAGCTTGATTATTTCATCAACTCTCTAACTCAAGTTCTGAATTTCATTCCACATTCTTCAAACTTGTTGCATCAGCTCTCTGCCTTGAACCAAACCAATCTAGATGTGAATGTTCAAGAAGACGAGATCCCAACTACTCGTATTCACAAGAGACATCCCATCTCACAAATTATTGGTCCTTTGAATGAGAGAACTACAAGAAGTCATACAAAGCAAGCAAACATTTGCTTATACTCGTGTTTTCTTTCTCAAATTGTCCCTAGAAACATCACTGAAGCTTTACTGGACAATAGTTGGATTGAAGCTATGCAAGAAGAGTTACTCCGATTCCGTAAACAGGAAGTGTGGAAGCTTGTGGATTTGCCTGAAGGATAGAATGCCATTGGCATAAAATGGTTGTTCTATAACAAATCAGATGATCAATGAATAGTTGTTCGAAACAAAGCAAGACTAGTAGCAGCACAAGGTTACACCCAGGAGGAAGGAATTAATTATAAGGAAGTGTTTGCTCCAGCTGCAAGACTCGAAACAATTCATGTCTTTCTATCATATGCTTCTTATATGAAATTCAAGGTGTACCAAATGGATGTTAAAGGTTCATTTTTTGTATGGACCAATCACCGATGATGTGTATGTTAAGCAACCTCAAGGTTTTGAAGATGCTGAATTTCCTCGTCGTGTGTACAAGCTAAGCAAAGCATTATATGGTCTACATCAAACTCCAAGAATCAGGTATGAGACATTGTCCCAGCATTTGATACAACACGGATACACAAGAAGGAAAATTGATCCAACTTTATTCATCAAGAAGGATGCAAATGATCTCTTATGTGTGCAAGTGTATGTGGACGATATCATATTTGGTTCAACCAGTCCAAAACTATGCTCAGTATTTGAAGAAATTATAAAATCGTGTTTCTAGATGAGTTCTATGGGAGAAATCAACTTCTTTCTTGGATTGCAAGTAAAACAATCTGCAGATGGTATTTTTATCAACCAAAGAGAAGTTTGTTGATAAGCTATTGAAGAAATTCAAACTGCAAGATTGTGAATCTATTAGAACACCAACTGATGTTAATACCAAGATTGATCCTAATCCGAAAGGAAAATCTATTGACCAAACATTATACAGATCTATGATTGGTTCTTTGATGTATCTAACTGCATCTAGACCTGACATAATGTATGCTATTTGTGTGTGCCGGGTATCAATCAGACCAGAAGGAATCTCACCTAATTGCCGTCAAACGCATATTCAGATATCTCAAAGGAAAACCAGCACTAGCGTTATGTTATCCTTATGAAGGAAACTTCGAGTTACATGGATATACTGACATTGATTATGGGGTATGTAATCAAGATAGAAAATCTACTACGGGTGGTTGTCAGTTTTTAGGTCCCAGATTAGTCTCATGGCAGTGTAAGAAATAAACAAATGTCTCCGTCTCAACTGCAGAAGCTGAGTACATAGCTGCATCAGCAGGATGTTCTCAAATTCTTTGGTTACTAACCCAATTGCTGGATTACGGGTTCAATTTTCTTAAAAATCCTATTTACATTGATCACCGCTGCTATGTTTATAACATCTAATCCTGTTCAACATTCAAAAACAAAGCATTTTGAAATTCGATATCATTTTCTCAGAGATAACTCTGAAAAAGGTTTAATCATTTTGATTGTCAGGACCGTGTACGTACGGAGTACTAACTGATAATGCGTGAAACCAGATCAAATAGTGCGGAATCCTATTTGATTGGCGATCCAATTAGTGAGAACGCAATCCCGATCAATCTAACGATTAAAGAAACGTTAAGAACGAGTAGAAAAAGATCAGATGCGAACTATGAACTTGGAATAGGCTTTCTGGAAACTCTGGGCGGCTAGGTTATGAATATGTGTCAAAAGTCTCGTTTTTCCACGAATTAAGTGGTATTTATAGGTTTGCATTCTTCATTCGTGCTACTGAACCATTAGCATGGTTCAGTCGTGCGACTGACCCATGCGACTGATTCATACGCACGACTGAAAGTTTAGTCATGCGACTGAGTCAATCTCATGTCTCACTCGTACGACTGATCCAATCGTCTGGTTCAGTCGTGCGACTGGTTCATTTGCATGATGTATTCATGCGTATGGTCCATAAGTATGATCCATTAAATGAATCATCATATAACAACTTCAAACCTATATAATAAGTTTATATATGAATCAGATATAAGTAAACATCAAAGCACAAATCATATATTATTACATTGTTTCATTACATATATGTAAGCCATGATAGATTTTTATATTAATCACACAAACTAGGGACATATGTATCAACAAACTCCCCCTTGGACCTAGTTTACTCTAATGTCTGACATCCTTCATATGCTCCTCAAACCTCTTGTACTGCTCCTCTCTTGTGACTCCTGTGTGTATTTCAAACGCAAAGCAGAGCCGTATCACATTCTGGAATTGGAGAGCTTGTACAATATCCTGCGCGTCATAGAACAATGGCCACTTGTATAAAGTGTAGACATCTTCAGCTGACAAGTTGGTAAGCCATATTGGGTCAAATACCCTGATAGTTTCCATTTTTCCCTCTCTGTTTAGAACTATGACCGCTTCACCCATCCTCCAGTCATAATACCACCATTTGAAATGTGGAATGAAGTCCTGAGGCATTTCTCGTAAGGGAATCTTCGACATCATGCGCGGGGGACTCCACTTCAACGCTACTTTAGGCTTTCCAGATATGTGATCCACCTCAGACTTGTGAATAAACCTCTTCGGTTGTTGAGGTCTGAATTTTACCCACCTGGTGTGGTATTCCTTCTTTAATGCAGCTTCAAACCAACCTAACATCTTTCTAGGATCAGCATATAGCAGATTTAAGCATGCCACTTGGTTGAGCTCAAAGCCTGGGAGAGTCTTCAGATCATGAGGATACCTGAAGTAATCTATTCCCTTCTCTCTTTTTACAGCATAAACATTTATGTCCTCAAAATATGCCTACGCTATGATCTTGCCAGACACCTTCTAATGTTTCTTGACTTTGTAGAGGTTGGTGTAGGCATTTTGCTTTGGAGCTGTGCGCTGGGCTCTTATTTCAGCAAAACAAGCTGCCCATTCAGCTTCCTTGATATCAACGTTTTCGTCCGAAGCTTGGGCTAAGCTTTCTTCTTTCTCATTTCTTTCTCAACTTCATCCAGCTTCTCAAAGGTACCACTGTCGAAGGTTTCACCCAAATTGGATATACCATTACCTTCATGGTCAGTGTACTCTGGATAATTGTAGATAAATGTGTACCTAGTTTCTGAGCTTAATGTAATATGTCTTTATTGTCTTGCACATATGTAACTGAATGGGTACTTAATGAAATACAATGTGTGGTTGTGCTTATAATGTTTATAATTTCATTGTTTAGTAGTGTGACGGTTATGGAACTGACTATATAGGTTTGTGGTTGTTTGAATGAATCTTGATAATGTAATGATTAATAAATACAATCAAACCCAGTAATATGAAGTTCTCATGCGAATGGCCCATGCTAATAGACCATACGCATGAACAACTTCATGTGAATGACTCAGTCGCACGACTAAACTAGGAGACTGGATCAGTCGCACGAGTGTAACATGAGATTGACTCAGTCGCACGACTGAACACTCAGTTGTGCGAATGGATCAACCGCATGGCTCAATCTCACGACTGAACCATGCTAATGGTTCAGTTGCTCGAATGAGAAACCCTAACCTATAAATATCACTTAATTCGTGGAAAAACGTAAGAATTGAGAACACTTCGACTACAGACGTACCCTTGCCGTCCAGAGACCTCTAAGAACCTGTTCCAAGTTCATAGATCGTACTAGATTCAATCCATATCGTTCTTACCAGATCGTACTACAGACGTACCCTTGCCGTCCATATCGTTCTTAACGTTTAGATTCAATCCATAATTGATTCTACGTGCGTTCTCACTGATTGGATCGCCAATCAAATAGGATTCCGCACTATTTGATTTGGTTTACACGTTAATCAGTTAGTATTTCGTTCAATACACGATCCTAACAAGTGGTATCAGAGCTTTGGCTCTTGATTTACGTGTGATTCAATCGTTTTTGATACAAAAATTGTGTTTTTCACTATAAACACAATCTTTTTGTGTCAAACAGTGTCTTAGACGTCTCCTGTTTGTAAAGTTTAGTTTTTCCGGCATACGACAATTATGGTTAGTGAAAATTCGTGTTTTTGCGGCCAAAACACCTTAAACCTACGAATTTTCGAAATTCAGCAGCTTCAGTCGCACGATTGACTCAATCGCACGACTGGATACATTCACATCCCTCATACGCACGATTGGACTCATTCGTACCTCTATTCGTACGACTGAGCAGTCTATTCGCATTGTTCAACCGCACTTGTTCATTTGCCCGACTGAGCCATCCGCATTAGTTCACTCGCACGATTGAACCATTCGCATTGCTCAATCGCATGAATAGCCTAATCGCACACCTTCATTCGCACAAGTGAAACAGTTTGTTTAAAAGACTAAAGTTAATCGCAATGGAGGACCAATACTCAGCATTCACAGCAGGGAGAGATTTAAGGATTCAAAACCTACTGCTTCTGGAGAGTGAAGTAGGGAATCACAACAAACCCCTTAAGCTAATCACGTTAGATGAATTCCCACACTAGAAGCAATGTTTCGAGATCTACTTTTTTTGGAGTAGATCCCAATATGTGGGAAGCAATTGAGACAGGGTATAGTATGCCAGTAGGTGCTGATGGAGTCAAACTTACACTAGGTGGCATGACTAATGGACAAAAGGTCAAGTACAATGCTGAAAAGAGAGTTTATGCTCTACTTACTCAGTCAATTCCTAAGGACATCTTCCATTAATTTTCTGAGAACAAGCAAGCAAAGAAGCTGTGGGATGAATTGGAAAAACCATATGACGGGAATGCGTCATTAAAAGCTATAAAGGATAAAGAGTTGAAGAAGGAGTTCCACAACTTCTCATCGATGAGTAATGAGAGCTTGGATGACGTCATCGATCGGTTCTACCACTTGATGAGTGAGCTGCACACTCATGGAGTTACAACGACCATGGAGGACAAGGTGTCAAACTTTGCAAATGGATTGCCAGAGAAGTGGGCTTCTTTTGTCTCCAATCTCAGACAGAATGGTATGCTAACGAAGTTAGATATAAATGATTTTATTCTGAAGCTGTGAGAGGAAGCATTAAAGATGAAATACAGAGCCCAAAAGTCGTCTTATACTCAGAATCCGGCACTGTATAACGCGACTCCACAAGCCAAAACATCTGGAGCACCACTTAAGACAGCTTTTGTGTCAAGCTCAGCTGGTCCTTCTCAAGTCTCTACTTCAGGGTCAGAAACGTCAAGGTTCTCTGGTACCCAATACATTGCATCTGAAGCAATTGCTACAAAATTGAAGACCGAGAATCTCGATAATGTGACAATAGAAGTAGCAAGAGAGCACATGGATCTCTTAGTAGCTGTAGTTCACTCCTATGATGGACTAGTTGCTGGGAGAATTGGGAACTGCCATCTGGCAGACGAGGACTACGAGCAGGTAGATGAGACAGAGCTGGAAAGGATGGATATAATGTGGGCCTTAGCAAGTGCAGTCCGGAGAGCTAAGAAGTTTGTCAAGAAGACCGGACAAAACTTGGTTGCAACTAAGGACACTACCTTTGGTTTTGACAAAACCAAGGTGACCTGTTTCAACTGTAGAGAAAAGGGGCACTTCAAACGAGAGTGTGTGAAGCCCAAGAAAGCTAGAAACGGGAATCCATTCTCGTCATTCAATCGTCAAGATAAGCCAACTAGTAGTCCTACTTCTTCAAGCAAGGATCCTAAAGCCTTGACTGCCCATGATGACGAGGGACAGGACTGGAGCTTTCGGTTTGTCTCTTCCGGAGAATCCAACATTGCTAGTGCTGAGGATTTAGATGAGGATTCAGCAAGTGAAGGAGATATTGCATTGGAACTCGCGATGTCAAACATTGAAGAGACTGCAACTGAGGTCAATTACATGCCTGAAGAAGGGACAACTACAACAACGTCAGAATCATCAGAACCAGAAACACCAGACTCTGCTTTGATGGCTGATTCATCAGAACCTTCTCTGGTAAGTACTACTGACCAACTTTTTAATAATCATGCTTGTTCTGATTGTAATAAATTTAAGGAGAGCATTGACTTGAAATTTGCTAGGTTATTAGATCATAATAATAGCTTAGTAAAGGACTTGCAACTATGCACTGAAGCTAACAGAGTTCTAAAACAAAATAAGCACAGTTACAAAGAAAAGATAGACCTATTGAACAAACAGCTTAGGGAAACAGAAGTAGTAGCTTTTAACAAAGCTAATGACATTAGGTACTATCTTAACTCCCTAGAAGACACTAAGAAACAAAAAGCAGTTTTAGAAGTAGAAGTTAATTCATTAAAGCAAAAACTTCATAGTTGGACAAGTTCATCTCATATTGTCCAACACTTAGTGAGAGAGCGTAATAATAGGGATGGTTTGGGATATGAAGTGGTTCCACCACCACCTGAGACCTTGATGAACACTAAAAGTAAACCAATAAATAACAATCCAATCAAGGATCATGTGGTGTCCACTCCTCTTGTAAGTGATCCGGATTCCACATGTACATCAAATGAATCTGGAACTAAACAAAAGGAGGCCACATCAAAGGCAAAAGGTAAAATGCCTTGTGTTAATCTGGAAAAAGTGTTTGAAAAGGTAAATATAAAGTCTGGGTCAAACAAAGTCAAATCTAAACCTAAAAAGACCAGTACTGTTAACCAATCACGTGTTTCTTGTCAAAGTCCAGGTAAACAAAATGGAAAGGATGTTAAAAATGTTAAAACAATTAAATTTGTTAAACAAGATAAAACATCTATAGAAGTAGAGTCAAAACCCAAACAGAATAATGTCACTCCAAAGTCACACACGTCTCCACAAAGACAGTGTAAGGATTCCTATAAGTCTGATGCAGCCAAAACATCCAAAGTCTCTCTGCAAGCATGCACTAAAGAACTAAAGTAGAAATGCTTCGGAAGTTTTACATCATGCACTAGAAATACTCTAAGTGTAAAATCTTCTGAAGCCAAGTTCAATATCTTTTGAAGCCAAAAGTGAAGTCTTCCGAAGCTTCAAAGACAAAGTCTTCCGAAGCCAATTAGTGAAGACAGATGTACTTTACCACAAAGCTGGACCACCTTTCTGCTGCAACTCTGTAAAAGTCACCAACTTACATGAGTTGGTGAAAGGTCCATGTTTTTGGTAACTGTACATTGAGGTCTTGAGTCTATGCTTTCTACTTTATGTACTTTTATCCTTTTTGTAATATATTAGGATGTGAGCTATGGCATGTCATAGTCACAAGTCAAAAGGCATATATGCCTTTTGATTCTACAATTGATTTTGTTTGTGTCTAGTCAATTGTATCCAGCTGGCTTTCAAAGTATAGCCGGCTGTAGGTTGTAGTATAAGTATTCCATGTTCTTGTATCTTTCTTTATGCTTTGTAATACTTGTAAGAGAACTTGAGAAAGCAATATATTGCATCCTTGAAACCCAATCTCTTGTGTTCTCTTGTTTTGTCTCTTACTCATTACTTATGTTCTTAGTATCATTCTTGTGGTTAATCCAGTTTACTGTTTGATAATAGTTTGGTTAATCTTCTCTTTGTGTTGTTGTGTTGTAAGTGACCACCCTTCACCGGTCCTGCAATTGGTATCAGAGCTTTTCAGGCTCTTGATATAAGAACTCACCATCCTAAGATCCCTCACACACACAAACACTAAACTTTTCAAATGGCAGCCATTTCCAAGACTGATATGGAAACTGGAACCATGAACAAGTCCCCACTGATCACTCTTGATGACTTTGATACCTGGTGTATGAGAATGAAAGGTTTCATCAGGTCTCTAAACTCAAGAATGTGGGAGTCTGTTGAAAATGGACCTTTCATACCCAGCACTCCTTCTACTACTGGTGCTGGTATGATTCCCAAAGATGTGGCTAACTACTCTGATGAAGATAGGAAGAGAGTAGAGATTGACAGAAAAGCCATGACAGCCCTTCAAACTGCCCTTCCAAACTCTGTGTACAGAGGTTTCAAGAAGTGCAAAACAGCTAAACAGCTGTGGGATGCACTAAAACTGATGTATGAAGGCTCCTCTGAAGCCAAGGAGAACAAGAAGGATCTCCTGAAGCAGCAGTTTGAAAACTTCACCTTCAAAACAGGTGAAACCATGACTCAGAGATACTTCAGGTTTGTTGAGATAGTGGATACCCTTGTGGATGAAGGAGTTCCTCTTGAGAATAGAGACATTGTAAGGAAGTTCATGTCCTCACTTCCTAGGCAATGGACACACTATTGTGTGGTGATCAAGAGGACTGAAAATCTCAAAACTCTTACTCTGACAAAGTTATATGGGAGTCTCAGTGGTTACCAGATGGAGATGAACATGCAAGGTTTATTTGGCAACTCCAACAATCATTTAGGTTCAGCCCTGCATGTGGTTGACAGTGATAGCATAGAACCCCAACATCATCTCATATGCTACCCTGACAATTCACGAAAGGGTCCTTTCATCACCTTCCCAGAGACACTCAGGGAGAACTACACTCAAGGAAGCCCATTCCAAGAGACAAGCTCTTCTTAAGCTTTTGTGTCTACTGATGAAAGTTGTGGCAACTCTCTTTTCACTCTTGAAGACCTGGATTGTATCATCCAGATGATCTAGAATACATGGAAATAGTCCAGCATATGGCTCTTCTCACTCATATAGCCAAAAAGTTCTACACGAGAACTGGAAGGAGGTTTCCAAGTAATGCAACAAGTGGAAAGTTTGGCTTGGACAAAAGCAGAGTCAAGTGTTACAACTGTAACCTGATGGGCCACTTTGCTAGAGAGTGTAAGGCACCTAAAACAAATGGTGGCCAAGCACAAACCAGACCAAACTACATTGAGAAAGCCCCTCAGAATGAGAAGCCAAAGCAACAAGTTGCTGTTGTTGTTGAAGAAGGAGGCTTTGACTGGAGCTTTCAGGTGGAAGATACTTCTCCAAACCATGCACTAATGGTAGATCCTGATGAAGCCAAGGTATTGGAACATCTCTGTTCTCCTGAATGCATTGCTAAAGTTAATAGATACAGGTCCTATAAGTTGGAGATGAGATCTGATCTTGAGTCCTTAAACATTCTAAAATCTGATTTTAGAAAGTCTGAAAATAATTATAAATTAAAGATGGAGGACTTAGGGAAAACAATTTCAGTTCTAAAACATGAGCATACAGATTTTAGAACTCAAATCAAAGATCTCATAACCAAGCTGTCTGAGTGCCAGGCTGAGCTTGTGATTAGCAAAGCCAGGGCAGAAAAGAGTGTTCTTGAAGAAGAGACCTTCAAGAACATAATATCCTCATCCCTGTACAACAAGGTGTGTTATCAAAATAGACAGGGACTGGGATCCAATGAGATAGCTCCTCCACACACAATCTTGTCTGTATGATCTCCTAGGTGTGGAACTTGTGAAGATGAGCTTCCTCTCATAGATCCTATGAGTGAAGAGGATGAAGAAGAGATAGTGAAGAATTCCTCTGAGAAGGGTGAAGAGGAGGATTCTAAGAAGGGCCACTATCCTTCAGAGGAGAAGAAGATTACTATGATGACCAAGTCAATGAAAAAGAACTTGATCAGGAAGAGCAAAAGAAAAGCAAGGAAGGCTTAAGAGATCAAGGCTACTTTTGACTCTAAGTAAAAACAAGTTTTTATCTCTACAGGGTTTGAAGTAGTAAAGACTGAAGACATCAACCAAAACTCTTCAGCCAAGAAGAAGACTGATCTGCTGTGTACCACTGCTGCACAGCCTGGATCATCAAACTCCAAGAACAGTTCCCAGCCCATAAGAACTGTCTCAGCATCTGCAATGATGAAGGTGGAGAAGGGATGTGACCAAAGACAGTCTTGTTCTTATAAGAAGACTCTTGTGAAGAAGAAAATGTTGTGTGTCATGTGTGAAAGTACCTCCCACATTGCTAAGGATTGTCCATACAATCCTAAAAGTAGTGTCCATATGACCAAGACAAAGACTTCAAAGAGTTCCAAGAAGATTCAAGCTTCGGAAGGAAAGTCTGTTTCCTTCGGAAGCTCCAAATCTAAGAAGAAGGCAAATGGAAAATTACCTTCGGAAGGGAAGTTGGTCTCGCAAGAAAGGAATTCTTCCGAAGCACTGAAGTCTGCTGCAATGAGGGCAGAATCTTTCGAAGGTTCTGTCATCAAAACTTCCAAAGTCCCAAAAGCTTTCGAGGTTTTGAAGGTCAAGTCCAAGACTCCAAAGGTGGTGTGGAAGTCTAAGAAAGACCAAGTGACTGAAAATTCTCCATCAACAACAGCTCAAGATCCTCCTAGCACAACCATAGGATCTATTTTACTGTTGCATTACCTTCTATTATACTTAGTAAGCCCAAGACAAATAAGGGTTGGGTTTCCCAATGTAACTAATCATTCTCTTTGTGCAGGAACAACTCAAGACAAACAATAATGTCTGGATCATTGATAGTGGCTGTTCCAGGCACATGACAGGCAATAGGTCATTACTCCATAACTTTGAGAGGATAGATAAAGGACCAGTTGCTTTTGGAGGAGATGAAGGTGGTTACATTTCTGGAAGGGGCAAGGTCACAAATGGTAACCTCAGCATTAAAAAGGTAAACTTTGTCAAGGAGCTTGGGTACAATCTTTTGAGTATATCCTAATTTTATGATCAGAGTCATAACATGCTCTTTACTGAGCATGAGTGCATTGTTCTCAAGCTTGGAGTGGTCATTCCTCAAGAGCACATCCTGCTTAGAGCTCCCAGGAAAGGGAACATGTACAAGATGGACTTGTAAGAAACATCTCCCTCTGGAGAAGTTTCATGCTTTCTGTCTAAAGCCAATAGTGATGAGTCTTTCCTATGGCATAAAAGAATGTGCCATGTAAAATTTAAGAACATGAATAAACTAATTAAACATGATTTGGTTGGAATGCCAAAGAAATAGTTTACAAGTGATGATCATTGTGTTGCATGTCTGAAAGGGAAGCAACATAAGGTATCTCACAAGCCTAAGGAAAGGAACTCCATCACTACTCCCCTACACTTATTACATATGGATCTCTTTGGCCCCACTAGTGTAATGAGTCTAGGAAGGACCTCTTATTGTTTGGTGATCACAGATGATTTTACAAGATTCACATGGGTTTTCTTTCTTAGAACTAAGGATAAGACCCCTGAGATTCTGAAGAATTTTATCTTAAAAATTAAGAATCAAAGTGATCACAAGGTCAAAACCATAAGATGTGAACAAGGGACTGAATTCAAGAATCAAACCCTTGATGCATTTTGTGATGAAAAAGGTATTACAAGACAATATAGTGCTCCCAGGACTCCTCAGCAAAATGGTGTTGCTGAGAGGAGAAACAAGACACTAATTGAAGCTGCAAGAACTATGTTGTCTGACTCTAAACTTCCCATCACCTTCTGGGCAGAGGCAGTAAACACTGCTTGCTATGTGAAAAACAGAGTTTTAGTAGTTAAGACACATGGTAAGACTCCTTATGAACTTTGGCACAAGAGAAAACCTTTCATTGGCTTTCTCAGGTCATTTGGATGTCCTTGCACCATCTTGAATACCAAAGATCAAATTGCCAAATTTGCTGAGAAATCAGATGATGGACACTTCATTGGATACTCTTCTCAGGCTAAGGCTTATAGAGTATACAATCTCAGAACTAGAATTGTTGAGGAGTCAGCCAATGTGACTTTCAATGAACACACACCCTGTGTGGCTGGTTCTGGTCCTAATTTGCTATTTGATCTTGATATAGTTACCAACTGTTTTAACAAATCTTGTGAGAATGTTTCAGGATCTGCAGAAAATTTAAATACAGGTGATCCTAATCCAAGATTTGAGCTAAAAAGACCTTCAACTCATATATCTTCAGCTCCAGTTGGAACTACTTCAGCAAATGAGGTTTCTATCAGCACTACAATGACAAACTCAACTGATACTTTTGAGGTGCCTTCAAATTCCAGCTCAACGGCTCCACAACCAGATAAAGATACCTCAATTATGGAAAACAACAATGGTGGTGGTGAAACTGATCAAGAATTCCTTGATGCTAATAACCACAACATAGATGACAACATCAATGATGTCACATACTCATTGGATCAAGTCAATCTTGATAAGTGTGGTGATGTGGAGGGTGAATCATCTATGCCAGATCTAAATTTCTCAAATTCAGATCTTTCTCAGCAACTTGTTGTGATCCCTCAGCTTAGGATCCACAAGTCTCACCCCACCACAAACATCATTGGAGATGTTGTCACAAGGGTAAGAATAAGAGGAATAAGAGGACAAACCCATGAAGCAAATGTTTGTCTTCACTCTTGTTTCTTATCCCAGATAGAGCCAAAGAAAGTTGATGAGGCTCTAAAGGATGGAAGTTGGGTTGAAGCTATGAAACAAGATTTGCTTCAATTCAAAAGGCAAAAAGTTTGGAACCTTTGTCCTCTTCCTCTTGGGAAGACTACCATTGGAACCAAATAGGTGTTTAGGAATAAGAAGAATGATAGAGGCATTATCATCAAGAACAAGACTAGACTAGTTGTTCAAGGATACACACAAGAAGAAGGGATTAACTACACTGATGTCTTTGCTCCAATAGGAAGACTAGAAGCTGTTAGAATATTCCTGGCATTTGATGCATCCAAGAACTTCAAGGTTTTTCAACTTGATGTGAAGTGTGCTTTTCTGTATGGAGTGATTGATGAAGAGGTGTATATCAAACAGCCACCTGGTTTTGTAGACCCTGATCATCTTGATTTTGTCTGCAAGCTTGACAAAGCTCTTTATGGGCTGCATCAGGCACCCAGGAAATGGTATGAGACATTGTCTGAGTATCTTTGCAAACATGGATGCAGGAGAGGTACTATATATGGAACTCTCTTCATCAAAGGACAGGGAAATGACATATTGCTTGTTCAAGTGTATGTAGATGACATCATCTTTGGTTCAACTAATCCAAAGCTCTGCAAAGACTTTAAGAAGCTGATGAAAGACAGATTTGAAATGAGTGCAATGGGAGAACTCAATTTCTTTCTGGGAATTCAAGTGAAGCAAGTTGAAGATAGTATCTTCATAAGTCAGTCAAAGTATGTTCAGGACATACTCAAGAGGTTCAACATGACTGATCTTGAGGGGAAGTGTGTAGATGAACACTTATACAAGGCTATGATTATGTCTCTTATGTATCTTACTGCTAGCAGGCCTGATATCATGTTTGCTACATGCATTTGTGCAAGATATCAAGCCAACCCTAAGATGTCTCACCTCATCACTGTCAAAAGGATTCTAAGATACCTCAAAGGTGCTTCAACACTTGGTTTATGGTACCCAAAGAATCCTGACTTCAATCTGTATGCTTATACAGATAGTGATTACGGTGGTTGCAATATGACTGCAAAGTCTACATCTGGGGGATGTCAATTTCTTGGTGGAAGGGTTGTCTCATGGCAATACAAGAAACAATCCTGTGTGTCTGCATCAACTGCTGAGGCTGAATACATTGTTGCTGCAAGTTGCTGTGCTCAAGTGCTTTGGATTCAAAATCAGATGCTGGACTATGGATTTAACTTCAAGGAGACTCCTATTCACATAGACAACAATAGTGCTATCTCTATCACTGAGAACCTTGTGCAGCACTCAAGGACCAAACATATCAATATCAGGTATCATTTAATAAGAGATAACTATGAAAAGGGATTAATTAAACTAGTCAAAGTTCATACAGATGAACAATATGCTGATCTGTTTACAAAAGCTTTTGATGAACAAAGATTTAAATATCTAATATCAGCTATTGGGATGATTAACTTTGAGTAGATTTTTCTTAAAAACTAATTCTACTTATTACTTAAAATATGTGTGTCCTAAGTTGTCTAGTTCATCACTTTCATAAGCTCATGTTTTTCTTTGGATAAAAAAATCCGTTTTTGAAGATTTTCCTTAGATTCTTGAAATTTTTCTGATCCTTCGGAAGATATATTTTTATCTTTGGAAGAAAATCATGTCTTCAAAATAAATAACTGTCTAAGAAATTTTACCTTCAGAAGATGTTTCAATCTGTCTTCCGAAGCTTAAATACTTGTCTCAGACACTTATTTGCTTTCAAGGACTTTTTCCTTCCGAAGCAAAATTAACTCTCGGAAGCTTTGTTGTTTTACATACAAAGCATTCATGTTTTTATTTCTCTTCCGAAGCAAAATTTTCAAGATTCTCAGGAAATTCTTCCGAATTCATTTTAGCTTCATAAGCTTTTTTTCATTAAAACTTCCGAAGATAATTTACCTTCGAAAGCTTTTCAAATTCCAAGAAAACTACTTTTTGAGCAAAGGTAAACTACTTTTTCAGAGGTAGGACCGACATTCTTGCAGGACCGTTTAAGGGCTTTAACACAATTACAACACAACAACACAATGAGGAGATTAACTAAACTTTAATCAAACAGTGAACTGGGTAACCAAAGTGATACAAAGAACACAAGTAAAGCAAGAGACAAAACAAGAGAGTATGGGTTTCAAGGAGGCAGTATATTGCTTTCTCAAGTTCTTTTACAAGTGTTACAAAGCATAAAGAAAGATACAAGAACTTGAAATACTTATACTACAACCTACAGCCGGCTATACTTTGAAAGCCAGCTGGATACAATTGACTAGACACTAACAAAATCAATTGTAGGATCAAAAGGCATATCTGCCTTTTGACCTTGTGACTATGATATGCCATAGCTCACATCCTTATACATTACAAAAAGGATAAAGTACATAAAGTGGAAAGTTACAGACTCAAGACCTCAATGTACAGTTACCAAAAGCAAGGCCCTTTTCACCAACTCATGTAAGTTGGTGACTTTACAGAGATGCAGCGGAAAAGGTGCTTTATGGAACAGTACATCAGATAAAGCATGTGTACTAAAAGTCTTCGGAAGAAATCTGTCTTCATAGGTTGAAGCTTCGGAAGACTTTGTCTCTGAGGCTTCGGAAGACTTCATGTTTGGCTTCAGAAGATATTGGTCTTGGCTTTGGAAGATTTTACACTTAGTGTATTTTCTAATGCATTGTGTAAAACTTCCGAAGCATTCTTCACTTCAGTACTTAGTGCATGTTGTAGAGACACTTTGAATGTTTTGGGTTTCATCAGACTTAAGGAATCCTTACAAACTCCCCCTAGGCTGATGCTACCAAAACACTTAGAAGATCTTCAAATGTTGGTAGTCTTCAGTACAATCATGACCATTCCTTTCTTCATTAGATGGTCAGGATCATCAAGACTCTTATAGTATCTTCTCATTTCAAAGAGATCATGCAGAGGTAAGTTGATTATGTCTTGCCAGGAGTAGACATTCTCAATACCTTGATCTCTGATAACATGCCATCTTTCTGGATTAGTAGAGTAAGTCCAGGACAAGATGGGTGTCTCAGTTGTTAGAGGAGCCACTTGCATAGGAGTTGATTGGGCTGCCTCATCATGCACTTCCTCAGGTTGATCTGATTCAGACTGAGGTGTAGAGGTAGATGACTTTGGCTTCTTCTTTGTCTTTGGTTTAGAAGCCATTCTCTTCTTCCTCTTAGATGACTTTAACTGAGAAGACTGGTCTGCAGCACCATGTTGATCATCATTGTCTTTCTCAGTTGGGTGTTCCTCCCTCACAGGTTCAGAAGGAGAGGGAGTTTGACCCTGCCTTGGATCAGAAAATGAAGCTTGCTGAGGCTCAGCTGGAGGTTCTGGTTAACGTGTCTCTGGTTGTTCAAACTTGACCTCCACTTCAGGTGGGACATGACTTGGAAGAGAGTGCAAGTCAATCAGTTCTCCACTTTTAATCTTCTGCTTGATCACCCTTATATGCTCATCCATTGTGGATAGAGAAATGGGGCCAAGTCTCCTTCCGGAGAATCCATATAGCTTCAAGAAGCTCATCATTCTTTGTCTGTCAGCAGACTTCTTTACACTCTTTTGAATGATGGCTCTTGACTTTGTAGCTTCTTCCCTTAGCTTCCTTTTGGTTGTCTTTCTTTCTTTGACTAGCTCAAGCTCAAGTTGCTTTAGGTACTCAAACTCAATGAAGTCATAGGACAGGGGAAGAAGTGCATCTGCCTGATAGAAGCCTTTGGCACTCAGGTAGTTGATCATCTTCATCCTATCTTCTTCTTTATCTACCTGAGGTTCTTGTGGAGCCACATCTTCGTATGCAGGACTTTCTTGAACTGGAGAGAGAGCGGGAGCATGCTGGAATTTGAAGGCATACCAGATGTATCAGCTGAATTTGTCATTGTTGTGCTGATAGAAACCTCATTTGCTGAAGTAATTCCAACTGGAGCTGAAGATGTATGAGTTGAGGGTCTTCCTAGCTCAAATCTTGGATCAGGATCACCTGTATTTAAATTTTCTGCAGATCCTGAAACATGCTCACAAGATTTGTTAAAGCAGTTGGTAACTAAATCAAGATCAAACAACCAATCAGGACCAGAACCAGCCACACAGGGTGTGTGTTCATTGAAAGTCACATTGGCTGACTCCTCAACAATTCTAGTTCTGAGATTGTATACTCTATAAGCCTTAGCTTGGGAAGAGTATCCAATGAAGTGTCCATCATCTGATTTCTCATTAAACTTGGCAATTTGATCTTTGGTATTCAAGATGGTGCAGGGACATCCAAATGACCTGAGAAAACCAATGAAAGGTTTCCTCTTGTGCCAAAGTTCATAAGGAGTCTTACCATGTGTCTTAACTACTAAAACTCTGTTTTGCACATAGCAAGCAGTATTAACTGCCTCTGCCCAGAAGGTGATGGGCAGTTTAGAGTCAGACAACATAGTTCTTGCAGCTTCAATAAGTGTCCTGTTTCTCCTCTCAGCAACTCCGTTTTGCTGAGGAGTCCTGGGAGCACTATATTGTCTTGTAATACCTTTTTCATCACAAAATGTACCAAGGATTTGGTTCTTGAATTCAGTTCCTTGATCACATCTTATGGTTTTGACCTTGTGATCACATTGATTCTCAACTTTTAAGATGAAATTCTTCAGAATCTCAGGGGTTTCATCCTTAGTTCTAAGGAAGAAGACCCAAGTGAATCTTGTAAAATCATTTGTGATCACCAAACAGTAAGAGGTCCTTCCTAGACTCATTACACTGGTGGGGCCAATGAGATCCATATGTAACAAGTGTAGGGGAGTAGTGATGGAGTTCTTTTCCTTAGGCTTGTGAGATACTTTGTGTTGCTTCCCTTTCAGGCATGCAACACAATGATCATCACTTGTAAACTCTTTCTTTGGCATTCCAGTTACCAGATCATGTTTAATTAATTTATTCATGTTCTTAAAGTTTACATGGCACATTCTTTTATGCCATAGGAAAGACTCATCACTATTTGCTTTAGATAGAAAGCATGAAACTTCTCCAGAGGGAGATGTTTCTTGCAAATCCATCTTGTACATGTTCCCTTTCCCGGGGGCTCTGAGCAGGATATGCTCATGGGGAATGACCACACCAGGCTTGAGAACAATGCACTCATGCTCAGTAAAGAGCATGTTATGACTCTGATCACAAAATTGGGATACACTCAGAAGATTGTACCCAAGCTCCTTAACAAAGTTTACCTTCTCAATGCTGAGCTTACCATTTATGACCTTGCCCCTTCCAGAAATGTAACCACCTTCATCTCCTCCAAAGCAACTAGTCCTCCATCAATTCTCTCAAAATTATAGAGTAGAGACCTATTGCCTGTCATGTGTATGGAACAGCCACTGTCAATTATCCAGACATTCCTGTTTGTCTTGAGCTATTCCTGCACAAAGAAAATGATTAGTTACATTTGGAAACCCAAGCCTTACTTGTCTTGGGCTCACTAAGTGTAATAGAAGGTAATGCAACAGTAATAGATCCTATGGTTGTACTATGGGGATCTTCAGCTGTTGTTGATGGAGAAACTTCAGTCATTTGGTCTTTCTTAGACTTCCACACCACCTTTGGAGTCTTGGACTTGACCTTCAAAACCTTAGAAGCTTTTGGGACTTCAAAAGTTTTGATGACTGAACCTTCGGAAGATTCTACAGTCACTGCAGCAGACTTCAGTGCTTCAGAAGAACTCCTTTCTTCCGAGACCAATTTTACTTTTGAAGGTAATTTTCTATTTACCTTCTTCTTTGATTTGGAGCTTCCGAAGCTTGAGACTTCTTGAGACTCTTTGAAGTCTTTGTATTGGTCATGTGGACAGTACTTTTAGGATTGTATGGGCAATCCTTAGCAATTTGAGAAGTACTTTCACACATGACACACAACATTTTCTTCTTCAAACAAGTCTTCTTTTGAGAGCAAGACTGGCTTTGGTCACATCCCTTCTCCACCTTCATCTTGGTAGATGCTGAGACAGTTCTTTTGGGCTGTGAACTATTCTTGGAGTTTGATGGTCCAGGCTGTGCAGCAGTGGTACACAGCAGCTCAGTCTTCTTCTTTGCACTGAGATGATTTGAACAAGAACCAGGACTCTTAGCTGAGGAGTCTTGGTTGATGTCTTCAGTCCTTACTACTTTGAAACCTGTAGAGATAAAAACTTGTTTCTGCTTAGCATCAAAAGTAGCCTTGATTTCTTGAGCTTTCTTTGCTTTCCTCTTGCTCTTCCTGATCAAGTTCTTTCTCTTGGACTTGGTCATCACAGTAGATTTCTTCTCCTCAGAAGGATAGTGGCCCTTGGAAGAATACTCTTCTTCACTCTTCTCAGAGGAATTCTTCACTATCACTTCTTCATCAAACTCACTTATAGGATCTATGAGAGGAAGCTCATCTTCACAAGTTCCACACCTAGGAGATCTTACAGACAAGATTGTGTGTGGAGGAGCTATCTCATTTGATCCCAGTCCCTGTCTATTTTGATAGCACACTTTGTTGTGCAGGGATGAGGATATCATGGTCTTGAAGGTCTTTTCTTCACGAACACTCTTCTCTGCCTTGGCTTTGCTAATCACAAGCTCAGCCTGGCACTCAGTCAACTTAGTTATGAGATCTTGGATCTGAGTTCTAAAATCTGTATGTTCATGTTTTAGTACTGAAATGGTTTTCTCCAAGTCCTCTATCTTTAACTTGTAATCATTTTTAGACTTTCTAAAATCAGATTTCAATATGTTTAATGACTCAAGATCAGATCTCATCTTTAAGTTGTAGGACCTATATCTATTTACTTTAGGAATGCATTCAGGAGTACAGAGATGTTCCAATACCTTGGCTTCATCATGGTCAGCCATCAGTGCTTGGTTTGGAGAAGCATCTTCCACCTGAAAGCTCCAGTCAAAGCCTCCCTCTTCAACAGCAACAGCAGCATGTTGCTTAGGCTTCTCAGTCTGAGGGGCTTTGTCAGTGTAGTTTGGTCTGGGTTGTGTTTGGCCCCTATTTGCTTTAGGTGCCTTACACTCCCTAGGAAAATGGCCTATAGGTTACAGTTGTAACACTTAACTTTGCTTTTATCCAGTCCAAACTTTCCACTGGTAGCATTGCTTGGAAATCTTCTCCCTGTTCTCTTGTAGAACTTCTTGGCTCTGTGAGTGAGGAGAGCCATCTGCTGAACTATCTCCATGTAGTCCAGGTCATCTGGATGGATACAGTCCAGGTCTTCAAGAGTGAAGAGATAATTCCCACAGCTTTCGTCAGTAGACACAAAGGCTTGAGAAGAACTTGTCTCTTGGAATGAGCTTCCTTGAGTAAAGTTCTCCCTTGGTGTCTCCGGGAAGGTGATGAAAGGACCCTTTTGTGAATTGTCAGGGTAGCATATGAGATGATGTTGGGGTTCTATGTTGACCCTTTCAACCACATGAAGGGCTGAACCCATTTGATTGTTGGAGTTGCCAGATGAACCTTGCATGTTCATCTCCATCTGGTATCCACTGAGAATCCCATACAACTCTGTCAGAGTAAGAGTTTTAAGGTTCTCAGTCCTCTTGATCACCACACAATAGTGTGTCCATTACCTAGGAAGTGAGGACATGAACTTCCTTACAATGTCCCTATTCTCAAGAGGAACTCCTCCATCCACTAGGGTATCCACAATCTCAACATACCTGAAGTATTGTTGAGTCATGGTTTCACCTGCTTTGAAGGTGAAGTTTTCAAACTGCTGCTTCAGAAGATCCTTCTTGTTCTCCTTGGCTTCAGAGGAGCCTTCATACATCAGCTTCAGTGCATCCCACAGCTGTTTAGCTGTTTTGCACTTCTTAAAACCTCTGTATACAGAGTTTAGGAGAGCAGTCTGAAGAGCAGTCATGGCCTTCCTATCAATCTCTACTCTTTTTCTATCTTCATCTGAGTAGTTGGCCACATCTTTTGGAATCATACCAGCACCACTAGCAGAGGGGGTGCTGGGTATGAAAGGTCCATTCTCAACAGATTCCCACATTCTTGAATCAAGAGACCTGATGAAACCTTCCATTCTCATGCACCAGGTGTCAAAATCATCAAGAGTGATCAGTGGGGATTTGTTCATGGTTCTAGTCTCCATATCAGTCTTTGAGATGGAAGCCATTTGAAAGGTTTAGTTTTTGTGTGTGTAAGGGATCTTAAGATGGTTAGATCTTATATCAAGAGCCTGAAAAGATTTGATACCAATTGCAGGACCGTTTAAGGGCTTTAACACAATTACAACACAACAACACAATGAGGAGAGCAACTAAACTTTAATCAAACAGTTAACTGGATTAACCAAGGTGATACAAAGAACACAAGTAAAGTAAAGAGACAGAACAACAGAGTATGGGTCTCAAGGAGGCAGTATATTGCTTTCTCAAGTTCTTTTACAAGTGTTACAAAGCATAAAGAAAGATACAAGAACTTGGAATACTTATACTACAACCTATAGCCGGCTATACTTTGAATGCCAGCTGGATACAATTGACTAGACACTAACAAAATCAATTGTAGGATCAAAAGGCATATATGCCTTTTGACCTTGTGACTATGACATGCCATAGCTCACATCCTTATACATTACAAAAAGGATAAAGTACATAAAGTGGAAAGTTACAGACTCAAGACCTCAATGTACAGTTACCAAAAGCATGGACCTTTTCACCAACTCATGTAAGTTGGTGACTTTACAGAGATGCAGCGGAAAAGGTGCTTTATGGAACAGTACATCAGATAAAGCATGTGTACTAAAAGTCTTCGGAAGAAATCTGTCTTCATAGGTTGAAGCTTCGGAAGATTTTGTCTCTGAGGCTTCGGAGGACTTCATGTTTGGCTTCGGAAGATATTGGTCTTGGCTTCGGAAGATTTTACACTTAGAGTATTTTCTAATGCATTGTGTAAAACTCCGAAGCATTCTTCACTTCAGTACTTAGTGCATGTTGCAGAGACACTTTGAATGTTTTGGGTTGCATCAGACTTAAGGAATCCTTACAATTCGGATTTCAAAGTTTATCCTCTTTCATTAACTTTGGTTCAAATTGTTTTCACATAAATACCCAACGGTTCCCCCTCTCCCTCACTATCTTCTTCAATTCTACTATTCCTCAAACCTAATTCCCAAACCGCCTTTGCTTTTCATCTTTCTTCATCCTTAAGCTTCTCAAATGGCCAACCTTAACCGCAGAAACAACCCAGATTTCTCCATGCAACTTAACAGGCAACACAACCAGGTTGCTCTGTTAAGCTCTGAGAAAGATGATAGTTTCTCAGGGATTTGCCGAATCTTAGCTTTATCAAATTACTTCACCTCCCTAACCATTGATCCCACTCTCTATGAGGATCATTTTTGCTTGAATTTTGGAAGACCTGCCAAGAGGTCATCATGGATGGGGAGAAGGCACTGTCTGCCACAATGCAAGGGAGGACAATCTTCATCACTCCGGCCATCATCAACACTCACTTGCAGCTGGATGATGAAGAAGGTGAGTTGTCCTTCCCAAAGGAAGTTGTCAATCATTCCTTTGAGCAGATGGGCTATGAGGGAGATTTCTCTGTAAAGACCTTCAGGAAAGGGAAGGTCTCATCCCAATGAAAATACCTACTCCATGTGGTTATCCACAGCTTGTCAAACAAGCATGGAGGGTGGGACCAGATTACTAAGGATCTCTCCTTCATAGTGCATGGAATGGTTCAAGGGGTCAAGTTCAGGTACTCTCAATTTGTCTATACAAATTTGCTTGCTAACTTGGACTCCTTAGAGTATTATATGTTTCCTAGATATGTTCAACACATTGTCAACTGTGAACTGGGCTCACAGTTAAAGGAAACATATAATATTTTTAAATTGGGACAGATGAAGCCCGACATCTTTAAAATCATAAAGAAGCCAACTGTAGGCTTCTCAAGGGTAGAAACAACCCTTGTCCCCAAAATGATAGAGCTCATTGCTCAAGGTGACAACCTAGAAACACAAGCTAATGTTAAACCCACATCTTCTACCTTTCTACCACCAAAAAGGCGACAAGTAATCCTCACCTACCAAAGAAATCCAAACGAACCCCTGCTCAAGCTATTGAGTCTGTGCAGGTCCCCATATACTCACGAATACAGGAGGAAGTGGACACTAGAGCTCCCACTTCCCCTGAGGAGCAAACCACTCCCATCTCTTCAACAATCAGGGCTGAGGTTCCTCATGCTCACCCTGATGAGCTCACAAGTCCAACTGCCTTAAGCCTTCACTCTGAGTCTCAACATCCAAGTGAACAACTTTCAGGGGACAGTTACCATCCCCAGCCTTTAGATCTAAATCAACCCATTCCCAACCTTTCATTCTATACTGATGAAGACTTAGGTTTCAATGAGTACCATGAGTCTCTCTTCTCTTCTCCTACTCAAAGAGAGATGAGTACTCCTGAGTCTCCTCAGTCTAGCCCACATCAGTCACCTATAACTGAGGTGAATACTTCTGAACATGTTCAGGATATCCATATGGAAGAGGCTCTCACTTTTGCAAGTGATTACATTATTAAGACCTCAAGCATGGCAACTCAGCCCATTGACATCTCAACTGAGAATGTCAATGAGCAAAGGAAATCCAGCAGCCAAGAACCTGAAGCTGGTGGTGAGAGAGAGGACTTTGGTCTAATCATCTCATCCCCCAATGATTCTTCTAATGAAGAAGAGGGGAATCTGAGACTAAAGGTGCAAAAACTGTCAAAAACATGCTCCTATTTAGTCTCTAAGGTTAGTCACCTTGAATCTCAGGTGACTACCCTTCACAACAGGGTCAATGATCAGCAACTTGAGATATCTTATCTCAGGGAAAAACTAGCTGGGAGACCTTTAAGAAGAGTTCAACCAAGAACACAAGAACCTGTGAATGTGGTTGACCTAACCTCTAGCTCACCTATGCAAGAGGGTGATGCTACCAAAACGGGGGAGAAAGTCATTACAGACACAGAACCTAGGAGTTCTTCAGAGAGTATGGACATTGAGGACTCACCATCCTTACTTGCAATTGTGCATACTCAGCAACTTCCTCAAGTTCATATTAATATGGACTCTATAGACTCTATCATCAGGAGTCTCTTTGAGGAAGGTATACCAAGGGCTATGTCATCCCCACCTCAATAAACTTCAAACTACATCATTAGGTGGAGGTATGATGCTAATAGAAGAGCCCTTATTCTTCACAGAGTTCCAGGGCAACAAGAAGTATTTGATTTTCAAACCTTGAACTACTATGAAGGTCTTGATCTGGTCAACATGTCACTTGTCAATCCAAGCAAATCAAGACAAGCTGACAGGTTAGCACTCAAAATTCAAGACAGAATTACTGAAGAGTTCAGCCTAAGAAGGAGACAAAGGCAATCAGGTAATGTCATTGGTTAACTGGATGCTGAGGCAGACCCTGAGATTAGCTTCAAAGGGAAAACCTTGGCTGAAGGCCCAGTGAGAGAGCCTGAGAGCCCTGTCACACCAACAACTGCTTCAGAAATTCATTCCCTCGGTTAAACACCTACTAGTGAAGGTGTCTCACAACCTCTCTCTGGCCAGAGCATGGATGCTACACCAAGCAATGAAGGCCAAACCTCTATCCACCCTAAGTCACAAAGGTCTGTGGGTGACAAAGGGAAAAGTATTTTGACTCCTGAGGAAATTGAGGAGGAGGAGAGAGAGAGGAAGAGGAAGCTAAGGGGAGAAAGTTCCTCTGGGTCTTTAGGTTTTATGCAAGCTGCAATCAGGGCTGCCCCCAGACCCAACACTCAAGATGATGAGTTGAGGGCAGTCAGGATTACTTACCTGCAGACCAGGAACTATGACATAGATGAGATTATATCTCTCCCCTTAGAGCAACTAAATGAACTGGCTGAAATGGAAGTGTCAAGAGAGATGAAAGAAAAAAAGGATGCAAGGTTACTTCTCCAATTCAAAGAGGAAAAGAGACAAAAAAAAGACTATACAAGCATGCTCCTACTCTCTCCCTAGTTCAAGAAAGCCCTGTGCAAGAGACTGTGCAAGAGACTATGGCATCTACACAAGAACCACAGGTCTCTACCAGGTATCTACACTTCTTCCCTTGTCTTTTGAGTATATTGAGTTTGAGTATCTCAAATAGCTTGAAGTTCAAGTGCTCAAAGAACAAAAAGCTACAAAGAGAAAGATGAGAGAAGAGGCTGCAAAAAATAGCCATCATCCAAAAGAGTATGAAGAAGTCTGCTGACAAACAAAGGATGATGAGCTTCTTGAAGCTGTATGGATTCTCTGGAAGGAGACTTGGCCCTATGTCTCTATCCATAATGGATGAGCATATCAGGGTAATCAAGCAGAAGATCAAGAGCGGAGAACTGATTGACTTATACTCTCCTCCAACTCAAATCCCACCTGAAGTGGAGGTTAAGGTTGAACAACCCAAGACAACACAACCCGGACCTCCTGCTGAGCCTCAGCAAGCTTCATCTTTTGATCCACAGAAGGGTCAAACTCCTTCTCCTTCTGAACCTGTGAGGGAGGAACACCCAACTGAGAAAGACAATGATGATCAACAAGGTGCTGCAGACCAGTTTTCTCAGATAAAGTCTTCTAAGAGGAAGAAGAGGATGGCTTCTAAACCAAAGTCTAAGAAGAAGAAGCCTGAATCATCTACCTCTACACCTCAGGCTGAGTCAGATCAACCTGAGGAAGTGCATGAAGAGGCAGCCCAATCAACTCCAATTCAAGTGGCTCCTCTTGCAGCTGAGACACCCATCTTATCCTGGACCTTCACTACTAATCCATAAAGATGGCATGTGATCAGAGATCAAGGTGTTGAGAATGTCTATAGATGGCAAGACATAATCAACTTACCTCTGCATGATCTCTTTGAGATGAGAAGATACTATGAGAGTATGAATGATCCTGATCATCTAATGAAGAAGGGTATGGTCATCATTATGCTGAAGACTACAAACATCTGAAGATCTTCTAAATGTTTTGGTAGCATCAGCCTAGGGGGAGTTTGTAAGGACTCCTATAAGTCTGATGCAGCCAAAACATCCAAAGTCTCTCTGCAGGACCGGTTAAGGGCTTGAACAAATTACAACACAACAACACAATGAGGAGAACAACTAAACTTTGATCAAATAGTGAACTGGATTAACCAGTATGATGATACTAAGAACACAAGTAAAGTATATTGCTTTCTCAAGTTCTTTTACAAGTGTTACAAAGCATAAAGAAAGATACAAGAACTTGGAATACTTATACTACAACCTACAGCCGGCTATACTTTGAAAGCCAGCTGGATACAATTGACTAGACACTAACAAAATCAATTGTAGGATCAAAAGGCATATCTGCCTTTTGACCTTGTGACTATGACATGCCATAGCTCACATCCTTATACATTACCAAAAGGATAAAGTACATAAAGTGGAAAGTTACAGACTCAAGACCTCAATATATAGTTACCAAAAGCATGGACCTTTTCACCAACTCATGTAAGTTGGTGACTTTACAGAGATGCAACGGAAAAGGTGCTTTATGGAACAGCACATCAGATAAAGCATGTGTACTAAAAGTCTTCGGAAGAAATCTGTCTTCATAGGTTGAAGCTTCGGAAGACTTCGTCTCTGAAGCTTCGGAAGACTTCATGTTTGGCTTCGGAAGATATTGGTCTTGGCTTCGGAAGATTTTACACTTAGAGTATTTTCTAATGCATTGTGTAAAACTTCCGAAGCATTCTTCACTTCAGTACTTAGTGCATGTTGCTGAGACACTTTGGATGTTTTAGGTTGCATCCGACTTAAGGAATCCTTACAAACTCCCCCTAGGCTGATGCTACCAAAACACTTAGAAGATCTTCAGATGTTGGTAGTCTTCAGTACAATCAAGACCATTCCTTTCTTCATTAGATGGTCAGGATCATCAAGACTCTCATAGTATCTTCTCATCTCAAAGAGATCATGCAGAGGTAAGTTGATTATGTCTTGCCAGGACTAGACATCCTCAACACCTTGATCTCTGATGACATGCCATCTTTCTGGATTGGTAGAATAAGTCCAAGACAAGATGGGTGTCTCAGTTGTAAGAGGAGCCACTTGCATAGGAGTTAATTGGGCTGCCTCATCATGCACTTCCTCAGGTTGATCTGATTCAGCCTGAGGTGTAGAGGTAGATGACTTTGGCTTCTTCTTCTTATATATTACAAAAAGGATGAAGTACATAAAGTAGAAAGTTACAGACTCAAGACCTGAATGTACAGTTACCAAAAGCATGGACCTTTTCACCAACTCATGTAAGTTGGTGACTTTACAGAGATGCAGCGGAAAGGTGTCAAGCTTTAAGGAAAAGTACATCAGATAAAACATGTATACTAAAAGTCTTCGAAAGAAATCTATCTTCATAAGTTCAAGCTTCGGAAGACTTTGTCTCTGAGGCTTCGGAAGACTTCATGTTTGGCTTCGGAAGATATTGGTCTTGGCTTCAGAATATTTTACACCTAGAGTATTTTCTAGTGTACTATGTAAAACTTCCGAAGCATTCTTTACTTCAGTACTTAGTGCATGTTGCAGAGAGACATTGGATGTTTTGGTTTGCATCAGACTTAAAGGAATCCTTACAAACTCCCCCTAGGCTGATGCTACCAAAACACATAGAAGATCTTCAGATATTGGTAGTCTTCAGTACAATCATGACCATACCCTTCTTCATTAGATGGTCAGGATCATCAAGACCTTCATAGTATCTTTTCATCTCATAGAGATCATGCAGAGGTAAGTTGATTATGTCTTGCCAAGTGTAGACATTCTCAACACCTTGATCTCTGATTACATGCCATCTTTCTGGATTGGTAGAGCAAGTCCAGGACAAGATGGGTGTCTCAGTTGTCAGAGGAGTCACTTGCATTGGAGTTGATTGGGCTTCCTCATCATGCACTTCCTCAGGTTGATCTGATTCAGCCTGAGGTGTAGAGGTAGATGACTTAGGCTTCTTCTTCTTTGAATTTGGTTTAGAAGCCATTATCTTTTTCCTCTTTGATGACTTTAACTGAGAAGACTGGTCTGCAGCACCATGTTGATCATCCTTGTCTTTCTCAGTTGGGTGTTCCTCCCTCACAGGTTCAGAAGAAGAGGGAGTTTGACCCAGCCTTGGATCAGAAGATGAAGCTTGCTGAGGCTCAGTTGGAGGTTTGGGTTGAGGTGTCTCAGGTTGTTCAAACTTAACCACCACTTCAGGTGGGACTTGACTTGGAAGAGAGACTCTTAATCTTCTGCTTGATCACCCCTATATGCTCATTCATTGTGGATAGAGACATAGGGCCAAGTCTCCTTCCGGAGAATCCATATAGCTTCAAGAAGCTCATCATCCTTTGTCTATCAGCAGACTTCTTCACACTCTTTTGGATGATGGCTCTTGACTTTGCAGCTTCTTCCCTTAGCTTCCTTTTGGTTGTCTTTCTTTCTTTGACTAGCTCAAGTTCAAGTTGCTTTAGGTACTCAAACTCAATGAAGTCATAGGACAGGGGAAGAAGTGCATCTGCCTGATAGAAGCCTGTGGCACTCAGGTAGTTGATCATCTTGATCCTATCTTCTTCTTTGTCTACCTGAGGTTCTTCTGGAGCCACATCTTCCTTTACAGGACTTTCTTGAACTGGAGAGAGAGTGGGAGCATGCTTGTAGAGTCTTTTCTGTCTCCTCTCCTCTTTGAATTGGAGAAGTAGCCTTGCATCCTCTTTTTCTTTCATCTCTCTTGACACCTCCATGTCAGCTAGTTCATTCAATTCTTCTAAGGGGAAGGAGATGATTTCATCAATATCATAGTTCCTGATCTGTAAATAAGTGATCCTGACTGCCCTCAACTCATCATCTTGAGTATTTGGTCTGGGGGAAGCCCTGATTGCTGCTTGCATAAAGCTTGATGACCCAGAGGAACTTTCTCCCCTTAGCTTCCTTTTCTTCTCTCTCTCTCTTCCTCCTCAATTTCCTCAGGAGTCATTATCCTTTTCCCTTTGTCACCCACAGACCTTTGTGACTCAGGGTGGATAGAGGCTTGGCCTTCATTGCTTGGTGTAGCTTCCATGCTCTGGCCAGAGAGAGGCTGAGAAACACCTTCACTAGCAGGTGTCTTAGAAGGAGTTTGAACCTCTGCAGCAGTTGTTGATGATGAGACAGGGATCTCAGATTCTGCCACTGGGCCTTCAGTCAAGGTTTCCCCTATGAAACTAATCTTAGGGTCCACCTCAACATCCAGTTGACCGATGACATTGCCTGATTGCCTAAGTCTCCTTCTTAGAGTGAATTCTGCAAGGATCCTATCTTGGATTCTTTGAGCCAATCTGTCAGCTTGTCTTGAGTTGCTTGGATTGACAAGTGGCGTGTTGACTAGATCCAATCTTTCATAGAAGTTCAGGCTTTGAAATTCAAAAACTTCTTGTTGCCCTTGAACTCTGTGAAGAATAAGGGCACTTCTGTCAGCATCATATCTCCACCTTATGATGTAGTTTGAAGTTCCTTTTGGTGGAGATGATACAGCCCTTGGTATACCTTCCTCAAAGAGACTCCTGATGATAGAGTCTATAGAGTCCACACTAATGTGAACTTGAGGAAGTTGCTGAGAATGCACAACAGCAAAGTGAGGATGGTGAGTCCTCTATGTCCATTCTCTGTGAAGAACTCCCAGGTTCTGTGGCTGCAATAACTTTCTCCCCCTTTTTGGTAGCATCACCCACTTGCATAGGTGAGCTGGAGGATAAGTCAATCACTTCCACAGGTTCTTGTGTTCCTGGTTGAGCTCTCCTTAAAGGTCTCCCAGCTAGTTTCTCCTTTAGATATGAAACTGAAGTTGCTGATCATTGACCCTGTTTTGTAAGGTAGTCACCTGAGATTCAACGTGACTAACCTTAGAGACTAAATAGGAGCATGTTTTTGACAGTTTCTGCACCTTTAGTCTCAAATTTCCCTCTTCTTCATCAGAAGAATCATTGGGGGATGAGATGATTGGACCAAAGTCCTCTCTCTCACCACCAGCTTGAGGTTCTTGGCTGCTGGTTTTCCTCTACGCACTAGCAATCTCAGTTGAGGTGCCAATGGGCTGAGTTGCCATGGTTGAGGTCTTAATGATGTAATCACTTTCAGAAGTGAGAGCCTCTTCCATATGGACATCCTGAACATGTTCAGAAGTGTCCACCTCAGTAACAGGTGACTGATGTGGGATAGACTGAGGAGAATCAGAGGTACTCATCTCTCTTTGAGTAGGGGAGGAGAAGAGAGACTCATGGTACTCACTGAATCCTAAGTCTTCATCAGTATAGAAGGATAGGTTGGGAATTGGTTGGTTTAGATCTAAAGGCTGGGGATGGTAGCTGTCCCCTGAAGGTTGTTCTCTTGTGTGTTGAGACTCAGAGTGAAGGCTTAAGGCTGTTGGGCTTGTGAGCTCATAAGGGTGAGCATGAGGAACCTCAGCCCTGATAGGTGAAGAAATGGGAGTGGTTTACTCCTCAGGGGAAGTGGGAGCTCTAGTGTCCATTTCCTCCTGTAAGGTTGAGTATATGGGGACCTGCACAGACTCAATAGCCTGAGCAGGGGTTCGTTTGGATTTTCTTTGGTAGGTGAGGGTTATTTGTGGTCTTTTTAGTAGTAAAGAAAAAGAAGGTGTGGGTTCAACACTAGCTTGTGTTGCTAGGTTGTGACCTTGAGCAATGAGCTTTAACATTTTGGGGACTAGGGCTGTTTCTACCCCTGAGAAGCCTACAGTTGGATTCTTCATGATTTTATAGATGTCAGGCTTCATATGTCCCAATTTAAGAATATTACTTGTTTCCCTTAACTGTGAGCCCAGTTCACAGTTAAGAATGTGCTGAACATATCTAGGAAACATGTAATACTCTAAGGAGTCCAAGTTTGCAAGTAAATTAGTATAAACAAATTGAGAGTACCTGAACTTGACCCCCTGAACCATTCCATGCACTATAAAGGAGAGATCCTCAGGAATCTGGTCCCACCCACCATGCTTGTTAGACAAGCTGTGGATAACCACATGGAGCAGGCATTTCCACTGGGATGAGACTTTCCCTTTCCTTAAGGTCTTTACAGAGAAATCTCCCTCATAGCCCATCTGCTCAAAGGAATGATTAACAGCTTCCTTTGGGAAGGACAACTCACCTTCTTCATCATCCAGCTGCAAATGATGGTTGATAATGGCCGGAGTGATGAAGATTATCCTCCCTTGTACTGTGGCAGACAGTGCCTTCTCCCTATCCATAATGACCTCTTGGCAGGTCTTCCAGAATTTAAGCAAATGATCCTCATACAGAGCAACTTGATTGTGTTACCTGTGAAGTTGCATGGAGAAATCTGGGTTGTTTCTGCGGTTAAGGTTGGCCATTTCAGAAGCTTAAGGGTGAAGAAAGGTAGAAAGCAAAGGCGGTTTAGAGAATTAGGTTTGAGGAATAGTGGAATTGAGGAAGATAGTGAGGAAGAGGGGGAATGTCACACCCCCGCTAAAAGCGGATACACGGGGATGTAACGAGACCGGGATCGTCATAACACATGGTAATCGATAGAGAGCAATATAAATAAATGATGACATGCGTGTCATGACAACACCCGACAACAAGGGGAGTTGTGTCGTGTTTAGTCAATGTTCACGACACATAGCCATAAGCAACATGATAATGATAACACATAATCACATAACATGAAAATGTAAATGTTAATTCCCACAACCCGGGAACAAGTTCAAAAGTTGATAATTGTTTACAAGCGTTAACATTGTTAAAAAAGATTGTTTATCAAACATGAGCTAAGTCCCAAAAATGTATCCTAGGGTCTCCACTAAGGCAGCACACCTAGATTCCTGGACTTGCATGATCACCTGAAAAGATATGCTTAAAACGGTCAACATAATTGTTGGTGAGTTCGCAGGTTTATGTAATAAAAAGGTAAGTGATGCTGTAATAAATAAGCGCGTCGGAATACCGTGAATACAGTTATTACACAAGTAAATATCACATGACATGAGCTTTGCAACCAAACCTAGCGACGTACACAAAGAAATTGTCGGCATATATTCATCCAAGGGCCCGTTCCTGGCCACTGATGGTACCAACTAGTATACCATCGAACGAGGGTGGGGGTGTCAACCCAGTAGTACTACCAATACCTAACCGTCGGTTCCCACACTGGAATTAAATAGCTGCAAAGATAGAACCACACAGCAGACCCAAGCATGTATCAAATAGTACTTGCAACACAGTATCACGTTGATTCCTTGTATGTAAAATGTATGTAAGTTGTACAGCATAAAAATTGTGTAAGCATACTTTTCCCCCAAATAAACAGTCAAACACCTATTGACAGTTATTGTATAGCATTAATGATATTACATATGTATAAGCGCGCAATAACGATGGGTCGGTTCGGGTCGTATCGGATGGGTCACGCACAACACACACAGACTGACACGCGTACTAGATCCTATGTAGATCCAAGTACAAGACATTGTCGCCACTAATGATGATGTTTAAGTAAGAAGTCTCGTTGTTTATTGAAGAAGCATTGAATAAGTGTAAATAGTTATAAGTCAATTTGGTCGTTATAAAAGCGTTAGTTTATATTTGCTCAAAATAGTTTCTGTGCCCTTTCTCACGTTGACTTTAATCTTTGTGGCCAAACAATGGCATTATTGTGTTAGTGTTACCTCGACACCACACGACATACTCACACCACGCACAACGGGTCAAACACAACAATTTCAGTCGCATAACAAGGTCAGACGCACGACTCAACTTACATTCGTGCGAATCAACCCTCAATTGTGCGAATCAGCTTCATTCGTACGATTGAGCCTTCATTCGTATGATTGGCCTTCAGTCGTACCACACAACACCAATCGCACGACTCAACTTCCATGCGCACGAATCAACCTTCAATCGTGCGAATTAGCTACTTTCGTACGACTGAACCTTCATTCGTGCGATTGGACTCCAGTCGTGCGAACCACATTCATTCGCACACATTCAGTCGGTCACCTGACTCAATCGCACACAAACATTCAATCGCATGACTCAATCGTATACACTCAATCGCACGCATGACTCAATCGCACACAGACACTCAGTCGCACAACATGCCTAGTCGCACAACTCAGTCGCGCGATTGACTAAGACGCATGATCCAGTCGCACGACTCACTCAGTCGCACGGCTCAATCGCATGGATGACCCAGTCGCCTGATCTGCAGAATCGCGACTGTGGTCGGGAGGAGCAGCCCCCGAGCTGCTCTAAACACGGGTTTTACACCACAAGGACCTCCAGAAACACTCAACAAATATACACAAGCATAAAACACAAGCAAAGAGACCTCACACGCACCCATACGACCTTGTGTGTTCGGATTGAACCCGAACACCCGAAACCCTAGTTTGGACAGCCGTAAAAAGGCTAGAAAACGATCAACAAAAGACAGCTACCTTCTAGAAAGGGGTAGTCTAAGCTGTAGATGATGTCAAGACGAAGAAAACGAGACCTCTCGGGTCGGATTTGGTGCAAAAATGGAGATTTGGTGTGTGAAGAAGAGATGAAGATGAAGAAGATGGTGAAATGGGGATTAGGGCTGGAAAAGGGGTATTTATACCCAGCCCAAGTTTCCAAAATTACAAGTTTAGTCCCTGCACTTAATCCCCGAGTTTTCCCAAATTTTGTTCGGTTGAAAAACGACTTCGTTAGGTGTTTTATATTAATTGTAAAAGTATATTTAATGTTGTCATGACTTAAGAAATGGTTATATTAAAACATTTATTATATTTATAAAATGACATATTTAATGTTTTCAAAAAATGAAAGTTTGAAAGGTCTTTTTAAGGTTCACACACGGTTTTTAACGAATGCACATACAACGATAATATTGCACACATGATATCCACGTAATGAGTCAAATAATGATGAGAAATGACCAAATATAGAATAGATGACGGACAAACACGTCAATTGACGGACCTTAAAGTGACGGATGTCACAGTATCCCCCAGTTGAGAGAATTTCGTCCCGAAATTCAGCTGGAGTTAGGTCCAAGAGTGTCATCCTCGAAAAGATGTGGATATTTGAGTTTCATCTGATCTTCACGTTCCCATGTAAACTCTGGCCCTCGTTTTGAATTCCACCTTACGCGAACAATAGGTATCCTACTGCGCTTCAGTTGCTTGACCTTTCGATCCATGATCTCAATGGGTTCTTCAACAAAATGAAGCTTGTCATCAATCTTGATTTCCTCGATTGGCACGTGAAGGGATTTATCGGCCAAACACTTCTTGAGGTTGGACACGTGAAAAGTATCATGTACACCGCTAAGCTCTTGTGGCAACCTTAACCGGTAAGCCACTGGACCGATCCTTTCAGTGATCTCAAATGGTCCAACGTATCTCGGGGCTAACTTCCCTTTCTTTCCGAATCGAACGACTCCTTTCCAAGGGGAAACTTTGAGTAACACACGATCCCCAACATTGAATTCTAGAGGCTTCCGACGATTGTCGGCATAGCTCTTTTGACGATCTCGCGCGGCTTTGAGTCGATCTTTGATTTGGAAAATCTTGTCTGTTGTCTCTTGGATGATCTCTGGGCCTGTCAGTTGACTTTCACCAATCTCGGCCCAACAAACGGGAGATCTGCATCTTCTTCCATACAACGCTTCAAATGGAGCACATCCAATGCTTGTATGGTAGCTGTTGTTGTAAGAGAACTCAATCAACGGCAGATGAGCATCCCAACTACCACCAAAATCGATTACACACGCTCTCAACATGTCTTCTAGCGTCTGTATAGTGCGTTCACTTTGGCCATCTGTTTGAGGGTGATAGGATGTACTCATGTCTAATCGAGTACCCATCGCTTTCTGTAGTGTCTGCCAAAAGCGTGAAGTGAATCTGCTATCACGGTTGGATATGATTGACACCGGCACCCCGTGCCGTGCCACGACCTCTTTGATGTACAATCTCGCCAACTTATCCATCTTGTAATTCTCTCGGATAGGCAAGAAATGTGCTGACTTCGTCATTCGATCAATAATGACCCATATCGAGTCATGACCGCTGTTTGTTCTAGGGAGTTTGGTAATGAAATCCATAGCTATGTTCTCCCATTTCCACTTGGGAATTTCAGGTTGCTGTAATAATCCCGATGGTTTCTGATGTTCAGCTTTGACTTTCGAACACGTCAAGCATTGGCTGACGTATAAGGCAATGTCTTTCTTCATGCCTGGCCACCAGTACAGATCTTTAAGATCATGATACATCTTGTCTGCACCAGGATGAATAGAATATCGCGTCTTGTGGGCTTCATCCATGACTAAGGTTCGAACACCTCCCCATTTGGGTACCCATATGCGATCCATGAATTACTGAATACCGTCGTCCTTGCGAATCATCTGTTTATCTAACCCCCGGAATTCTTCTCCCGCAAGGTTTTCTTCTTTTAATGCCTCACTCTGTGCAATCTGAATCTGAGCTTTCAAGTTGGTTTGAATGGTCAATCCCAACGCTCGTGCACGTAGTGGTTTCACACGTTCTTTACGGCTTAAGGCATCAGCCACCACATTAGCTTTCCCCGGATGATACCGGATTTCACAATCGTAGTCGCTAAGAAGTTCTACCCAACGTCGTTGGCGCATGTTGAGTTCCTTCTGATCTCGAATATGTTGAAGGCTTTTATGATCTGTGAAGATGATGCATTTGGTTGCATATAGATAATGCCTCCAAATTTTGAGTGCAAATACTACAGCGCCCAACTCAAGATCATGAGTGGTGTAGTTCTTTTCGTGCACTTTAAGGTGTCGCGAAGCGTAGGCAATCACCTTATCCTTCTGCATTAGTACACATCCCAATCTTTGATGTGACGCGTCGCAGTAAACCACAAAATCATCAGTTCCGTCTGGGAGAGACAATATTGGTGCGTTGCACAACTTCTCTTTCAACGTTTGAAACGCTTGCTCTTGTGCATATCCCCAGTCAAACTTCTTGTCTTTCTGAGTAAGTAGGGTCAACGGTTGCGCAATCTTTGAGAAGTTCGCGATGAAGCGACGATAATAACCGGCCAATCCTAAGAATTGCCGTATCTCTGATGGTGTCTGGGGTGTATCCCACTTCTTCACCGCTTCGATCTTGCCGGGATCTACGTGAATCCCGTTCTCATTAACCACATGACCCAAAAACTTCACTTCCCGCAACCAAAACTCGCACTTTGAGAATTTGGCGGAAAGTTTCTCTTCTCTTAGCAGCTCCAGAATTGCCCGAAGATGTTCTACATGATCCTCCTTTGATCGGGAATAGATAAGTATATCGTCTATGAACACGATCACGAACTTATCCAAGTAAGGTTTGCACACCCGATTCATTAGATCCATGAACACAGCTGGTGCGTTAGTCAATCCGAACGGCATGACCAAGAACTCATAATGCCCATAACGAGTCCTGAACGCAGTCTTCGGTATGTCGTCCTCAAAAACCCTTAGCTGATGATAACCAGAACGAAGATCGTTTTTGAAAAATACGAAGCTCCTTGCAGCTGATCAAATAAATCGTCGATCCTGGGGAGAGGATATCGGTTCTTCACCGTCAACTTGTTCAGTTCACGGTAATCGATGCACATGCGGAACGATCCGTCCTTCTTCTTGACAAATAGTACCGGCGCTCCCCACGGTGAATGTCTTGGTCGAATAAAACCCTTCTCTAGTAATTCCTGTAATTGACTAGACAACTCTTGCATCTCGGATGGCGCTAGTCGATAAGGCGTTTTCGCTACCGGTGTAGCTCCAGGAACCAACTCAATACGGAATTCCACCTGTCGTGGAGGAGGTAAACCAGACAAGTCATCTGGAAATACTTCTGGGTAATCCCGTACCACTGGAATATCCACCAGTTTCCTCTCTTCGTCTTTCTTTTCAACCACATGAGCCAGAAAAGCATAGCACTGCTTTCGTAAACTCTGGCGTGCTTTCATGCAGGAAATAAGCTTTAAGCTCTTACCCGGTCGTTCTCCCTGAACCTTGAGTACTTCCCCATCTGGCATAGGGATACGTACCACCTTGTCTCGGCAAACAATCTCTGCTCCATTCTGCGACAACCAATCCATACCCACAATCACATCGAAGCTTCCCAACTCGAAGGGTATCAAATCTATCTCAAAGGTATGATCCTCCAGCGTCAACGAACACTTCCTAATAATCTCATCGGCCTGAGCAACTCTGCCATTGGCCATTTCTACAGAGTAACTAGTTTCTAGCCTACTAGGACTCAAATCAAGTAATTGCACAAACTCAGAAGATATGAAACTATTGTCTGCTCCAGTATCAAATAATATAGATGCGAAGTGATGATTGAGTAAGTGCGTACCCGTGACAACATTCGGGTCCTGACGAGCATCATTGGCTCCAATGACAAATGCACATCCCCGAGCTGCATTTCCCTGAGTAGCCGGGCCTTGATTCCCAGCGATAGCCAACACTTGCTGCTGGTCGTTCCCCTGTTGACCCGGTGCCCGATTCAGCCTGGGGCACATATTCTTGTAGTGATCGGGGCTCCCACATTCAAAGCAAGCCCTTGTATTCCCGGCGGGGTTAACCGCGTTGACGGGTGCTACAAGATTCGGTGCCGTTCTGCAATCTCTTGCCAAATGACCCGGGCGCTTACAGTTAGCGCACACCCGGCACTGCGTCCCTGAGGGATGATGATAATTGCACCTGTCACATTTGGGTTGCGGCCCCACATACTCTCTTCTGGCCTGAGTCACGGCCACAAAATTCCTGGTCGGCTTAGACCTCTTCTCAAACCTTCCGGCACTCGACCGGCTCGATTCCCCAACATCCTTCCTCTTCTCGGCTCCTCGGCCCAAAACCCCTGTTCTAACCATCTCATCAGTCAGAGCGCCAGCTTTCAGAATTGCGCTCTGAATAGTAGGAGGAGCGGCTGCTGTAACCATCGCTCTAATTTGAGCCGCGAGTCCCCAAATGTACCTCTCGATCCTCTTTGATTCCGGCGTAACCAGATGCGGAACCAATCTCGCCAGCTCATGAAAACGATCAGTATAAGCTGCATGCCCTGTCCCCACCATGGCATGATTCCAGAACTCATGCTCCAACTTCTGCATCTCGTTGAGAGGGCAGTATTCCTCAGTGATCAAGGCTTTGAACTCGTCCCACGACATTTGCATCGCAAACTCTCTTCCTCGTGCTTGAATCTGGGTGTTCCACCAGGTTAGGGCTTTACCCTGTAGAGAACAAGTAGCATACTTGATCCTCTGGCTGTCGAGGCACTCACTGATGTCGATCACTGCCTCCATCTTTTCCAACCACCTGGTTAGGGCTATCGCCCCACCTTTCCCATCGAATTCCCTTGGCTTAAAAGCCACGAACTCCTTATACGAACATCCCCGACGAGCATTAACCACTCCAGTTTCGATACCGGCAGTACCACCATTTCCGGTTTCCTGGTTGCTCTCGTTGCCAGTCGGGTTCCCGTTTCCCGTTTCAGTTTCTATCCCACCTTGGGCTCCATCATCGTTGCCACCATCCCCGTGAGGGTGGTGTTGTTGAAGTGCGTCGCTCACTTGGGCCACGATAGTAGGAATCAGTGCGGCCAATTGCTGAGCGATCAGGGCAGCCATGTCGGCGTTCCCTGTTCCTTGACTGTTACTGGCAGAAGCATCGTTTGCTCTTGGTGCTCTGCATCTGCCTCGGCCTCTACCCCTTGTGGCTTCACTCCCGCCACTACTGCTACGGGTAACTCTTCGAGGCGGCATGTTCTAATCATAAAAGAGGTAACATATCAGCTTTAGTCACCATAAGTTACACAAGTATTCCACTTATCAAATTCCAATGTTCATGTTCCGGTCAGCCAGACCACCATGCAGCCAATTTCAAGCATATTCTCGGTATACCGGTGATGTTTATATATAGGGTTCCCCGCAGCGTTCCCACCACACCCACGATGTACCGAGAATGATGCCTGATCCGGTTACATGACATCCGACTTTCCTTTACATCATATCCATAATAATCCATCATAACAGTTGTAAGTCCACGCATACAATCACGTTTAGTCTAGCGGAGGTTGCCTACTTCCTCATCCTTAGAGGTTTCAGACATATTCCTCCTCAGAGTTAATCTCAATGTCCAAGGTCAAGCGCAATAACATGATCTGTGATGATCTCTTCGGGTTTAATACCCGGATCTGATAAACTAACTCGGCGCGCAGAGGGAACGGAAGATCCAATAGGAGCATCCCATAGAAGAGTGAGCACAAAGGCCCTCTCATAGGGTGGAAAGATCACATAACAAATAGATGAACAAATCAAGCAGCGAGGAACACATACACGAGATATAATATGCATACAGAGTCCTAGCATGCAAATCTACATGAAGGTTCCTAGGTTATAGTCTAGGTCAAGCGTATTGCCTAATTCTCTATAACCAATGGCTCTGATACCAATCTGTCACACCCCCGCTAAAAGCAGAAACACGGGGATGTAACGAGACCGGGATCGTCATAACACATGGTAAGCGATAGAGAGCAATATAAATAAATGATGACATGCGTGTCATGACGACACCCGACAACAAGGGGACTTGTGTCGTGTTTAGTCAATGTTCACGACACATAGCCATAAGCAACATGATAATGATAACACATAATCACATAACATGAAAATGTAAATGTTAATTCCCACAACCCGGGAACAAGTTCAAAAGTTGATAATTGTTTACAAGCGTTAACATTGTTCAAAAAGATTGTTTATCAAACATGAGCTAAGTCCCAAAAATGTATCCTAGGGTCTCCACTAAGGCAGCACACCTAGATTCCTGGACTTGCATGATCACCTGAAAAGATATGCTTAAAACGGTCAACATAATTGTTGGTGAGTTCGCAGGTTTATGTAATAAAATGGTAAGTGATGCTGTAATAAATAAGCGCGTCGGAATACCGTGAATACAGTTATTACACAAGTAAATATCACATGACATGAGCTTTGCAACCAAACCTAGCGACGTACACAAAGAAATTGTCGGCATATATTCACCCAAGGGCCCGTTCCTGGCCACTGATGGTACCAACTAGTATACCATCGAACGAGGGTGGGGGTGTCAACCCAGTAGTACTACCAATACCTAACCGTCGATTCCCACACTGGAATTAAATAGTTGCAAAGATAGAACCACACAGCAGACCCAAGCATGTATCAAATAGTACTTGCAACACAGTATCATGTTGATTCCTTGTATGTAAAATGTATGTAAGTTGTACAGCATAAAAATTGTGTAAGCATACTTTTCCCCCAATTTGTAAATGATTGAAATATTGTATAAGCGTAAAAAGGGGCCACGAAACTCACATGTTAGGTGGTAAGTATGTATGAGCGATGTATCCCAAATGTTGAATGCAAATAAACAGTCAAACACCTATTGACAGTTATTGTATAGCATTAATGATATGACATATGTATAAGCGCGCAATAACGATGGGTCAGTTCGGGTCGTATCGGATGGGTCACGCACAACACACACAGACTGACACGCGTACTAGATCCTATGTAGATCCAAGTACAAGACATTGTCGCCACTAATGATGATGTTTAAGTAAAAAGTCTCGTTGTTTATTGAAGAAGCATTGAATAAGTGTAAATAGTTATAAGTCAATTTGGTCGTTATAAAAGCGTTAGTTTATATTTGCTCAAAATAGTTTATGTGCCCTTTCTCACGTTGACTTTAATCTTTGTGGCCAAACAATGGCATTATTGTGTTAGTGTTACCTCGACACCACACGACATACTCACACCACGCACAAGGGGTCAAACACAACAATTTTAGTCGCATAACAAGGTCAGACGCACGACTCAACCTCCATTCGTGCGAATCAACCCTCAATTGTGCGAATCAGCTTCATTCGTACGATTGAGCCTTCATTCGTATGATTGGCCTTCAGTCGTACCACACAACACCCAATCGCACGACTCAACTTCCATGCGCACGAATCAACCTTCAATCGTGCGAATTAGCTACTTTCGTACGACTGAACCTTTATTCGTGCGATTGGACTCCAGTCGTGCGAACCACATTCATTCGCACACATTCAGTCGGTCACCTGACTCAATCGCACACAAACATTCAATCGCATGACTCAATCGCATACACTCAATCGCACGCATGACTCAATCGCACACAGACACTCAGTCGCACAACTCAGTTGCACGACATGCCTAGTCGCACAACTCAGTCGCGCGATTGACTCAGACGCATGATCCAGTCGCACGACTCACTCAGTCGCACGGCTCAATCGCATGGATGACCCAGTCGCCTGATCTGCAGAATCGCGACTGTGGTCGGGAGGAGCAGCCCCCGAGCTGCTCTAAACACGGGTTTTACACCACAAGGACCTCCAGAAACACTCAACAAACATACACAAGCATAAAACACAAGCAAAGAGACCTCACACGCACCCATACGACCTTGTGTGTTCGGATTGAACCCGAACACCCGAAACCCTAGTTTGGACAGCCGTAAAAAGGCTAGAAAACGATCAACAAAAGACAATTACCTGCTAGAAAGGGGTAGTCTAAGCTGTAGATGATGTCAAGACGAAGAAAACGAGACCTCTCGGGTCGGATTTGGTGCAAAAATGGAGATTTGGTGTGTGAAGAAGAGATGAAGATGAAGAAGATGGTGAAATAGGGATTAGGGCTGGAAAAGGGGTATTTATACCCAGCCCAAGTTTCCAAAATTACAAGTTTAGTCCCTGCACTTAATCCCCGAGTTTTCTCAAATTTTGTTCGGTTGAAAAACGACTTCGTTAGGTGTTTTATATTAATTGTAAAAGTATATTTAATGTTGTCATGACTTAAGAAATGGTTATATTAAAACATTTATTATATTTATAAAATGATATATTTAATGTTTTCAAAAAATGAAAGTTTGAAAGGTCTTTTTAAGGTTCACACACGGTTTTTAACGAATGCACACACAACGATAATATTGCACACATGATATTCACGTAATGAGTCAAATAATGATGAGAAATGACCAAATATAGAATAGATGACGGACAAACACGTCAATGACGGACCTTAAAGTGACGGATGTCACAGGGAACCGTTGGGTATTTATGTGAAAAGGGATTTGAACCAAAGTTAATGAAAGAGGATAAACTTTGAAATCCGAAAGTCGGTCCCACCTCTGAAAAAGTAGTTTACTTTTGCTCAAAAACTAGTTTTCTTGGAATTCGAAAAGCTTCCGAAAGTAAATTGTCTTCGGAAGTTTTAATGAAAAAGCTTCCGAAGCTAAAATGGCTTCGGAAGATTTTCCTGAGAGTCTTGAAAATTTATGCTTTGGAAGAGAAATAAACACTTGGATGCTTTGTATAAGAAACAACAAAGCTTCCGAGAGTTAATTTTGCTTCAGAAGGAAAAAGTCCTTAAAAACAAATAAGTGTCTAAGATAAGAATTTAAGCTTCGGAAGATGGATTTAGACTTCTTCTGAAGGTAAAATCTCTTAGACAATTATTTATTTTGAAGACATGATTTTCTTCCGAAGATAAAATTTTATCTTCCGAAGTATCAGAAAATTTTCAAGAATCTAAGGAAATCTTTAAAAAGAATTTTACATACAAAGAAAACATGAGCTTATGAAAGTGATGAACTAGACAACTTAGGACACACATATTTTAAGAAGAAATAATTAGAATTAGTTTTAAGAAAAAGTCTACTCAAAGTTAATCATCCCAATAGCTGATATCAGATATTTAAATCTCTGTTCATCATAAGCTTTTGTAAACAGATCAGCATATTGTTCATCTGAATGAACTTTGACTAGTTTAATTAATCCCTTTTCATAGTTATCTCTTATTAAATGATACCTGATGTTGATGTGTTTGGTCCTTGAGTGCTGCACAGGGTTCTCAGTGATAGAGATAGCACTATTGTTGTCTATGTGGATAGGAGTCTCCTTGAAGTTAAATCCATAGTCCAGCATCTGATTTTGAATCCAAAGTATTGGAGCACAGCAGCTTATAGCAGCAATGTATTCAGCCTCAGCAGTTGATGCAGACACACAGGATTGTTTCTTGCATTGCCATGAGACAACCCTTCCATCAAGGATTTGACATCCCCCAGATGTAGACTTTGCAATCATGTTGCAACCACCATAATCACTATCTGTATAAGCATACAGATTGAAGTTAGGATTCTTTGGATACCATAGACTAAGTGTTGAAGCACCTTTGAGGTATCTTAAAATCCTTTTGACAGTGATTAAGTGAGACATCTTAGGGTTGGCTTTATATCTTGCACAAATGCATGTACCAAACATGATATCAGGCCTGCTAGTTGTAAGATACATAAGAGACCCAATCATAGCCCTGTATAAATGTTCATCTACACACTCCCCCCCAAGATCAGGTCCAAGGGAGTGGTTTCTGGCTATGGGTGTCTTAGCAATATTACAATCAGTCATGTTGAACCTCTTGAGTATGTCCTGAACATACTTTGACCGACTTATGAAGATGCCATGTTCAACCTGCTTCACTTGAATTCCCAGAAAGAAATTGAGTTCTCCCATTGCACTCATTTCAAATCTGTCTTTCATCAGCTTCTCAAAGTCTTTGCAGAGCTTTGGATTAGTTGAACCAAAGATGATGTCATCTACATATACTTGAACTAGCAATAAGTCATTTCCCTGTCCCTTGATGAAGAGAGTTCCATCTATAGTACCTATCCTGTATCCATGTTTACAAAGATACTCAGACAGTATCTCATGCCACTTTCTGGGTGCCTGATGCAGCCCATAAAGAGCTTTGTCAAGCTTGCAGACATAATCAGGATGATCAGGGTCTACAAAACCTGGTGGCTGTTTGACATAAACCTCTTCATCAATCACTCCATATAAGAAAGCACACTTTACATCAAGTTGAAAGACCTTGTAGTTCTTGGATGCAGCAAAAGCCAGGAATATCCTAACAACTTCTAATCTTGCTACAGGAGCAAAGACATCAGTGTAGTCAATCCCTTCTTCTTGTGTGTATTCTTGAACAACTAGTCTTGCCTTGTTCTTGATGATAATTCCTCTATCATCCTTCTTATTCCTAAAAACCCTTTTGGTTCCAATGGTAGTCTTTCCATGAGGAAGAGGACAAAGATTCCAAACTTTCTGCCTTTTGAATTGAAGCAGTTCTTGTTGCATAGCTTCAACCCAACTTCCATCCTTTAGATCTCATCAACTTTCTTTGGCTCTATCTGAGATAAGAAACAAGAGTGAAAACAAACATTTGCTTCATGGGTTTGTCCTCTTGTTCTTACCCCTGTGACAACATCTCCAATGATGTTTATGGTGGGGTGAGACTTGTGGATCCTTAGCTGAGGGATCACAACAAGTTGCTGAGAAAGATCCAAATTTGAGAAATTTAGATCTGGCATAGATGATTCACCCTCCACATTTCAACACTTATCAAGATTAACTTGATCCAATGAGTGTGTGACATCATTGATGTTGTCATCTTTGGTGTGGTTATTAGCATCAAGGAATTCGTGATCACTATCACCATCACCATTGTTGTCTTCTACAATTGAGGTATCTTTATCTGGTTGAGGAGCCTCTGAGCTGGAATTTGAAGGCATACCAGATGTATCAGCAGAATTTGTCATTGTAGTGCTGATAGAGACCTCATTTACTGAAGTAGTTCCAACTGGAGCTGAAGATGTATGAGTTGAGGGTCTTCCTAGCTCAAATCTTGGATCAGGATCACCTGTATTTAGATTTTCTGCAGATCCTGAAACATTCTCACGAGATTTGTTAAAATAGTTGGTAACTAAATCAAGATCAAATAGCCAATCAGGACCAAAACCAGCCACACAAGGTGTGTGTTCATTGAAAGTCACATTGGCTGACTCCTCAACAATTCTAGTTCTGAGATTGTATACTCTGTAAGCCTTAGCTTGGGAAGAGTATCCAATGAAGTGTCCATCATCTGATTTCTCAACAAACTTGGCAATTTGATCTTTGGTATTCAAGATGGTGTAGGGACATCCAAATGTTAGAGAAAACCAATGAAAGGTTTCCTCTTGTGCCAAAGTTCATAAGGAGTCTTACCATGTGTCTGAACTACTAAAACTCTGTTCTGCACATAGCAAGCAGTATTTACTACCTCTGCCCAGAAGGTGATGGGCAGTTTAGAGTCAGACAACATAGTTTTTGCAGCTTCAATTAGTGTCCTGTTTCTCCTCTTAGCAACTCCGTTTTGCTGAGGAGTCCTGGGAGCACTATATTGTCTTGTAATACCTTTTTCATCACAAAATGTATCAAGGATTTGGTTCTTGAATTCAGTTCCTTGATCACATCTTACGGTTTTGACCTTGTGATCACTTTGATTCTCAACTTTTAAGATGAAATTCTTCAGAATCTAAGGGGTTTCATCCTTAGTTCTAAGAAAGAAAACCCAAGTGAATCTTGTAAAATCATCTGTGATCACTAAACAATAAGATGTCCTTCGTAGACTCATTACACTGGTGGGGCCAAAGAGATCCATATGTAACAAGTGTAGGGGAGTATTGATGGAGTTCCTTTCCTTAGGCTTGTGAGATACCTTATGTTGCTTCCCTTACAGGCATGCAACACAATGATCATCACTTGTAAACTCTTTCTTTGGCATTCCAGTTACCAGATCATGTTTAATTAATTTATTCATGTTCTTAAAGTTTACATGGCACATTTTTTTATGCCATAGGAAAGACTCATCACTATTTGCTTTAGATAGAAAGCATGAAACTTCTCCAGAGGGAGATGTTTCTTGCAAATCCATCTTGTACATGTTCCCTTTCCTGGGGGCTCTGAGCAGGATTTGCTCATGAGGAATGACCACTCCAGGCTTGAGAACAATGCTCTCATGCTTAGTAAAGAGCATGTTATAACTCTAATCACAAAATTGGGATACACTCAGAAGATTGTACCCAAGCTTCTTAACAAAGTTTACTTTTTCAATGCTGAGCTTACCATTTGTGACCTTGCCCCTTCCTGAAATGTAACCACCTTCATCTCCTCCAAAAGCAACTGGTCCTCCATCAATTCTCTCAAAGTTGTGGAGTAGAGACCTATTGCCTGTCATGTGCCTGGAACAACCACTATCAATTATCCAGACATTCCTGCTTGTCTTGAGTTGTTCCTGCATAAAGAAAATGATTAGTTACATTTGGAAACCTGCAGGACCGTTTTAAGGGCTTTAACACAATTACAACACAACAACACAATGAGGAGATTAACTAAACTTTAATCAAACAGTGAACTGGGTTAACCAAAATGATACAAAGAACACAAGTAAAGCAAGAGACAGAACAAGAGAGTATGGGTTTCAAGGAGGCAATATATTGCTTTCTCAAGTTCTTTTACAAGTGTTACAAAGCATAAAGAAAGATACAAGAACATGAAATACTTATACTACAACCTACAGCCGGCTATACTTTGAAAGCCAGCTGGATACAATTGACTAGACACTAACAAAATCAATTGTAGGATCAAAAGGCATATCTGCCTTTTGACCTTGTGACTATGACATGCCATAGCTCACATCCTTATACATTACCAAAAGGATAAAGTACATAAAGTGGAAAGTTACAGACTGAAGACCTCAATGTATAGTTACCAAAAGCATGGACCTTTTCACCAACTCATGTAAGTTGGTGACTTTACAGAGATGCAGCGGAAAAGGTGCTTTATGGAACAGCACATCAGATAAAGCATGTGTACTAAAAGTCTTCGGAAGAAATCTGTCTTCATAGGTTGAAGCTTCGGAAGACTTCGTCTCTGAAGCTTCAGAAGACTTCATGTTTGGCTTCGGAAGATATTGGTCTTGGCTTCGAAAGATTTTACACTTAGAGTATTTTCTAATGCATTGTGTAAAACTTCCGAAGCATTCTTCACTTCAGTACTTAGTGCATGTTGCTGAGACACTTTGGATGTTTTAGGTTGCATCAGACTTAAGGAATCCTTACAAACTCCCCCTAGGCTGATGCTACCAAAACAGTTAGAAGATCTTCCGATGTTGGTAGTCTTCAGTACAATCAAGACCATTCCTTTCTTCATTAGATGGTTAGGATCATCAAGACTCTCATAGTATCTTCTCATCTCAAAGAGATCATGCAGAGGTAAGTTGATTATGTCTTGCCAGGAGTAGACATCTCAACACCTTGATCTCTGATAACATGCCATCTTTCTGGATTGGTATAATAAGTCCAAGACAAGATGGGTGTCTCAGTTGTAAGAGGAGCCACTTGCATAGGAGTTAATTGGGCTGCCTCATCATGCACTTCCTCAGGTTGATCTGATTCAGCCTGAGGTGTAGAGGTAGATGACTTTGGCTTCTTCTTCTTAGTCTTTGGTTTAGAAGCCATTCTCTTCTTCCTCTTAGATGACTTTAACTGAGAAGACTGGTCTGCAGCACCATGTTGATCATCATTGTCTTTCTCAGTTGGGTGTTCCTCCCTCACAGGTTCAGAAGGAGAGGGAGTTTGACCCTGTTTGGATCAGAAGATGAAGCTTGTTGAGGATCAGCTGGAGGTGCTGGTTGAGGTGTCTCTGGTTGTTCAAACTTGACCTCCACTTCAGGTGGGACTTGACTTGGAAGAGAGTGCAAGTCAATCAGTTCTCCACTTTTAATCTTCTACTTGATCACCCTTATATGCTCATCCATAATGGATAGAGACATGGGGCCAAGTCTCCTTCCGGAGAATCCATATAGCTTCAAGAAGCTCATCATTCTTTGTCTGTCAGCAGACTTCTTTGCATTCTTTTGAATGATGGCTCTTGACTTTGCAGTTTCTTCCCTTAGCCTCTTTTGGTTGTTTTTCTTTCTTTGTCTAGCTTAAGCTCAAGTTGCTTTAGGTACTCAAACTCAATGAAGTCATAGGACAGGGGAAGAAGTGCATCTGCCTGATAGAAGCCTGTGGCACTCAGGTAGTTGATCATCTTGATCCTATCTTCTTCTTTATCTACCTGAGGTTCTTGTGGAGCCACATCTTCCTGTTCAGGACTTTCTTGAACTGGAGAGAGAGTGGGAGCATGCTTGTAGAGTCTTTTCTGTCTCTTCTCCTCTTTGAATTGCAGAAGTAACCTTGCATCCTCTTTCTCCTTCATCTCTCTTGACACTTCCATGTCAGCCAGTTCATTTAACTCTTCTAAGGGGAGGGAGATGATTTCATCAATATCATAGTTCCTGGTCTGTAAGTAGGTAATCCTGACTGCCCTTAACTCATCATCTTGAGTATTTGGTCTGGGGGCAGCCCTGATTGCAGCTTGCATGAAGCTAGATGAACCAGAAGAACTTTCTCCCCTTAGCCTCCTTTTCCTCTCTCTCTCTTCCACCTCAATTTCCTCAGGAGTCATTATCCTTTTCCCTTTGTCACCAACAGACCTTTGTGACTCAGGGTGGATTGAGGCTTGGCCTTCATTGCTTGGTGTAGCTTCCATGCTCTGGCCAGAGAGAGGTTGAGAAACACCTTCACCAGCAGGTGTCTCAGTTGGAGTTTGGACCTCTGCAGCAGTTGTTGATGATGAGACAGGGGTCTCAGGTTCTGCCACTGGGCCTTCAGTCGAGGTTTCCCCTATGAAACTAATCATAGGGTCCACCTCAACATCCAGTTGACCGATGACATTGCCTGATTGCCTAAGTCTCCTTCTTAGAGAGAACTCTGCAAGGATCCTGTCTTGGATTCTTTGAGCCAGCCTGTCAGCTTGTCTTGAATTGCTTGGATTGACAAGTGGCATGTTGACTAAATCTAGTCTTTCATAGAAGCTCAGGCTTTGGAACTGAAAAACTTCTTGTTGGCCTTGAACTCTGTGAAGTATAAGGGCTCTTCTGTCATCATCATACCTCCACCTTATGATGTAGTTGCCAGTTCCTTGTGGTGGAGATGAGACAGCCCTTGGTATACCTTCCTCAGAGAGACTCCTAATGATTGAGTCTATAGAGTCCACATTAATGTGATCTTGAGGAAGTTGTTGAGAATACACAACAGCAAGTGAGGATGGTGAGTCCTCTAAGTCAATTCTCTTTGAAGAACTCCCAGGTTCTATGGTTGTAATAACTTTCTCCCCCTTTTTGGTAGCAACACCCACTTGCATAGGTGAGCTGGAGGATAAGTCAATCACTTCCACAGGTTCTTGTGTTCATGGTTGAGCTCTCCTTAAAGGTCTCCCAGCTAGTTTTTCCTTTAGATATGAAATCTGAAGTTGCTGATCATTGACCATGTTTTGTAAGGTAGTCACCTGAGATTCCAAGTGACTAACCTTAGAGACTAAATAGGTGCATGTTTTTGACAATTTCTGCACCTTTAGTCTCAAATTCCCCTCATCTTCATCAGAAGAATCATTGGGGGATGAGATGATTGGACCAAAGTCCTCTCTCTCACCACCAGCTTGAGTTTCTTGGCTGCTAGTTTTCCTCTGCTCACTGGCAGCCTCAGTTGAGATGCCAGTGGGCTGAGTTGCCATGGTTGAGGTCTTAATGATGTAATCACTTTCAAAAGTGAGAGCCTCTTCCATATGGACATCCTGAATAGGTTCAGAAGTGTCCACCTCAGTAGTAGGTGACTGATGTGGGATAGACTGAGGAAAATCAGAGGTACTTATCTCTCTTTGAGTAGGGGAGGAGAAGAGAGACTCATGGTACTCACTGAATCCTAAATCTTCATCAGTATAGAAGGATAGGTTGGGAATTGGTTGGTTGAGATCCAAAGGCTGGGGATGGTAGCTGTCCCCTGAAGGTTGTTCACTTGAGTGTTGAGACTCAGAGTGAAGGCTTAAGGCTGTTGGGCTAGTGAGCTCATCAGGGTGAGCATGAGGAACCTCAGCCCTAATAGGTGAAGTAATGGGAGTGGTTTGCTCCTGAGGAGAAGTGGGAGCTCTAGTATCCACTTCTTCCTGTAAGGTTGAGTATATGGGGGCCTGCACAGACTCAATAGCCTGAGCAGGGGTTCTTTTGGATTTTCATTGGTAGGTGAGGGTGATTTCTGGTCTTTTTAGGGGTAAGGATAAAAGAGGTGTGGGTTCAACACTAGCTTGTGTTACTAGGTTGTCACCTTAAGCAATGAGCTCTAACATTTTTAGGACTAGGGCTGTTTCTACCCCTGAGAAGCCTACAGTTGGCTTCTTCATTATTTTAAAGATGCTGGGCTTCATCTGTCCCAATTTAAGAATATTACTTGTTTCCCTCAACTGTGAGCCCAGTTCATAGTTGAGAATGTGTTGAACATATCTAGGAAACATGTAATACTCTAAGAAGTCTAAGTTTGCAAATAAATTAGTATAGACAAATTGTGAATACCTGAACTTGACCCCCTGAACCATTCCATGAACTATAAAGGAGAGATCCTCAGGAATCTGGTCCCATCCATCATGCTTGTTTGATAAGCTGTGGATAACCACATGGAGCAGGAATTTCCATTGGGATGAGACCTTCCCTTTCCTGAAGGTCTTTACAGAGAAATCTCCCTCATAGCCCATCTACTCAAAGGAATGATTAACAGCTTCCTTTGGGAAGGACACCTCACCTTCTTCATCATCCAGCTGCAAATGTTGATTAATGATGGCCGGAGTGATGAAGATTGTCCTCCCTTGCACTGTGGCAGACAGTGCCTTCTCCCCATCCATAATGACCTCTTGGCAGGTCTTCTAGAATTCAAGCAAGTGATCCTCATATAGAGTAGGATCAATGGTCAGGGAGGTGAAATAGTTTGACAGAGTCAAGAATTGGCAAATCACTGAGAAACTTGCATCTTTCTCAGAGCTTAACAGAGCAACTTGATTATGTTGCCTGTGAAGTTGCATGGAGAAATCTGGGTTGTTTCTGCGGTTAAGGTTGGCCATTTCAGAAGCTTAAGGGTGAAGAAAGGTAGAAAGCAAAGGCGGTTTAGAGAATTAGGTTAGAGGAATAGTAGAATTGAGGAAGATAGTGGGAAAGAGGGGGAACCGTTGGGTATTTATGTGAAAAGGGATTTGAACCAAAGTTAATGAAAGAGGATAAACTTTGAAATCCGGAACTCGGTCCCACCTCTGAAAAGGTAGTTTACATTTGCTCAAAAAGTAGTTTTCTTGGAATTCGAAAAGCTTCCGATGGTAATTTGTCTTCGAAAGTTTTGATTGAAAAAGCTTCCGAAGCTAAAATGGTTTCGGAAGATTTTCCTGAGAGTTTTGAAAATTTATGCTTCGGAAGAGAAATAAACCCTTGGATGCGTTGTATAAGAATGAACAAAGCTTCCGAAGGTTAATTTTGCTTCGGAAGGAAAAGGTCCTTAAAAATGAATAAGTGTCTGAGTTAAGAATTTTAAGCTTCGGAAGATGAATTTGACTTCTTCTGAAGGTAAAATCTCTTAGACAGTTATTTACTTTGAAGACATGTTTTTCTTCCGAAGATAAAACTTTATCTTCCGAAGTATCAGAAAATTTTCAAGAATCTAAGGAATGTCTTCAAAAAGAATTTTACATCCAAAGAAAACATGAGCTTATGAAAGTGATGAACTAGACAACTTAGGACACACATATTTTAAGAAGAAATAATTAGAATTAGTTTTAAGAAAAAGTCTACTCAAAGTTAATCATCCCAATAGCTGATATCAGATACTTAAATCTCTGTTCATCAAAAGCTTTTGTGAACAGATCAGCATATTGTTCATCTGTATGAACTTTGACTAGTTTAATTAATCCTTTTTCATAGTTATCTCTTATTAAATGATACCTGATGTTGATGTGTTTGGTCCTTGAGTGCTGCACAGGGTTCTCAGTGATAGAGATAGCACTATTGTTGTCTATGTGGATAGGAGTCTCTTTGAAGTTAAATCCATAGTCCAGCATCTGATTTTGAATCCAAAGCACTTGAGCACAGCAGCTTGCAGCAGCAATGTATTCAACCTCAGCGGTTGATGCAGACACACAGGATTGTTTTTGCATTGCCATGAGACAACCCTTCCACCAAGGAATTGACATCCCCCAGATGTAGACTTTGCAGTCATGTTGCAACCACCATAATCACTATCTGTATAGGCATACAGATTGAAATTATGATTCTTTGGATACCATAGACCAAGTGTTTAAGCACCTTTGAGGTATCTTAAAATCCTTTTCATAGTGATTAAGTGAGACATCTTAGGGTTGGCTTGATATCTTGCACAAATACATGTAGCAAAACATGATATCAGGCGTGCTAGCTGTAAGATACATAAGAGACCCAATCATAGCCCTGTATAAGTGTTCATCTACACACTCCCCCTCAAGATCTGCACCAAGGGAGTGGTTTCTGGATATGGGTGTCTTAGCAATCTTTCAATCAGTCATGTTGAACCTCTTGAGTATGTCTTGAACATACTTTGACTGACTTATGAAGATGCCATCTTCAACCTGCTTCACTTGAATTCCAGAAAGAAGTTGAGTTCTCCCATTGAACTCATTTCAAATCTGTCTTTCATCAGCTTCTCAAAGTCTTTGCAGAGCTTTGGATTAGGTGAACCAAAGATGATGTCATCTACATATACTTGAACCAGCAATAAGTCATTTCCCTGTCCTTTGAGGAAGAGAGTTCCATCTATAGTACCTCTCCTATATCCATGTTTACAAAGATACTCAGATAGTATCTCATACCACTTCCTGGGTGCCTGATGCAGCCCATAAAGAGCTTTGTCAAGCTTGCAGACATAATCAGGATGATCAGGGTCTACAAAACCAGGTGGTTGTTTGACATAAACCTCCTCATCAATCACTCCATATAAGAAAGCACACTTTACATCAAGTTGGTAGACCTTGAAGTTCTTGGATGCAGCAAATGCCAGGAATATCCTAACAGCTTCTAGTCTTGCTACAGGAGCAAAGACATCAGTGTAGTCAATCCCTTCTTCTTGTGTGTATCCTTGAACAACTAGTCTTGCCTTGTTCTTGATGATGATTCGTCTATCATCCTTCTTATTCCTGAAAACCCATTTGGTTCCAATGGTAGTCTTCCCATGAGGAAGAGGACAAAGGTTCCAAACTTTCTACCTTTTGAATTGAAGCAGCTCTTGTTGCATAGCTTCAACCCAACTTCCATCCTTTAGAGCTTCATCAACTTTCTTGGGCTCTATCTAAGATAAGAAACAAGAGTGAAGACAAACATTTGCTTCATGGGTTTGTCCTCTTGTTCTTACCCCTGTGACAACATCTCCAATGATGTTTGTGGTGGGGTGAGACTTGTGGATCCTTAGCTGAGGGATCACAGCAAGTTGCTGAGAAAGATCCAAATTTGAGAAATTTAGATCTGGTCTGGAAGATTCACCCTCCATATTATCAAAATTATCAAGATTAACTTGATCCAATGAGTGTGTGACATCATTGATGTTGTCATCTATGGTGTGGTTATTAGCATCAAGAAATTCCTGATCACTATCACCATCACCATTGTTGTCTTCTACAATTGAGGTGTCTTTATCTGGTTGAGATGCCTCTGAGCTGGAATTTGAAGGCATACCGGACCAGAACCAGCCACACAGGGTGTGTGCTCATTGAAAGTCACATTGGCTGACTCCTTAACAATTCTAGTTCTGAGATTGTATACTCTATAAGCTTTAGCTTGGGAAGAGTATCCAATGAAGTGTCCATCATCTGATTTCTCAGCAAACTTGGCAATTTGATCATTGGTATTCAAGATGGTGCAGGGACATCCAAATGACCTGAGAAAACCAATGAAAGGTTTCCTCTTGTGCCAAAGTTCATAAGGAGTCTTACCATGTGTCTTAACTACTAAAACTCTGTTTTGCACATAGCAAGCAGTATTGACTACCTCTGCCCAGAAGGTGATAGGCAGTTTAGAGTCAGACAACATGGTTCTTGCAGCTTCAATTAGTGTCCTGTTTCTCCTCTCAGCAACTCCGTTTTGCTGAGGAGTCCTAGGAGCACTATATTGTCTTGTAATACCTTTTTCATCACAAAATGTATCAAGGATTTGGTTCTTGAATTCAGTTCCTTGATCACATCTTATGGTTTTGACCTTGTGATCACATTGATTCTCAACTTTTAAGATGAAATTCTTCAAAATCTCAGGGGTTTCATCCTTAGTTCTAAGGAAGAAGACCCAAGTGAATCTTGTAAAGTCATCTGTGATCACCAAACAGTAAGAGGTCCTTCCTAAACTCATTACACTGGTGGGGCCAAAGAGATCCATATGTAACAAGTGTAGGGGAGTAGTGATGGAGTTCTTTTCCTTCGGCTTGTGAGATACATTGTGTTGCTTCCCTTTCAGGCATGCAACACAATGATCATCACTTGTAAACTCTTTCTTTGGCATTCCAGTTACCAGATCATGTTTAATTAATTTTTTCATGTTCTTAAAGTTTACATGGCACATTCTTTTATGCCATAGGAAAGACTCATCACTATTTGCTTTAGATAGAAAGCATGAAACTTCTCCAGAGGGAGATGTTTCTTGCAAATCCATCTTGTACATGTTCCCTTTCCTGGAGGCTCTAAGCAGGATATGCTCATGAGGAATGACCACTCCAGGCTTGAGAACAATGCACTCATGCTCAGTAAAGAGCATGTTATGACTCTGATCACAAAATTGGGATACACTAAGAAGATTGTACCCAAGCTCCTTAACAAAGTTTACCTTCTCAATGCTGAGCTTACCATTTGTGACCTAGCCCCTTCCAGAAATGTAACCACCTTCATCTCCTCCAAAAGCAACTGGTCCTCCATCAATTCACTCAAAATTATGGAGTAGAGACCTATTGCCTGTCATGTGCCTGGAACAGCCACTGTCAATTATCCAGACATTCTTGTTTGTCTTGAGCTGTTCCTGCACAAAGAAAATGATTAGTTACATTTGGAAATCCAAGCCTTACTTGTCTTCGGCTCATTAAGTGTAATAGAAGGTAATGCAACAGTAATAGATCCTATGGTTGTACTATGGGGATCTTCAGCTGTTGTTGATGGAGAATTTTCAGTCATTTGGTATTTCTTAGACTTCCACACCACCTTTGGAGTCTTGGACTTGACCTTCAAAACCTTAGAAGCTTTTGGAACTTCACAAGTTTTGATGATTGAACCTTCGGAAGAATCTACAGTCACTGCAGCAGACTTCAGTGCTTCGGAAGAACTCCTTTCTTCCGAGACCAACTTTGCTTCCGAAGGTAATTTTCCATTTACCTTCTTCTTTGATTTGGAGCTTCCGAAGGAAACAGACTTTCCTTCCGAAGCTTGAGACTTCTTGAGACTCTTTGAAGTCTTTGTATTGGTCATGTGGACAGTACTTTTAGGATTGTATGGACAATCCTTAGCAATGTGAGAAGTACTTTCACACATGACACATAACATTTTCTTCTTCAAACAAGTCGCCTTTTGAGAGCAAGACTGGCTTTGGTCACATCCCTTCTCCACCTTCATCTTGGTAGATGCTGAGACAGTTCTTTTGGGCTGTGAACTGTTCTTGGAGTTTGATGGTCCAGGCTGTCCAGCAGTGGTACACAGCAGCTCAGTCTTCTTCTTTGCACTAAGATGATTTGAACATGAACTAGGACTCTTAGTTGAGGAGTCTTGGTTGATGTCTTCAGTCCTTACTACTTTGAAACCTGCAGAGATAAAAACTTGTTTCTGCTTAGCATCAAAAGTAGCCTTGATTTCTTGAGCCTTCTTTGCTTTCCTTTTGCTCTTCCTGATCAAGTTCTTTCTTTTGGACTTGGTCATCACAGTTGATTTCTTCTCCTCAGAAGGATAGTGGCCCTTGGAAGAATCCTCTTCTTCACTCTTCTCAGAGGAATTCTTCACTATCACTTCTTCATCATCCTCACTTATAGGATCTATAAGAGGAAGCTCATCTTCACAAGTTCCACACCTAGGAGATCTTACAGACAAGATTGTGTGTGGAGGAGCTATCTCATTTGATCCCAGTCCCTGTCTATTTTGATAACAGACTTTGTTGTGCAGGGATGAGGATATTGTGTTCTTGAAGGTCTCTTCTTCAAGAACACTCTTCTCTGCCTTGGCTTTGCTGATCACAAGCTCAGCCTGGCACTCAGTCAACTTAGTTATGAGATCTTGGATCTGAGTTCTAAAATCTGTATGTTCATGTTTTAGTACTGAAATGGTTTTCTCCAAGTCCTCTATCTTTAACTTGTAATCATTTTCAGACTTTCTAAAATCAGATTTTAATATGTTTAAAGACTCAAAATCAGATCTCATCTCTAAGTTGTAGGACCTGTATCTATTTACTTTAGCAATGCATTCAGGAATGCAGAGATGTTCCAATACCTTGGCTTCATCATGGTCAGCCATCAGTGCTTGGTTTGGAGAAGCATCTTCCACCTGAAAGCTCCAGTCAAAGCCTCCCTCTTCAACAGCAACAGCAGCATGTTGCTTTGTCTTCTCAGCCTGAGGGGCTTTGTCAGTGTAGTTTGGTCTGGGTTGTGTTTGGCCCCCATTTGCTTTAGGTGCCTTACACTCCCTAGCAAAGTGACCCATAAGGTTACAGTTGTAACACTTAACTTTGCTTTTGTCCAGCCCAAACTTACCACTGGTAGCATTGCTTGGAAATCTTCTTTCTGTCCTCTTGTAGAACTTCTTGGCTCTGTGAGTGAGGAGAGCCATCAGCTGAACTATCTCCATGTATTCCAGGTCATCTGGATGGATACAGTCCAGGTCTTCAAGAGTGAAAAGATAATTCCCACAGCTTTCATCAGTAGACACAAAGGCTTTAGAAGAACTTGTCTCTTGGAATGGGCTTCCTTGAGTAAAGTTCTCCCTTGGTGTCTCCGGGAAGGTGATGAAAGGACCCTTTTGTGAGTTGTCAGGGTAGCATATGAGATGATGTTGGGGTTCTATGCTGTCCCTTTCAACCACATGAAGGGCTGAACCCATTTGATTGTTGGAGTTGCCAGATGAACCGGGCATGTTCATCTCCATCTGGTATCCACTAAGAATCCCATACAACTCTGTAAGAGTAAGAGTCTTAAGGTTCTCAGTCCTCTTGATCACCACACAATAGTGTGTCCATTGCCTAGCAAGTGAGGACATAAACTTCCTTACAATGTCCCTGTTCTCAAGAGGAACTCCTCCATCCACTAGGGTATCCACAATCTCAACATACCTGAAGTATTGTTGGGTCATGGTTTCACCTGCTTTGAAGGTGAAATTCTCAAACTGCTGCTTCAGAAGATCTTTCTTGTTCTCCTTGGCTTCAGAGGAGCCTTCATACATCAGCTTCAGTGCATCCCACAGCTGTTTGGCTGTCTTGCACTTCTTAAAACCTCTGTATACAGAGTTTGGGAGAGCAGTCTGAAGAGCAGTCATGGCCTTCCTATCAATCTCTACTCTTTTTCTATCTTCATCTGAGTAGTTGGCCACATCTTTAGGAATCATACCAGCACCAGTAGCAGAGGGGGTGTTGGGTATGAAAGGTCCATTATCAACAGATTCCCACATTCTTGAATCAAGAGACCTGATGAAGCCTTCCATCCTCATGCACCAGGTGTCAAAATCATCAAGAGTGATCAGTGGGGATTTGTTCATGGTTCCAGTCTCCATATCAGTCTTTGAGATGGAAGCCATTTGAAAAGTCTAGTTTTTGTGTGTGTGAGGGATCTTAAGATGGTTAGATCTTATATCAAGAGCCTGGAAAGCTCTGATACCAATTGCAGGACCGTTTTAAGGGCTTTAACACAATTACAACACAACAACACAATGAGGAGATTAACTAAACTTTAATCAAACAATGAACTGGGTTAACCAAAGTGATACAAAGAACACAAGTAAAGCAAGAGACAGAACAAGAGAGTATGGGTTTCAAGGAGGCAATATATTGCTTTCTCAAGTTCTTTTACAAGTGTTACAAAGCATAAAGAAAGATACAAGAACTTGAAATACTATAGTACAACCTACAGCCGGCTATACTTTGAAAGCCAGCTGGATACAATTGACTAGACACTAACAAAATCAATTGTGGGATCAAAAGGCATATCTGCCTTTTGACCTTGTGACTATGACATGCCATAGCTCACATCCTTTCACATTACAAAAAGGATAAAGTACATAAAGTGGAAAGTTACAGACTCAAGACCTCAATGTACAGTTACCAAAAGCATGGACCTTTTCACCAACTCATGTAAGTTGGTGACTTTACAGAGATGCAACGGAAAAGGTGCTTTATGGAACAGTACATCAGATAAAGCATGTGTACTAAAAGTCTTCAGAAGAAATCTGTCTTCATAGGTTGAAGCTTCGGAAGACTTTGTCTCTGAAGCTTCGGAAGACTTCATGTTTGGCTTCGGAAGATATTGGTCTTGGCTTCGGAAGATTTTACACTTAGAGTATTTTCTAATGCATTGTGTAAAACTTCCGAAGCATTCTTCACTTCAGTACTTAGTGCATGTTGCTGAGACACTTTGGATGTTTTGGGTTGCATCAGACTTAAGGAATCCTTACAAAACCCAAGCCTTACTTGTCTTGGGCTCACTAAGTGTAATAGAAGGTAATGCAACAGTAATAGATCCTATGGTTGTACTAGGGGGATCTTCAGCTGTTGTTGATGGAGAAACTTCAGTCATGTGGTCTTTCTTAGACTTCCATACCACCTTTGGAGTCTTGGACTTGACCTTCAAAACCTTAGAAGCTTTTGGACTTCACAAGTTTTGATGACTGAACCTTCGGAAGATTCTACAGTCACTGCAGTAGACTTCAGTGCTTCGGAAGAACTCCTTTCTTCCGAGACCAATTTTTCTTCCGAAGGTAATTTTCCATTTACCTTCTTCTTTGATTTGGAGTTTCCGAAGGAAACAGACTTTCCTTCCGAAGCTTGAATCTTCTCGAAACTCTTTGAAGTCTTTGTATTGGTCATGTGGATAGTACCTTTAGGATTGTATGGGCAATCCTTGACAATGTGAGAGGTACTTTCACACATGACACATAACATCTTCTTCTTCAAAGGAGTCTCCTTATGAGAGCAAGACTGGCTTTGGTCACATCCCTTCTCCACCTTCATCATGGTAGATGCTGAGACAGTTCTTTTGGGCTGTGAACTGTTCTTGGAGTTTGATGGTCCAGGCTGTGCAGCAGTGGTACACAACAGCTCAGTCTTCTTCTTTGTACTGAGATGATTTGAACAAGAACCAGAACTCTTAGCTGAGGAGTCTTGGTTGATGTCTTCAGTCTTTACTACTTTAAAAATCTGCAGAGATAAAAACTTGTTTCTGCTTAGCATCAAAAGTAGCCTTGATCTCTTGAGCTTCTTTGCTTTCCTTTTGCTCTTCCTGATCAAGTTCTTTCTCTTAGACTTGGTCATCACAGTAGATTTCTTCTCCTCAGAAGGATAGTGGCCCTTGGAAGAATCCTCTTCTTCACTCTTCTTAGAGGAATTCTTCACTATTTCTTCTTCATCCTCCTCACTTACAGGATCTATGAAAGGAAGCTCATCTTCACAATTTCCACACCTATGAGATCTTACAGACAAGATTGTGTGTGGAGGAGCTATCTCATTTGATCCCAGTCCCTGTCTATTTTGATAGCACACTTTGTTGCGCAGGGATGAGGATATCATGTTCTTGAAGGTATCTTCTTCAAGAACACTCTTTTCTGCCTTGGCTTTGCTGATCACAAGCTCAGCCTGGCACTCAGTCAACTTAGTTATGAGATCCTGGATCTGAGTTCTAAAATCTGTATGTTCATGTTTTAGTACTGAAATGGTTTTCTCCAAGTCCTCTATCTTTAACTTGTAATGATTTTCAGACTTTCTAAAATCAGATTTTAATATGTTTAATGACTCAAGATCAGATCTCATCTCTAAGTTGTAGGACCTGTATCTATTTACTTTAGCAATGCATTCAGGAGTACAGAGATGTTCCAATACCTTGGCTTCATCATGGTCTGTCATAAGTGCTTGGTTTGGAGAAGCATCTTCCACCTGAAAGCCCCAGTCAAAGCCTCCCTCTTCAACAGCAACAACAACATGTTGCTTTGGCTTCTCATTCTGAGGGGCTTTGTCAGTGTAGTTTGGTCTGGCTTGTGTTTGGCCACCATTTGTTTTAGGTGCCTTACACTCCCTAGCAAAGTGGCCCATCAAGTTATAGTTGTAACATTTAACTTTGCTTTTATCCAGCCCAAACTTTCCACTGGTAGCATTGCTTGGAAACCTCCTTCCTGTTCTCTTGTAAAACTTCTTGGCTCTGTGAGTGAGGAGAGCCATCTGCTGAACTATTTCCATGTATTCCAGGTCATCTGGATGGATACAGTCCAGGTCTTCAAGAGTGAAGGGAGAGTTCCCACAACTTTCATCAGTAGACACAAAGGCTTGAGAAGAGCTTGTCTCTTGGAATGGGCTTCCTTGAGTGAAGTTCTCCCTAGGTGTCTCTGGGAAGGTGATGAAAGGACCCTTTGGTGAGTTGTCAGGGTAGCATATGAGATGATGTTGGGGTTCTATGCTATCCCTTTCAACCACATGAAAGGCTGAACCCATTTGATTGTTGGAGTTGCCAGATGAACCTTGCATGTTCATCTCCATCTGGTATCCACTGAGAATCCCATATAACTCTATCAGAGTAAGAGTTTTAAGGTACTCAGTCCTCTTGATCACCACACAATAGTGTGTCCATTGCCTAGGAAGTGAGGACATGAACTTCCTTACAATGTCCCTGTTCTCAAGAGGAACTCCTCCATCCATTAGGGTATCCACTATTTCAACATACCTGAAGTATTGTTGAGTCATGGTTTCAACTGCTTTAAAGGTGAAGTTTTCAAACTGCTGCTTCAGGAGATCCTTCTTGTTCTCCTTGGCTTCAGAGGAGCCTTCATACATCAGCTTCAGTGCATCCCACAGCTGTTTAGCTGTTTTGCACTTCTTAAAGCCTCTGTATACAGAGTTTGGGAGAGCAGTGTGAAGAGCAGTCATGGCCTTCCTATCAATGTCTACTCTCTTCCTATCTTCATCAGAGTAGTTGGCCACATCTTTTGGAATCATACCAGCACCAGTAGCAGAAGCAGTGCTGGGTATGAAAGGTCCATTCTCAACAGATTCCCACATTCTTGAGTCTAAGGACCTGATGAAACCTTCCATTCTCATACACCAGGTGTCAAAGTCATCAAGAGTGATTAGTGGGGATTTGTTCATGGTTCCAGTCTCCATATCAGTCTTTGAGATGGATGCCATTTGGAGAGTTTAGTTTTTGTGTATGTGAGGGATCTTAAGATGGTGAGATTTTATATCAAGAGCCTGAAATGCTCTAATACCAATTGCAGGACCGGTTAAGGGCTTGAACAAATTACAACACAACAACACAATGAGGAGAACAACTACACTTTGATCAAACAGTGAACTGGATTAACCAATATGATGATACTAAGAACACAAGTAAAGTAAAGAGACAAAACAAGAGAGTTGGGTTTCAAGGAGGCAGTATATTGCTTTCTCAAGTTTTTTTACAAGTGTTACAAAGCATAAAGAAAGATACAAGAACTTGGAATACTTATACTACAACCTACAGCCGGCTATACTTTGAAAGCCAGCTGGATACAATTGACTAGACACTAAGAAAATCAATTGTAGGATCAAAAGGCATATCTGCCTTTTGACATTGTGACTATGACATGCCATAGCTCACATCCTTATATATTACAAAAAGGATAAAGTACATAAAGTAGAAAGTTACAGACTCAAGACCTCAATGTACAGTTACCAAAAGCATGGACCTTTTCACCAACTCATGTAAGTTGGTGACTTTACAGAGATGCAGCGGAAAGGTGTCCAGCTTTAAGGAAAAGTACATCAGATAAAGCATGTATACTAAAAGTCTTCGGAAGAAATCTGTCTTCATAAGTTCAAGCTTCGGAAGACTTTGTCTCTGAGGCTTCGGAAGACTTCATGTTTGGCTTCGGAAGATATTGGTCTTGGCTTCGGAAGATTTTACACATAGAGTATTTTCTAGTGTACTGTGTAAAACTTCCGAAGCATTCTTTACTTCAGTACTTAGTGCATGTTGCAGAGAGACATTGGATATTTTGGTTTGCATCAGACTTAAAGGAATCCTTACACTCTCTACAAGCATGCACTAAAAAACTGAAGTAGAAATGCTTCGAAAGTTTTAAATCATTAACTAGAAATATTCTAAGTGTAAAATCTTCCGAAGCCAAGACCAATATCTTCCGAAGCCAAAAGTGAAGTCTTCCGAAGCTTCAAAGACAATGTCTTCCAAAGCCAATTAGTGAAGATAGATTTCTTCCGAAGACTTTTAGAGATATGCCTTTATCTGATGTACTTTACCATAAAGCTGGACCACCTTTCCGCTGCAACTCTGTAAAGACACCAACTTACATGAGTTGGTGAAAGGTCCATGCTTTTGGTAACTGTACATTGAGGTCTTGAGTTCATGCTTTCTACTTTATGTACTTTTATCCTTTTTGTAATATATTAGGATGTGAGCTATGGCATGTCATAGTCACGAGTCAAAAGGAAGATATGCCTTTTGATTCTACAATTGATTTTGTTTGTGTCTAGTCAATTGTATCCAACTGGTTTTCAAAGTATAGCCGGCTATAGGTTGTAGTATAAGTATTCCATGTTCTTGTATCTTTCTTTATGCTTTGTAACACTTGTAAGAGAACTTTAGAAAGCAATATACTGCTGTCACACCCCGGACCCAGGTAGGGTGGGACGTCACAGACTAGCAACAAAATATGGCAGCGGAAACAAACCATTATAAGAGCTCAAAGGAGAGAATATCACATGGCATTAATGTTTTTGAAAAGATAGCGGGGCTAGAAACACATCAAGCCCCCAAATGGGTTTTACAATCATCCATAAAAATAAATTGTACTTGTTCAACACAAATATAAAATTGTTTAAATGTTTCATCAAGGAAAAATATGCCAATGCCATGTCACGGGGATAAGTCTAGGTCTTCGCAACAGCTAGGATCTCTTCATACATTACCTGAAACATGCTCAAAAGAAAATTGTGTCAACTAAAAAGTTGGTGAATTCAAGTGCTTAAAGTTTTAAAACAAAAGGACTTAACAAATCCTTCTTTGATTAAAAGAAAATAATCATTGTTTATCATCGTGGGAAAAATCATAATCAACCCTGCACTCAGTCCCGGTTGGGCTCTTCTAAAGTTGTGTTTTACCGGATATTCCCGAAGGAAGAAACTGAGCCCCAAACCAGTGAACCCTACCTGCCCGGATGGTTCACCATAGTATCTTAACAAAACCTGTTACATGCCACAACGACCCCTTAGGATCTCAGTGGGGTAACCTTCCTGGAACGGAAGCCACTGTGTGTGGGGGATTCCCCAAATAGATCTATCCATATAAAAAAAGCGGTTCACGAAAGAATTAATGATCATGATATAAGTATCAGCAGGTAACCACAAATCCCACATAGAATCATCAAGTAAAGCACAATCATAGTTCATAAAAAGTAGAGCATGTTTCATCCCAAAACAATAGTAAAAAGGGGGATCACTAGAACTCACCTTAGGTTTCCAGTCAAAAGTCTCTTGGTGTACCGGGAAGTGTCTCAAGTCTAGCACCCTAACATGTACATATTAAGTAATAAGCTACTGCCCTAAACTCATTTAAGGTGCAACAATGGTGTCAAGGGTTTAGCTATTGAGTAAGGCTTTGGTTTCGTGAAGGTTTGTATAAAAAGTTTCCTTTTATGGCAGGTCAAGGCGTCTTCATGAAAATTGGGATTTTCACTTCATTTGGTTAAGTATACTAAGAAATTTTGTTGTTCAAGTGTTTATTAGCTTCCTGAAATTCGGTATAAGGTTTGGAAAAATTTTACAGTTTGGTCCCTCAAGTTTCAAAATTGACAGTTTCTACCCTCAAGTTTAGTTTCTTGCCCTTTATGTCATTTAAGACCAAGAATCAGATTATTAGAGTCATATTATAATTATTATGGAGTAAGTGTTTCAAAACGTTAGTTTACGGGTCCGATTTAAAAACTGCGCGTTTAACGCTCCCGGTTACGGTAAAAGCCGGATAGTTTTAATAGTAATTTGGAGTTTTCATATATTTGAAACTTGGACCAGTAGGTATTTTCTAAAAGATATCTTTACAAATTTTTAAGTCCTTAAATTGTGTAAATTGCCCTTTTATAGTTGAAAATCTTGTTTTTACGTTTGACCCGTTAAAACGCGGTTTTGACCGGGTTTGACCGTTTAAAGCTTGTTTGACCAATTTTTCAAATCCTTTAAGTCTTTTATTACTTAAATTACTGAAATCATATGATTTTTATAAGTCTTAGCTTTGAACTCTATTTTTATGGATTTTTCTCAAAAACGATGCTTGGTTTGTACCCGTTTTTAGTTAAAACGTCATTTATTTGTTTCTTTGACCATTTAAATTATCCATTGACTCTAGAATACTTTATTTATCATTTTTGAGCCTGGAATACTTTTCAAGAGTGTTAAATTCATATTCTTAATATTTTTAAAGTCATTTTTCCATGTTTTCGGGTCCCGAAAGTGACTAAAGAGGGTAAATCACAACATGTCCTTTATTCCAGAGATTAAACATTGCTAAATCTTCTAATATTCATTAAAACCTACTGAAATTTCAGTCCCAACAAGTTGCCTAGTTGATCTATACATCCATATGCTTCAAATATGTAGAAAATATCATAACCGACCATAACACTTGTGTAAATCATCTTAACTTGAGTTTAAACGTTACCAACACTTCATTTAACTTCATAAACAGATTATTAAGGTGTCATTAAGTCGTTCATGAGTAGGTTATGAGTCTTGGTTGAAAGGATTTTCCAAACAAATGCTTAAAAGGGTGTTGTTACATGTAGAAAGAAGGGTTTCAAGGTGTAATCCATGTATCAACCGTGGATTCGAGTGTGTAGCCTCTTGGAACTTTTAAAAACAGGTTCTTGGGAGTCCATTAAGTCATAAAAATGCAGGTCACAAGTTTGGTTTACAAGAGTTGAAACTTTCACAAGTTAGATGATACCAAAACACCCAAAAAGAGGGTTTTCATGGTGGAAATCGGTTTCCACCTCAAGAATGACTAACATAACATGAGGTTTACCTTCAAGAACGTTGGGAACTCCTTAAGAACAAGATGATGGTGAGATGTTTCTGCTACAACAAGGAAATACACGGTTTTTAGGTGATAAATGAAGAAAACAAGTGAAATGTCACAAAACCGACAACATGAGCTTACACTTGATGTAACTCACGGTTTAGAAGGTGTTGATGGTTGTGGATGGCTTGAAACTCCTTGGACTTGAATGGAGAAGCTCGAACCAAGGCTGGAAAGGTGGAACAAGTGTGGTTGTGTGACCAAAACACGCGAACTAGGCCACTTCCTTGCGGTTTGCACTTGGCCGAATGGAACTTGGTGGTGTTCTTCGAATTTTTCTTGCACAAGACTTAGAGAAAATTGTTTTGAGAGTGTTGTGAGGTGTGTGTGTGTTTGATCAGCTGGTGGTTCGAATAAGAGGGAGAGAGGGAGAGAGTTGCATGAAAGGTGAGTGGGTAGTGTGGAGGTGGTGAAGAGAGGAGAGGAGTGGAGAGGGGGGGCGGCCGATTTGGAGTGTAGTGGGGGATTTTGCATTTAAATTGTAATTGTAATTTCATATTATGTAGTGTAATTTTGTAGTATTGGGTATAATGTATTATTTAGTGGATGGTGAATTGAGGTATCTAATGCATGTCCATGCATGCATGGCCGAAAATTATGTAAGTGTGAGTGTGTATGCTCACATTTTAATTGCCTTCTCTTGAATTTAATTTTGTAAGGGTGACTAGTTGACATTCCCAGGACACTAATTTTTAAAAAGGTAGAAACCTAAATTAGCTAAAAGTCAATAATAAAAATCACATAAAATCATAATTTACATCAAGTAGTAAGAATTGTTTCCAATTTCATAGTAGGGTTGAATAGTTTCAATTATTAGCACTCATAACATGGATAATGATGCAAGAAATCTAGGGTTAGGGTAACAACCTGGAGGTCGGTTGTCACAACTGCATCCTTGAAACCCAATCTCTTGTGTTCTCTTGTTCTGTCTATTACTCATTACTTGTGTTCTTAGTATCATACTTGTGGTTAATCCAGTTTACTGTTTGATTAAAGTTTGGTTAATCCTCTCTTTGTGTTGTTGTGTTGTAACTGACCACCCTTCACCGGTCCTGTAGACAGTTAAATCATAAAGTTGATAGCAGATCATGCTACAACTGTGGAGAGTGTGGACACATTGCGTCTAAGTGTCCTTACTATCAGACACCTAGGAAGAAAGTTGAACTTCAGGAATCAAAACCTAGGTCTTCTAAGAGGAGCTCATTGACTCCACCTAGAAGAGCTAGTGAACCTAAAGTTCAACCCATTAGCCAGTCGTCTGTTTATCACAAACAGGCCTTACACAAAGCTGGTTTATGGAAAGAAAAATCAACCTCAATGTCTGATAATGAGGACAAGAAGACACCTGAGCTTCCCTCACCATCTAAAGGTCAATGGGTTGAATTTATGATGTATGATGCCTTTGGGAAACCCAAGCCAGTAAAGGCTTGGGTTCCTAAGCTGAACTAATGATTTCAATTGAATGTGCAGGGTGTTCGCTATAGTGCTGAAACCAACATGTGGATTGTCGATAGTGAAGCATCCAGGCACATGACGGGGAACAGGGCACTCTTATCAAATGTCAAACAAATAAAAGGAGGCCATGTTTCATTTGCGGGAAACAAAGGAGGGTATATCACAGCTCAAGGGGAAGTGGGAAATCAAAAAGTGAAGTTAAATAAAGTAAACTACGTTCAACAAATTCAAAACAACTTACTTTCTGTATCCCAAATATGTGTCAAAGGCTTTAAGGTTATATTCGACAACAAGAAGTGCTATGTCCTAAAAAGGACTATGTGATCCCGGAGGACCAAGTCCTAATGTCTGCCTCAAGATATAATGACCTTTATGTCTTGAATCTTTCAAAGGCCTCCACAACGGATCATCAAGTTCAGTGCTTCTTTCAAAGGCTACTGAGAAGGACTCCATCTCCTTGCATCGGAGAATGGGACACATTAATCCATAGAAGATGAACCACTTGATCCAGAATGATCTAGTGAGAGGAGTTAATGTCAAAAACTTCCAACTTCCAGATTTTTGTGTGGCGTGCAAGAAAGGCAAACAGACGAAGAAGTTTCATAAGGAAAAGAATGTCCATTCCATCGAGCTTCCTCTTGAACTTCTTCACATGGATCTGTTTGGTCCAGTCAGTACAAGAAGCATTGCATGCGACTTGTACTGCTATGTGGTTACTGATGACTACTCAAGATTTTCTTGGGTAATGTTTCTGAAATCCAAATCAAAAATATTTGAGTCTTTCAAAGAATTAGTAACTATACTAGAGTCTCTCTACAAGCTGAAGGTAAGACAGGTACGCTCAGACAACGGAACCGAGGTCAAGAATCAGTGGATGGAGGCTTACTGCAAGGAAAAGGGAATTATGCACCAGTTCACTTCTTCCTACACACCTCAGATGAATGGAGTTGTTGAGAGAAAGAATCGCAGCTTGATAGAGACAGCACGGACAATGCTAGCGGACTCGAAACTGCCTATCCAATTCTGGAATGAGGCAGTGGCAAATGCGTGTTACACGTTAAATCGATTTCTGGTAGTTAAACGCCATGGCAAGTCGTGTTACGAGTTACTACAACGACGTAAACCTAATCTAGAGTATCTCAAACCGTTTGACGCACCGTGTACCTTACAGAAGAAGACTCAGGAGGGAAAATTCAGCAAGAAGGCTGAAAAAGGTATCTTTTTAGGATAAAACATACCGAACAAGAGAGTTTACAACAACTCAACAGGTCTAGTTGAAGTGTGGTGTAATGTGGACGTTCAAAGATACACCACCCCACCTGCTGGAAAAGGACCCGCCTTCTTTTTCGACTATGATGGATTCTTCATGTCCTTCAACATACCTCTCTCCACTTCTGACGAAGAGTTAGCAACCAAGATGATATGTCTTGAACTCGCAATCACAAGATTCAACATCATTTGGTTCACAAGGTGACTCGTCTCACCACTTAGGGGGAGCACTCGAAGTAAGTGACTCCTCCTCAGAAGATGAAGCCATGAAAAATGACCAGAACAATCAGGAGGAACAGGTTCCAATTCCAGCAAGTCCACAAGCATCTAACATTGATGCCTCTGCGTCTTCGGAACCTCAAACTCCTACTGCCTCAGATAAAGAACCAAACGTTCATAATCTTGACTCTGAGGTAGTTGTTCCCACCACTCCTGGATCACGCTTAAATGTCTATCATCCTCTGGACAATGTCATTGGAGATGTCAGATCAGGAGTGCAGACAAGTAATCAGCTATATTCAGCTAATTATGCCTCGGTAATAGAAAAAGGATACCTTCACGACGGTGCGTATCGTTGTTTGGTGTCGCAGTTTGAGCCAAAATACATTAGTGAAGCCTTGAATGATGAGGCATGGGTGAGTGCCATGCAAGAAGAACTTCTTCAGTTCAAGAAGTTAGGTGTATGGACTCTGGTGGATAGACCTAAAGGTGCTAAGGTCATTGGCACCAAATGTGTCTTGAAATGAAAGAAAGATGACCAAGGCGTCATCATCAAGAACAAGGCTCGACTTGTAGTTGAAGGATTTCGACAATTCGAGGGAATAGATGACAATGAAGTGTTTGCACCCGTGGAAAGAATGGAAGCCATCCGTATATTCCTTGCCTATGCATCGTATATGAAGATTAAAGTTTATCAATTGGATGTGAAGAGTGCATTCCTTCATGGTGAAATCCGAGAGACAGAGTTTACAAACTCGACAAGGCTTTATACAGGCTTCATTAAGCCCCAAGGGCCTGGTATGAGAAACTCTCGACTCACCTTGTGAAACACGGCTTTCACAGAGGTGTTATTGATTGCACACTGTTTATCAAAGAGAAAGATGGTGATTTAATGCTTGTTCAAATCTATGTTGATGACATCATCTTCGGGTCATAGAACGAAGAATTATGTAAAGAGTTTGAAGGAGTAATGAAGGCTGAGTTTGAGATGAGTGCCATGGGAGAGATGAAGTTCTTTCTCGGGTTACAGGTGGATCAGACACCAAAGGGAATATTCCTACATCAGACCAAGTATGTAGGAGATATTCTCAGTCGGTTTGATATGGAGAATGCTTCTACAGATGGGACTCCACTTGCTACAAACCATGATGTAGCTCCTGACGAGAATGGTGATCTGGTCGATCCCACCATGTACCGAGGAATGATTGGATCTCTCATGTACCTCACTACCTCAAGACCTGATATCATGTATGCTAGATGTCTATGTTCAAGATATCAGGCAAAGCCAAAAGTTAACCATCTGATAGGGGTCAAAAGGATATTCCGTTATCTGAAGGGTACTCCAACACTTGGGTTGTGGTATCCTCATGACGATGACTTCGAGCTTACGGCGTATAGTGAATCGGATTACGGTGGCTGCAAGATGAACTACAAGTCTACATCAGCGGGATGTCACTTCTTTGGGAGGAGATTAGTGACCTGGCAGTGTAAGATGCAGACCTCGGTTGATTTTTCAACCTGTGAAGCCGAATACGTTGCTGCCGCAAGTTGCTGTTCATAAATCATATGGATACTACAGCTGTAAGGTCCCGTTCCCGAAAAACCTCACAGTTGGTTAATCATAGCATAAAATCAGTTTAATAACAAAACATTGCAGCGGAAAATAATTAGACATTCATTTAAAACATAGAAACCATATCGTACTCATACATTTGTCCGTTAATTGCAAACAAAACATAATACTTGTTCTTAAATTACAATAAAGATTTCATAAGTATGAATGCCATCCATAGCTCCCCAAGTAGCTCCATGTGCCATCCTCAGCATCAGCACTTACCTGCTAACTATTATGCATAAAAGTCAGCTTTGCTGAGTGAGTTCTAGTTTTAAATAGTATAAGAAAATATAAACTTTATCCTTCATATAATGACCATGCATACATCTTAGTACATAACATTACTTGCATCATAATAAGCATGTTCATTATCTTTCATTATCTTTCACTTTCATCATAATCGAGATTGCACAAAGCAAGATCTCCATGTTGATCGACAACAAATGCCAATCCCTGTCGGTACACATGAATACGGTAGCTAACCCCCGACAGTTGATCCACACTGCAAGGCACATAGCCCGCTCATGAATACAGATCCATCATCATACATCAGACTCACATAAGTGAAGTCTATCATAGTGCTTGCAAGACTTTTCATCATCAAACGGCCCGGGGTAACATTCATTAAGTTTCACTTTTAATTAATATCATCTTCCACTATAATATATAATACTTAATTTATTAAGTACATAACATGCCAAGTACTAATCATCAATAAACATAACCGACCCTCCGCGGGACAGCGGGGGTTCGGGGGCGGCAGCCCCTGACAGCGGGGTCCTAGGGGCAACGCCCCTGGCTGGGGTCGGGCTAACCTGTTAAAATTTTTATATTTAAACATTTATATAGCACATTTATATAGCACATTTACTTATAGAAAAATCGTTCTTCCTGTTAAAACCTCTTAAAATCTTGGTCATTTAAAAGCGTAAATTTAGTATGCATAATAGCCCCAAGACATGGAAAACTTATAAATAGGGGATCTAGAACTCACCTGGATACCAAGACCAACTTCAAAACTAAGCTTACAAGGCTAGGATCACTCTACACAGCCTGCAGATAAGCTGACACTTAAAGGGGTTAATTTCTACCTAAATTCGCTGCTAATTTCGCTGCAAGACAGCAATTTCGCAGGTAGGTTCGCCAACAGTTTCGCTGCTAGTTTCACCAGCAGTTTCGCTGCTAGTTTCGCTAGCACCTTCGCTGGCAGTTTCGCTGGCATCTTCGCTGCCAGTTTTGCTGCCAGTTTGCCCTACTTTCGTTGGAAAACCATGTCTGCGAAACTACCTGCGAAACTATAGTTTCGCAGGAAGTCCTCATAATTTCGCTGATTGAATATGCAATTTCGCCGGATGCATATGCAGTTTCGCAGATCGCATAAAATTTACGAAACATACCGTTTTTAACCAAAAATCATAACTTTTTACGTCCAATCTCTTAGTTTATCATCCATAAGGCTAAATCTAAGCTTTATACATGTTTTCATACGTAAAAATGTGACCTTTATGCGATTCTTTGCAACTTTTTAAAACCCAAAACCCTAGAATCCGGGTTTGATCTACAGAAGGGTTTAGAGGTCGATTCTTACCTAGATTTGTTGCTTCTTTCTTAGATCTTGATGTTCCAACACCCAGATCTTCAATCTTTTAACCTTGAAAGCTTCAAATCTTGAATTTTCTTCACTTTCTCTCTCTACTTTCTCTCTCTATGAATTTTTGTGGCTAGGGTTCAAATGATGGAGATGGAGGCTAATTTGGGTAGGTTAAGGGCTGATTATGGGCCTTAATCACTTAGGCTCTTGCCCATAAACCCAATTTGGCCCATAACCCATTTCCTTTTTTTATTAAATACCCATTAATTAAGCCCATTGGCCTTAATGACTCGTTTTGATTTTTTCGGGGTGTTACAAGTCTCCCCCACTTATTTAGGTTTCATCCTCGAAACCTGTCAGTCATCAAACAATTGAGGGTAAAATTTCCTCATCTCGTCCTCGGTCTCCCACGTAGATTCTGATCCTTTTCTGTGTCTCCACTGTACTCCTACTAGTGGAACCACTTTATTCCGTAAATGCTTCTCTTTCCAATCAAGGATGGCCACCGGCTGCTCTACATAGTTTAGCCGTTCATCGACTTCAATGTCTTCTAATGGTACAAATGCATCATTATCTGCCAGACATTTCCTGAGATGAGATACATGGAACGTAAGGTGAATTCCACTCAACACATTAGGTAGCTCTAATCTTTAGGCCACTTCTCCTATCCTTGCGATAATACGGAATAACCCTATAAATCTTGGGCTCAACTTTCTCCTTTTTCGAAACCTGATGATCCCTTTCCAGGGTGATACCTTGAGCATAACCTTGTCACCAACCTCAAATTCTATCGGCCTACGCCTCTTATCAGCATAAGACTTCTGGCGGTCCTTTGCAGCTTTCAAGAACGCCTTAATCTTATCTAACTTCTCAGTTGTGACCTCAATCACTTCAAGACTCCCCAATTCCTTTTGCCCGATGTCACACCAACACACGGGCGTTCTGCACTTCCTACCGTACAACATTTCGTAAGGTGGCATACCAATGATGGCATGGTAACTATTATTATATGAGAATTCCGCCAACGGTAATTGCTCATCCCAGCTTCCTCCAAAGTCGATTACACAGGCTCGTAGCATGTCTTCTAAAGTCTGGATCGTCCTTTCCGACTGACCATCCGTCTGGGGGTGGTAAGCCGTACTAATATGCAGTCTAGTCCCCATTGAGTCGTGAAACCTCTTCCAGAACTTGGACGTAAACCGCGTGTCCCTATCCAGAACGATAGACATTGGCACGCCGTGACGAGCCACGATCTCCCTGATAAATAGTTCTGCTAACCTCTTAGAGGAATACGTTTCACGAATTGGTAGGAAATGGGCGCTCTTTGTTAGACGGTCAACGATCACCCATATTGCATCGCTTCCCCTCGCCGTGCGAGGTAGCTTCGTAATGAAGTCCATTGTGATGTGTTCCCATTTCCATTCAGGGATATCCAAAGGCTGGATCTTCCCATATGGCTTTTGGTGCTCTGCCTTCACTTGCAGGCAAGTCAGACACTTGCTCACGTACTTAGCTACGTCTCGCTTCATTCCCGGCCACCAATAATCTTTCTTCAGATCCTGATACATTTTCGTGGCACCGGGGTGTATGGAATATCGAGTTTTTTGAACCTCATCCATGATTTTCTCTCTCAGATCCCCATAGAGAGGGATCCACATTCTCCCAGATCGGGTTCTAACTCCCAGGGTGTTTCCCCCCAAATCTGAAACTTGTCCTTTCATCCTTTCAGAGTTGACTCTATCCTCCCTTAATGCCTCATCCTGGAACTCCCTCACTTGTTTCATAACATCAGGCGTCATGATTATCTGGCAAGCCCTCACCCGAATTGGTTCGGGTCGTCCTTTTCGGCTAAGGGCGTCAGCAACCACACTGGCTTTGCCTGGATGATAATGAATTTCACAGTCATAATCCTTGATCAGTTCCAACCACCTCCTCTGACTCATATTGAGTTCCTTTTGTTCAAAGAAATACTTCAGACTTTTATGATTAGTGAAGATGGTGCACTTCACCCCATATAGGTAGTGCCTCCAAATTTTCAATGCAAACACCACCGCGGCCAATTCCAAATCATGGGTAGGATAATTGGACTCGTGAACCTTTAATTTTCTAGAAGCATAGGCTATCACCTTCCCTCGTTGCATCAACACACAACCCAATCTTGCATACGAGGCATCCGAGTAGACCACCAGATCCTCGTTCCCTTCAGGTAACGTCAAGACAGGGGCTTGAGTTAACCTCATCTTCAGTTCTATGAAGGCGTTCTCGTGATCAGTACCCCATTCATACTTCACGTCCTTCCGGGTTAGCTTAGTCAAAGGAGAAGCTATCTTGGAGAAATCCTGGATAAACCTCCTATAGTAGCCTGCCAAGCCTAAGAAACTATGAATCTCAGATGGCGTCTTTGGAGGTTCCCATTGCATCACCGCTTCAACCTTTACAGGGTCTACCCTGATCCCCTCGGGATTAACCACATGACCCAGAAATTGAACTTCTCGAAGCCAAAATGCGCATTTAGAGAACTTAGCATATAGCTTCTCGCTTCTGAGCGTCTCCAATACTTCTCGAATATGATCAGCATGTTCCTCTTCACTTTTTGAATAAATCAAGATGTCATCAATGAACACTATCACCGATTTATCCAACATTGGCCGACATACCCGATTCATAAGATCCATAAAAACAGCTGGCGCGTTGGTCAAACCAAAGGACATGACGAGGAATTCATAGTGTCCATAACGCGTACGGAACGCTGTCTTAGGAATGTCTTGTTCTTTCACCTTCAGTTGGTGGTAACTAGACCGCAGGTCTATCCTCGAAAACCAGCTGGCACCCTGAAGTTGATCGAAGAGGTCGTCGATCCTTGGTAGCGGATACCGATTCTTTACGGTCAGCTTATTGAGTTCGCGATAGTCAATGCACATCCGCATGCTACCATCTTTCTTCTTGACGAATAAAACCGGAGCACCCCATGGAGAGATACTCGGTCGGATGAAGCCTTTATCCAGTAAATCTTGCAACTGGTCCCTTAGTTCTACCATCTCCGAAGGAGCTAATCGATACGGTGCTTTAGCGACAGGTTGTGCTCGCAAATCAATCTGAAATTCGATTTTGCGGTCAGGCGGCACACTGGTCAGGTCTTCAGGAAAGACTTCAGGAAACTTGCACACTACCGACACGTCTAATAATTGTGGCTCTGGTGCATCCACATCTTTTAGATAGGCCAAGTAAGCGCTGCACCCACGTCTCAAGTACTTTTCAGCTGTGATCATCGACACGACCTTTGGTACGCAGCACACCTTATCTCCACGAACCGTAACAAAACTACCATCGGGCGCTGTTAGACGAATTATCTTCTTACTACATACTATATTGGCTTCATAGGTAGCTAACCAATCAATGCCTAACACCACATCAAAACCTCCTAAGGCCATAACATGCAACCTAGCAGGGAACTTACAATCTTCTAACTCAATCAAGCAATCCTCAACCACCTCAGTTACCTTAGTGGACTTACCAATGGTTGTTTCTACATAGAAAGGCTCATCTAACTTTCTACTCTTATCATGAAACAAACGACAAAAGGCAGCAGACACAAAACTCCTACTAGCACCAGAATCAAAGAGCACAGAAGCATATTCATGGTCTACCAGAAACATACCTGAAACTACTTCTGGGTCTGCCCTGGCCTTCGCGCGAGTTATGTTGAATGCCCTCGCCTTCGCGTTTGAACCGTCACTTCTTCCCTTATCTCTAGCTTTAACAGTTCCTGATCCTTCTGGTTTTCCTTTCTTACAGTCTTTTCCCATATGACCCATCTCGCCACACTGGTAACACCTCCCCACCTTGCAATCCCTAGCATAGTGGCCCTCGCCTCCACATTTGAAACATATTTCCGTCCCAATTCTGCACTCCCCTGAATGACCTTTTCCACATTTTTTACAAGCACCTCCTTCACCAGTATTTCCCTGTCTCCCAGACTGATCCTCAACCCTTATTCTCTTCTCTCCACTCCGGAAGTTATCATCTCCAAACCTCTTCCCATTTCCATTCTTGTTCCCATTTCCATTCTTGTTCCCATTCCATTTCTCCACCTTCTTCTGTACAGGCACTGGGTCTCTCTCATCGTACAACCTCCCAGCTAAATCCACCACAGACCTAAACGTACCCGGTCTGGCTGCAATCACGTGCCTCCTGATGTCCACAGGCAAACCCTGAATGTATCTTTTGATCTTCCTGGACGCAGGTGTCACCATGTCTGGCACAAGTCTTGCAAGTTCATTGAACTTGGAGGTATACTCTTGATGAGTCATGTTCCCAGCCTTCAAATACAAGAACTCCTTTTCAATCTTGTCTGATTCCCGATGGGGACAATACTCTTCAAGCACTAACTCCTTCAACTCAGACCACTTCATGTTGGCTATCAATCGCTTCCCTTTAGCCTGGACAATATTGTCCCACCAGCATAACGCTGAGTCAACGAAGGAATGAGTGGCAAACTTAACTTTTTGATCTTCTCGGCACTCACTAATTTCCAGTACCGCTTCCATCTCTCTGACCCAACGATGAGCGGCAGTAGCAGTGCCGTTACCGTCAAAGGTTGGGGGCTTGCACCTTTGAAATGCCCCATAGTTGCACCCTCTAGTAGTCTCTCTCTCGGACTCCTCATCACTGTCGTCATCATGGACTACCACTTTAGGGTTTGATGGCTCCTCTTCAGATTCCTCCGTCCTCCCAGTTGACTTTCCTGAAGTCTTCTCACTTTCCTTCCCCTTCTTCTCAGCTTTCTCTCCATCCTTGACTGCTTTGATCACCTCGGTCACCACCGAGGGTAAGACATTTTGCATGACATTGTAGACTTCATCAGCGATAGCCTCCTTCACAGTGGGTTTGAGGGTGGCTGATCCCTCCCCCTCCGGGTGACTATGGAGGTCTGACTCCTCGTGAACAGTCTCGGGAGCCTTAGCTTTGCTCCGGGTGACACGTGGCTCAGTAGTACGCCCGCCACGAGCACCTCCTCGGGTTGCCTTTCCAGATTTTCTACCAGCCATAACTAATTCCTATAAGATTCAAACACCAAAATGGTTATTCAAGATAATTGCTCAGATCATTATAAGTACGGTAAGTCCTTAATTACAGTGGCCAAGTGTGATTAACCACTTACCTTACTCTCCTGTCCCAAGCAATCACTATCCTAACACATATTAGTATTCAAATCTACAAGCACGTAAAACAAATAGCACACGCACATAATTCCGGTTCTACTTGAAACTTTTACCTGATGGCACGTAGCTACTTGGATTGGCATCCTTCATTCGGTCCCATTTTCAGTTTAAGTTTAGGTTTTGAAAACAGTTTACCCAATTCTCTTAAACTTTGGCTCTGATACCAACTTGTAAGGTCTCGTTCCCGGAAAACCTCACAGTTGGTTAATCATAGCATAAAATCAGTTTAATAACAAAACATTGCAGCGGAAAATAATTAGACATTCATTTAAAACTTAGAAACCATATCGTACTCATACATTTGTCCGTTAATTGCAAACAAAACATAATACTTGTTCTTAAATTACAATAAAGATTTCATAAATATGAATGCCATCCATAGCTCCCCAAGTAGCTCCATGTGCCATCCTCAGCATCAGCACTTACCTGCCAACTATTATGCATAAAAGTCAGCTTCGCTGAGTGAGTTCTAGTTTTAAATAGTATAAGAAAACATAAACTATATCCTTCATATAATGACCATGCATACATCTTAGTACATAACATTACTTGCATCATAATAAGCATGTTCATTATCTTTCATTATCTTTCACTTTCATCATAATCGAGATTGCACAAAGCAAGATCTCCATGTTGATCGACAACAAATGCCAATCCCTATCGGTACATATGAATACGGTAGCTAACCCCCGACAGTTGATCCACACTGCAAGGCACATAGCCCGCTCATGAATACAGATCCATCATCATACATCAGACTCACATAAGTGAAGTCTATCATAGTGCTTGCAAGACTTTTCATCATCACACGGCCCGGGGGTAACATTCATTAAGTTTTACTTTTCATTAATATCATCTTCCACTTTATTATATAATAGTTAATTTATTAAGTACATAACATGCGAAGTACTAATCATCAATAAACATAACCGACCCTCCGCGGGACAGCGGGGGTTCGGGGGCGGCAGCCCCTGACAGCGGGGTCCTAGGGGCAGCAGCCCCTAGTGGGGTCCAAGGGGCAACGCCCCTGGCTGGGGCCGGGCTGACCTGTTAAAATTTTTATATTTAAACATTTATATAGCACATTTACTTATAGAAAAATCGTTCTTCCTGTTAAAACCTCTTAAAATCTTGGTCATTTAAAAACGTAAATTTAGTATGCATAATAGCCTCAAAACATGGAACACTTATAAAAAGAGGATCTAGAACTCACCTGGATACCAAGACCAACTTCAAAACTAAGCTTACAAGGCTAGGATCACTCTACACAGCCTGCAGATAAGCTGACACTTAAAGGGGTTAATTTCTACCTGAATTCGCTGCTAATTTCGCTGCAAGATCAGCAATTTCGCAGGTAGGTTCGCCAACAGTTTCGCTGCTAGTTTCACCAGCAGATTCGCTGCAAGTTTCGCTAGCACCTTCGCTGGCATCTTCGCTGCCAGTTTCGCCCAACTTTCGTTGGAAAACCATGTCTGCGAAACTACCTGCGAAACTATAGTTTCGCAGGAAGTCCTCATAATTTCGCTGATTGAATATGCAATTTCGCTGGATGCATATGCAGTTTCGCAGATCGCATAAAATTTACGAACCAGACCGTTTTTAACCCAAAATCATAACTTTTTACGTCCAATCTCTTAGTTTATCATCCATGAGGCTAAATCTAAGCTTTATACATGTTTTCATACGTAAAAATGTGACCTTTATGCGATTCTTTGCAACTTTTCAATACCCAAAACCCTAGAATCCGGGTTTGATCTACAGAAGGGTTTAAAGGTCGATTCTTACCTGGATTTGTTGCTTCTTTCTTAGATCATGATGCTCCAACACCCAGATATTCAATCTTTTAACCTTAGAAGCTTCAAATCTTGAATTTTCTTCACTTTCTCTCTCTACTTTCTCTCTCTATGAATTTTTGTGGCTAGGGTTCAAATGATGGAGATGGAGGTTGATTTGGGTAGTTTAAGGGCTATATGGGCCTTAATCACTTAGGCTCTTGTCCATAAACCCAATTTGGCCCATAACCCATTTCCTTCTTTTATTAAATACCCATTAATTAAGCCCATTGCCCTTAATGACTCGTTTTGATTTTTTCGGGGTGTTACAAGTCTCCCCCACTTATTTAGGTTTCGTCCACGAAACCTGTCAGTCATCAAACAATTGAGGGTAAAATTTCCTCATCTCCTCCTCGGTCTCCCACGTAGATTCTGATCCTTTTCTGTGTCTCCACTGTACTCGTACTAGTGGAACCACTTTATTCCTTAAGTGCTTCTCTTTCCAATTAAGGATGGCCACCGGCTGCTCTACATACTTTAGCCGTTCATCGACTTCAATGTCTTCTAATGGTACAAATGCATCATTATCTGCCAGACATTTCCTGAGATGAGATACGTGGAACGTAGGGTGAATTCCACTCAACTCATCAGGTAGCTCTATTCTGTAGGCCACTTCTCCTATCCTTGCGATAATACAGAATGGCCCTATAAATCTTGGGCTCAACTTTCCCCTTTTTCAAAACCTGATGATCCCTTTCCAGGGTGATACCTTGAGCATAACCTTGTCACCAACCTCAAATTCTATCGGCCTACGCCTCTTATCAGCATAAGACTTCTTGCGGTCCTTTGCAGCTTTCATGAACGCCTTAATCTTATCTAACTTCTCAGTTGTGACCTTAATCACTTCAAGACTCCCCAATTCCTTTTGCTCGATGTCACCCCAACACACGGGCGTTCTGCACTTCCTACCGTACAACATTTCGTAAGGTGGCATACCAATGCTGGCATGGTAACTATTATTATATGAGAATTCTGCCAACGGTAAGTGCTCATCCCAGCTTCCTCCAAAGTCGATTACACAGGCTCGTAGCATGTCTTCTAAAGTCTGGATCGTCCTTTCCAACTGACCATCCGTCTGGGGGTGGTAAGCCGTACTAATATGCAGTCTAGTCGTGAAACCTCTTCCAGAACTTGGACGTAAACCGTGTGTCCCTATCCGAAACGATAGACACTGGCACGCCGTGACGAGCCACGATCTCCCTGATAAATAGTTCTGCTAACCTCTCAGAGGAATACGTTTCACGAATTGGTAGGAAATGGGCGCTCCTTGTTAGACGGTCAACGATCACCCATATTGCATCGCTTCCCCTCGCCGTGCGAGGTAGCTTCGTGATGAAGTCCATTGTGATGTGTTCCCATTTCCATTCAGGGATATCCAAAGGCTGGATCTTCCCATATGGCTTTTGGTGCTCTGCCTTCACTTGCAGGCAAGTCAGACACTTGCTCACGTACTTAGCTACGTCTCGCTTCATTCCCGGCCACCAATAATCTTTCTTCAGATCCTGATACATTTTCGTGGCACCGGGGTGTATGGAATATCGAGTTTTGAGCCTCATCCATGATTTTTTCTCTCAGATCCCCATAGAGAGGGATCCACATTCTCCCAGATCGGGTTCTAACACCCAGGGTGTTTCCCCCAAATCTGAAACTTGTCCTTTCATCCTTTCAGAGTTGACTCTATCCTCCCTTAATGCCTCATCCTGGAACTCCCTCACTTGTTTCATAACATCAGGCGTCATGATTATCTGGCAAGCCCTCACCCGAATTGGTTCGGGTCGTCCTTTTCGGCTAAGGGCGTCAGCAACCACATTGGCTTTGCCTGGATGATAATGAATTTCGCAGTCATAATCCTTGATCAGTTCCAACCACCTCCTCTGCCTCATATTGAGTTCCTTTTGTTCAAAGAAATACTTCAGACTTTTATGATCAGTGAAGATGGTGCACTTCACCCCATACAGGTAGTGCCTCCAAATTTTCAATGCAAACACCACCGCGGCCAACTCCAAATCATGGGTAGGATAATTGGACTCGTGAACCTTTAATTGTCTAGAAGCATAGGCTATCACCTTCCCTCGTTGCATCAACACACAACCCAATCCTGCATACGAGGCATCCGAGTAGACCACCAGATCCTCGTTCCCTTCAGGTAACGTCAAGACAGGGGCTTGAGTTAACCTCATCTTCAGTTCTAGGAAGGCGTTCTCCTGATCAGTACCCCATTCATACTTCACGTCCTTCCGGGTCAGCTTAGTCAAAGGAGAAGCTATCTTGGAGAAATCCTGGATAAACCTCCTATAGTAGCCAGCCAAGCCTAAGAAACTACGAATCTCAGATGGCGTCTTTGGAGGTTCCCATTGCATCACCGCTTCAACCTTTGCAGGGTCTACCCTGATCCCCTCGGGATTAACCACATGACCCAAAAATTGAACTTCTCGAAGCCAAAATGCGCATTTAGAGAACTTAGCATATAGCTTCTCACTTCTGAGCGTCTCCAATACTTCTCGAATATGATCGGCATGTTCCTCTTCACTTTTTGAATAAATCAAGATGTCATCAATGAACACTATCACCGGTTTATCCAACATCGGCTGACATACCCGATTCATATGATCCATAAAAGCAGCTGGCGCGTTGGTCAAACCAAAGGACATGACGAGGAATTCATAGTGTCCATAACGCGTACGGAACGCTGTCTTAGGAATGTCTTGTTCTTTCACCTTCAGTTGGTGGTAACCAGACCGCAGTTCTATCCTCGAGAACCAGCTGGCACCCTGAAGTTGATCGAACAGGTCATCGATCCTTGGTAGCGGATACCGATTCTTTACGGTCAGCTTATTGAGTTCGCGATAGTCAATGCACATCCGCATGCTACCATCTTTCTTCTTGACGAATAAAACCGGAGCACCCCATGGAGAGATACTCGGTCGGATGAAGCCTTTATCCAGTAAATCTTGCAACTGGTCCCTTAGTTCTACCATCTCCGAAGGAGCTAATCGATACGGTGCTTTAGCGACAGGTTGTGCTCCCGGTAGCAAATCAATCTGAAATTCGATTTCGCGGTCAGGCGGCACACCAGTCAGGTCTTCAGGAAAGACGTCAGGAAACTTGCACACTACCGACACGTCTGATAATTGTGGCTCTGGTGCATCCACATCTTTTACATAGGCCAAGTAAGCGCTGCACCCACGTCTCAAGTACTTTTCAGCTGTGATCATCGACACGACCTTCGGTACACAGCACACCTTATCTCCACGAACCGTAACAGAACTACCATCGGGCGCTGTTAGACGAATTATCTTCTTACTACATACTATATTGGCTTCATAGGTAGCTAACCAATCCATGCCTAACACCACATCGAAACCTCCTAAGGCCATAACATGCAACCTAGCAGGGAACTTACAATCTTCTAACTCAATCAGGCAATCCTCAACCACCTCAGTTACCTTAGTGGACTTACCAATGGTTGTTTCTACATAGAAAGGCTCATCTAACTTTCTACTCTTATCATGCACAAACGACAAAAGGCAGCAGACACAAAACTCCTACTAGCACCAGAATCAAAGAGCACAGAAGCATATTCATGGTCTACCAAAACATACCTAAAACTACTTCTGGGTCTGCCTTGGCCTCCTCGCGAGTTATGTTGAATGCCCTCGCCTTCGTCTTTGAACCGTCACTTCTTCCCTTATCTCCAACTTTAACAGTTCCTGATCCTTCTGGTTTTCCTTTCTTACAGTCTTTTCCCATATGACCCATCCCGCCACACTGGTAACACCTCCCCACCTTGCAATCCCTAGCACAGTGGCCCTCGCCTCCACATTTGAAACATTTTCCCATCCCAATTCTGCACTCCCCTGAATGACCTTTTCCACATTTTCTACATGCACCTCCTTCACCAGTATTTCCCTGTCTCCCAGACTGATCCTCAACCCTCATCCTCTTCTCTCCACTCCGGAAGTTATCACCTCCGAACCTCTTCCCATTTCCATTTTTGTTCCCATTCCATTTCCCACCTTCTTCTGTACAGGCACTGGGTCCTCTCTTATCGTACAACCTCCCAGCTAAATCCACCACAGACCTAAACGTACCCGGTCTGGCTGCAATCATGTGCCTCCTGATGTCCACAGGCAAACCCTGAATGTATTTTTGATCTTCCTGGACGCAGGTGTCACCATGTCTGGCACAAGTCTTGCAAGTTCATTGAACTGGAGGTATACTCTTGATGAGTCATGTTCCCAGCCTTCAAATACAAGAACTCCTTTTCAATCTTGTCTGATTCCCGATGGGGACAATACTCTTCCAGCACAACTCCTTCAACTCAGACCACTTCATTTTGGCTATCGATCGCTTCCCTTCAGCCTGGACAATATTGTCCCACCAGCATAACGCTGAGTCAACGAAGGAATGAGTGGCAAACTTAACTTTTTGATCTTCTCGGCACTCACTAATTTCCAGTACCGCTTCCATCTCTCTGACCCAACGATGAGCGGAACTAGCAGTGTCGTTACCGTCAAAGGTTGGGGGCTTGCACCTTTGAAATGCCCTATAGTTGCACCCTCTAGTAGTCTCTCTCTCGGACTCCTCATCACTGTCGTCATCATGGACTACCACTTTAGGGTTTGATGGCTCCTTTTCAGATTCCTCCGTCCTCCCAGTGGACTTTCCTGAATTCTTCTCACTTTCCTTCCCCTTCTTCTCAGCTTTCTCTCCATCCTTGACTGCTTTGATCACCTCGGTCACCACCGAGGGTAAGACATTTTGCATGACATTGTAGACCTCATCAGCGATAGCCTCCTTCACAGTGGGTTTGAGGGTGGCTGATCCTCCCCCTCCGGGTGACTATGGAGGTCTGACTCCTCGTGAACAGTCTCGGGAGCCTTAGCTTTGCTCCGGGTGACACGTGGCTCAGTAGTACGCCCGCCACGAGCACCTCCTCGGGTTGCCTTTCCAGATTTTCTACCAGCCATAACTAATTCCTATAAGATTCAAACACCAAAATGGTTATTCAAGATAATTGCTCAGATCATTATAAGTATGGTAAGTCCTTAATTACAGTGGCCAAGTGTGATTAACCACTTACCTTACCCTCCTGTCCCAAGCAATCACTATCCTAACACATATAGTATTCAAATCTACAAGCACGTAAAACAAATAGCACACGCACATAATTCCGGTTCTACTTGAAACTTTTACCTGATGGCACGTAGCTACTTGGATTGGCATCCTTCATTCGGTCCCATTTCAGTTTAAGTTTAGGTTTTGAAAACAGTTTACCCAATTCTCTTAAACTTTGGCTCTGATACCAACTTGTAAGGTCCCGTTCCCGGAAAACCTCACAGTTGGTTAATCATAGCATAAAATCAGTTTAATAACAAAACATTGCAGCGGAAATAATTAGACATTCATTTAAAACTTAGAAACCATATCGTACTCATACATTTGTCCGTTAATTGCAAACAAAACATAATACTTGTTCTTAAATTACAATAAAGATTTCATAATATGAATGCCATCCATAGCTCCCCAAGTAGCTCCATGTGCCATCCTCAGCATCAGCACTTACCTGCCAACTATTATGCATAAAAGTCAGCTTCGCTGAGTGAGTTCTAGTTTTAAATAGTATAAGAAAATATAAACTTTATCCTTCATATAATGACCATGCATACATCTTAGTACATAACATTACTTGCATCATAATAAGCATGTTCATTATCTTTCATTATCTTTCACTTTCATCATAATCGAGATTGCACAAAGCAAGATCTCCATGTTGATCGACAACAAATGCCAATCCCTGTCGGTACACATGAATACGGTAGCTAACCCCCGACAGTTGATCCACACTGCAAGGCACATAGCCCGCTCATGAATACAGATCCATCATCATACATCAGACTCACATAAGTGAAGTCTATCATAGTGCTTGCAAGACTTTTGATCATCAAACGGCCCGGGGGTAACATTCATTAAGTTTCACTTTTCATTAATATCATCTTCCACTTTAAATATAATACTTAATTTATTAAGTACATAACATGCCAAGTACTATCATCAATAAACATAACCGACCCTCCGCGGGAGCGGGGGTTCGGGGGCGCCCAGCCCTCAAGCGGGGGTCCTAGGGGCAGCAGCCCCTAGTGGGGTCAAGGGGCAACGCCCCTGGCTGGGGCTGGGCTGACCTGTTAAAACTTTTATATTTAATAGATAATAGCACTTTATATAGACATTAGTAATAGAAAAATCATTCTCTGTTAAAACTCTTAAAACTTGGTCATTTAAAACGTAATTTAGTATGCATAATAGCCCCCAAACATGGAAACATATAATAGGGGATCTCAAACTCACCTGGATACCAAGACCAACTTCAAAACTAAGATACAAGGCTAGGATCACTCTACACAGCCTGTAGATAAGCTGACACTTAAAGGGGTTAATTTCTACCTAAATTCGCTGCTAATTTCGCTGCCAGATCAGCAATTTCGCAGGTAGGTTCGCCAACAGTTTCGCTGCTAGTTTTCACCAGCAGTTTCGCTGCTAGTTTCGCTAGCACCTTCGCTGGCAGGTTCATGGCATCTTCGCTTGTTTTGCCTTCCAGTTTCGCCCAACTTTCGTTGGAAAACAATGTCTGCGAAACTACCTGGGGAAACTATAGTTTCGCAGGAAGTCCCTCATATTTCGCTGATTGAATAGCAATTTCGCTGGAGGATGCATATGCAGTTTCGCAGATCGCAAAAAATTTACGAACCAGACCGTTTTAACCCAAATCATAACTTTTTACGTCAATCTCTTAGTTTATCATTCCATGAGGCTAATCTAGCTTTACACATGTTTTCATACATAAAAAATGTTACCTTTATGTGATTCTTTGAAACTTTTCAAAACCCAAAAACCCTAGAATCCGGGTGGACTACAAGAAGGGTTTAGAGGTGATTCTTACCGATTGTGGCTTCTTTCTTATATCTGATGCTCCAACACCCAGATCTTCAATTTTTTAAACCCTTGGAAGCTTCAAATCTGATTTTCTTCACTTTCTCTCTCTACTTTCTCTCTCTATGAATTTTTGTGGCTAGGGTTCAAATGATGGAGATGGAAGCTGATTTGGGTAGGTTAAGGGCTGATTATGGGCCTTAATCACTTAGGCTCTTGCCCATAAACCCAATTTGGCCCATAACCCATTTCCTTCTTTTATTAAATACCCATTAATTAAGCCCATTGCCCTTAATGACTCGTTTTGATTTTTTCATGGTGTTACAAGTCTCCCCCACTTATTTAGGTTTCGTCCTCAAAACCTGTCAGTCATCAAACAATTGAGGGTAAAATTTCCTCATCTCCTCCTCGGTCTCCCACGTAGATTCTGATCCTTTTCTGTGTATCCACTGTACTCCTACTAGTTGAACCACTTTATTCCGTAAGTGCTTTTCTTTCCAATCAAGGATGGCCACCGGCTGCTCTACATAGTTTAGTCGTTCATCGACTTCAATGTCTTCTAATTGTACAAATGCACCATTATCTGCCAGACATTTCCTGACATGAGATACGTGGAACGTAGGGTGAATTCCACTCAACTCATCAGGTAGCTCTAATCTGTAGACCACTTCTCCTATCCTTGCGATAATACGAAATGGCCCTATAAATCTTGGGCTCAACTTTCCCCTTTTTCGAAACCTGATGATCCCTTTCCAGTGTGATACCTTGAGCATAACCTTGTCACCAACCCCAAATTCTATCGGCATACGCCTCTTATCAGCATAAGATTTCTGGCGGTCCTTTGCAGCTTTCATGAACGCCTTAATCTTATCAAACTTCTCAGTTGTGACCTCAATCACTTCAAGACTCCCCAATTCCTTTTGCCCGATGTCACCCCAACACACGGGCGTTCTGCACTTCCTACCGTATAACATTTCGTAAGGTGGCATACCAATGCTGGCATGGTAACTATTATTATATGAGAATTCCGCCAACGGTAAGTGCTCATCCCAGGTTCCTCCAAAGTCGATTACACAGGCTCGTAGCATGTCTTATAAAGTCTGGATCGTCCTTTCCGACTGACCATCCGTCTGAGGGTGGTAAGCCGTACTAATATGCGGTCTAGTCCCCATTGAGTCGTGAAACCTCTTCCAGAACTTGGACGTAAACCGCGTGTCCCTATCCGAAACGATAGACACTGGCACGTCGTGACGAGCCACAATCTCCCTGATAAATAGTCCTGCTAACCTCTCAGAGGAATATGTTTCACGAATTGGTAGGAAACGGGTGCTCTTTGTTAGACGGTCAATGATCACCCATATTGCATCGCTTCCCCTCGCCGTGCGAGGTAGCTTCGTGATGAAGTCCATTGTGATGTGTTCCCATTTCCATTCAGGGATATCCAAAGGCTAGATCTTCCCATATGGCTTTTGGTGCTCTGCCTTCACTTGCAGACAAGTCAGACACTTGCTCACGTACATAGCTACGTCTCGCTTTATTCCCGACAACCAATAATCTTTCTTCAGATCCTGATACGTTTTCGTGTCACCGGGGTGTATGGAATATCGAGTTTTGTGAGCCTCATCCATGATTTTCTCTCTCAGATCCCCATAGAGAGGGATCCACATTCTCCCAGGTCGGGTTCTTACACCCAGGGTGTTTCCCCCCAAATCTGAAACTTGTCCTTTCATCCTTTCAGAGTTGACTCTATCCTCCCTTAATGCCTCATCCTGGAACTCCCTCACTTGTTTCATAACATCAGGCGTCATGATTATCTGGCAAGCCCTCACCCGAATTGGTTCGGGTCGTCCTTTTTGGCTAAGGGCGTCAGCAACCACATTGGCTTTGCCTGGATGATAATGAATTTCGCAGTCATAATCCTTGATCAGATCCAACCACCTCCTCTGCCTCATATTGAGTTCCTTTTGTTCAAAGAAATACTTCAGACTTTTATGATCAGTGAAGATGGTGCACTTCACCCCATACAGGTAGTGCCTCCAAATTTTCAATGCAAACACCACCGCGGCCAACTCCAAATCATGGGTAGGATAATTGGACTGGTGAACCTTTAATTGTCAAGAAGCATAGGCTATCACCTTCCCTCGTTGCATCAACACACATCCCAATCCTGCATACGAGGCATCCGAGTAGATCACCAGATCCTCGTTCCCTTCAGGTAACGTCAAGACAGAGGCTTGAGTTAACCTCGTCTTCAGTTCTAGGAAGGCGTTCTCCTGATCAGTACCCCATTCATACTTCACGTCCTTCCGGGTCAGCTTAGTCAAAGGAGAAGCTATCTTGGAGAAATCCTGGATAAACCTCCTATAGTAGCCTGCCAAGCCCAAGAAACTACGAATCTCAGATGGCGTCTTTGGAGGTTCCCATTGTATCACCGCTTCAACCTTTGCAGGGTCTACCCTGATCCCCTCGGGATTAACCACATGACCCAGAAATTGAACTTCTCGAAGCCAAAATGCGCATTTAGAGAACTTAGCATATAGCTTCTCGCTTCTGAGCGTCTCCAATACTTCTCGAATATGATCAGCATGTTCCTCTTCACTTTTTGAATAAATCAAGATGTCATCAATGAACACTATCACCGATTTATCCAACATCGGACGACATACCCGAGTCATAAGATCCAAAAAAGCAGCTGGCGCGTTGGTCAAACCAAAGGACATGACGAAGAATTCATAGTGTCCATAACGCGTACGGAACGCTGTCTTAGTAATGTCTTGTTCTTTCACCTTCAGTTGGTGGTAACCAGACTGCAGGTCAATCCTCGAAAACCAGCTGGCACCCTGAAGTTGATCGAACAGATCGTCGATCCTTGGTAGCGGATACCGATTCTTTACGGTCAGCTTATTGAGTTCGCGATAGTCAATGCACATCCGCATGCTACCATCTTTCTTCTTGACGAATAAAACCGGAGCACCCCATTGAGAGATACTCGGTCGGATGAAGCCTTTATCCAGTAAATCTTGCAACTGGTCCCTTAGTTCTACCATCTCCGAAGGAGCTAATCGCTACGGTGCTTTAGCGACAGGTTGTGCTCCCGGTAGCAAATCAATCTGAAATTCGATTTCGCGGTCAGGCGGCACACCGGTCAGGTCTTCAGGAAAGACGTCAGGAAACTTGCACACTACCGACACGTCTGATAATTGTGGCTCTGGTGCATCCACATCTTTTACATAGGCCAAGTAAGCGCTGCACCCACGTCTCAAGTACTTTTCAGCTGTGATCATCGACACGACCTTCGGTACACAGCACACCTTATCTCCACGAACCGTAACAGAACTACCATCGGGCGCTGTTAGACGAATTATCTTCTTACTACATACTATATTGGCTTCATAGGTAGCTAACCAATCCATGCCTAACACCACATCGAAACCTCCTAAGGCCATAACATGCAACCTAGCAGGGAACTTACAATCTTCTAACTCAATCAGGCAATCCTCAACCACCTCAGTTACCTTAGTGGACTTACCAATGGTTGTTTCTACATAGAAAGGCTCATCTAACTTTCTACTCTTATCATGCAACAAACGACAAAAGGAAGTAGACACAAAACTCCTACTAGCACCACAATCAAAGAGCACAGAAGCATATTCATGGTCTACAAGAAACATACCTGAAACTACTTATGGGTCTGCCCTGGCCTCCTCGCGAGTTATGTTGAATGCCCTCGCCTTCGCCTTTGAACCATCACTTCTTCCCTTTTCTCCAGCTTTAACAGTTCCTGATCCTTCTGGTTTTCCTTTCTTACAGTCTTTTCCCATATGACCCATCTCCCCACACTGGTAACACCTCCCCACCTTGCAATCCCTAGCATAGTGGCCCTCGCCTCAACATTTGAAACATTTTCCCGTCCCAATTCTGCACTCCCCTGAATGACCTTTTCCACATTTTCTACAAGCACCTCCTTCACCAGTATTTCCCTGTCTCCCAGACTGATCCTCAACCCTCATCCTCTTCTCTCCACTCCGGAAGTTATCACCTCCGAACCTCTTCCCATTTCCATTCTTGTTCCCATTCCATTTCTCCACCTTCTTCTGTACAGGCAATGGGTCTCTCTCATCGTACAACCTCCCAGCTAAATCCACCACAGACCTAAACGTACCCGGTCTGGCTGCAATCATGTGCCTTCTGATGTCCATAGTCAAACCCTGAATGTAACTTTTGATCTTCCTAGATGCAGGTGTCACCATGTCTGGCACAAGTCTTGCAAGTTCATTGAACATGGAGGTATACTCTTGATGAGTCATGTTCCCAGCCTTCAAATACAAGAACTCCTTTTCAATCTTGTCTGATTCCCGATGGGGACAATACTCTTCCAGCACTAACTCCTTCAACTCAGACCACTTCATTTTGGATATCGATCGCTTCCCTTCAGCCTGGACAATATTGTCCCACCAGCATAACGCTGAGTCAACGAAGGAATGAGTGGCAAACTTAACTTTTTGATCTTCTCGGCACTCACTAATTACCAGTACTGCTTCCATCTCTCTGACCCAACGATGAGCGGCAGTAGCAGTGCCGTTACCGTCAAAGGTTGGGGGCTTGCACCTTTGAAATGCCCCATTGTTGCACCCTCTAGTAGTCTCTCTCTCGGACTCCTCATCACTGTCGTCATCATGGACTACCACTTTAGGGTTTGATGGCTCCTCTTCAGATTCCTCCGTCCTCCCAGTGGACTTTCCTGAATTCTTCTCACTTTCCTTCCCCTTCTTCTCAGCTTTCTCTCCATCCTTGACTGCTTTGATCACCTCGGTCACCACCGAGGGTAAGACATTTTGCATGACATTGTAGACCTCATCAGCGATAGCCTCCTTCACAGTGGGTTTGAGGGTGGCTGATCCCTCCCCCTCCGGGAGACTATGGAGGTCTGACTCCTCGTGCACAGTCTCGGGAGCCTTAGCTTTGCTCCGGGTGACACGTGGCTCAGTAGTACGCCCGCCACGAGCACCTCCTCGGGATGCCTTTCCAGATTTTCTACCAGCCATAACTAATTCCTATGAGATTCAAACACCAAAATGGTTATTCAAGATAATTGCTCAGATCATTATATTACAGTGGCCAAGTGTGATTAACCACTTACCTTACCCTCCTGTCCCAAGCAATCACTATCCTAACACATATTAGTACTCAAATCTACAAGCACGTAAAACAAATAGCACACGCACATAATTCCGGTTCTACTTGAAACTTTTACCTGATGGCACGTAGCTACTTGGATTGGCATCCTTCATTCGGTCCCATTTTCAATTTAAGTTTAGGTTTTGAAAACAGTTTACCCAATTCTCTTAAACTTTGGCTCTGATACCAACTTGTAAGGTCCCGTTCCCGGAAAACCTCACAGTTGGTTAATCATAGCATAAAATCAGTTTAATAACAAAACATTGCAGCGGAAAATAATAAGAAATTCATTTAAAACTTAGAAACCATATCGTACTCATACATTTGTCCGTTAATTGCAAAAAAAACATAATACTTGTTCTTAAATTACAATAAAGATTTCATAATATGAATGCCATCCATAGCTCCCCAAGTAGCTCCATGTCCCATCCTCAGCATCAGCACTTACCCGCCAACTATTATGCATAAAAGTCAGCTTCGCTGAGTGAGTTCTAGTTTTAAATAGTATAAGAAAATATAAACTTTATCCTTCATATAATGACCATGCATACATCTTAGTACATAACATTACTTGCATCATAATAAGCATGTTCATTATCTTTCATTATCTTTCACTTTCATCATAATCGAGATTGCACAAAGCAAGATCTCCATGTTGATCGACAACAAATGCCAATCCCTGTCGGTACACATGAATACGGTAGCTAACCCCCGACAGTTGAGGCACACTACAAGGCACATAGCCCCTCATGAATACTGATCCATCATCATACATCAGACTCACATAAGTGAAGTCTATCATAGTGCTTGCAAGACTTTTGATCATCAAACGGCCTGGGGGTAACATTCATTAAGTTTCACTTTTCATTAATATCATCTTCTACTTTAATATATAATACTTAATTTATTAAGTACATAACATGCCAAGTACTACTCATCAATAAACATAACCGACCCTCCGCGGGACAACGGGGGTTCGGGGGCGGCAGCCTCTGACAGCGGGGTCCTAGGGGCAGCAGCCCCTAGTGGGGTCCAAGGGGCAACGCCCCTGGCTGGGGTCGGGCTGACCTGGATCTAGAACTCACCTGGATACCAAGACCAATCGTTCTTTCTGTTAAAACCTCTTAAAATCTTGGTCATTTAAAAACGTAAATTTAGTATGCATAATAGCCCCAAAACATGGAAAACTTATAAATAGGGGATCTAGAACTCACCTGGATACCAAGACCAACTTCAAAACTAAGCTTACAAGGCTAGGATCACTCTACACAGCCTGCAAATAAGCTGACACTTAAAGGGGTTAATTTCTACCTAAATTCGCTGCTAATTTCGCTGCAAGATCAGCAATTTCGCAGGTAGGTTCGCCAACAGTTTCGCTGCTAGTTTCACCAGCAGTTTCGCTGCTAGTTTCGCTAGCACCTTCGCTGGCAGTTTCGCTGCAATTGCAGTAACTAAAAATCCGGTACAACATCTTAAGACCAAACACATCGGCATAAAATATCACAACATGACTGCTTTGAAAAGAATCTAATCGATGTGGTAAAAATAAACATTGATTTTCAACGCGCTGACCTCTATACAAAGGCTTTTAACAAACCATGTTTTCTATATTTGTTAGAGGTCGACGAAGTTAAAAAGAAAAGTGATGTAATTCCAGAAGATGAGCATGTTTAGTCAGATGCATTTAGTCAAATTTTTTATTTTATTTTCTTTATTTATTTTATTTTATGTTTAAATTAAATTGATGTTATTTCTTCGCCTATTAAAATCCTAAAAGCGCAAATCGTTTATGGTTTTAGAATTTTAGGGGAAGAATAGGTTTAGTTAACAACTTTAATAAAAACGAGGGAGAAGGAGAGGCTAGCTGATAGAAATCAGATTGTATTTGTGATACCGATTCAAAAACTTTGGAAGATAATAGTACACAGGAACAAACCATTTGGGACTTTTAAAAGTTTAAATTGTACTAGATTCAAAGTTTAAAGTATAAGTCTATGTAGTCTGAGCAATATAAGAGGAAAAATGATAGTAAAACTGGTTACTACTAAGGTAACACAAAGAAAGTAGACCTAGAGGTTGCTAGACCACAAATGATATGTCAGTAGATTCAACACAATAGATGATTAGACCTTGTTGGTGATCTCAGGAACAAACTAAGTTGTTCAACAAGCTATGGGTTATCACTGGTTACCACAATGAACAAAATTCCAATAAGGGGTGACGAGCAGAATAAACGCCGCAAATGTGTGCGTATGACCAAAATATGAGCAAAAGGACATGATGAAAAAGTGCAAAAGCAATCAAACTAATAATCTATGTTGTTGGTGAGATCTGTGCAAAAAGAATAAAAGTGCTCAAACAAGAAGATAGGTTATGTGCCTCTCTACTGTGCGGTGGCACTGACCTGAGGATAAGCATAACCTATATATTCTAGAATTCATTGTTGTTTGCCGCCTCTCTGTTGTGCAATGACACTGACCTGAGGCTTGGCTTCTCCTTGAAAGCTCTAAGAATAGTTTCTTCTTGAATACTACCTTGAGACCGCTCAAAAATCTCCTGAGGAATGTTGATTACCATATAAGCGTGGGATCCACAAAAACTTGTTGAAATAATTAAACCTTAAACTATCACCAATGTGTGTCAAAAGTCTGTGTATGGATTTAAGAGGAAAAGTATATTGACAATCATCGTGGCTATAATTCTTGAAAGTCCAAATCGATGTGGGGATCTAATAGTACTAGTATGATTTTCTAAATTTGCTAACGTCTCTGGATGAAAAATAAGAATAGAGCATCAAAAGGTTTTTGATAACATGTCCCGAATGATTTAACTTTTCTTTATTATTCCAAATTGAATTGGTCCATGTATGGTCAAAATGAATTGAAGTTGATTTTTCAGGAAATGAAATCTTTAGATTTATATCTTAGGATTTAACCCTCACAAAACCACAAAAACATGTCTTAGTTTTGTTTTTCAGTTTTAGGTCTTTTATTTTGTTTAAATTTCATCAATTTAGTTTGTTAAACATCGGACTATGCCATGGAATTCAATCGGGGATTTAATCACCTAAAAGGGTCACGTCTGAGGTGACCACACACATTTTCAAATGTCAACTGAGTCACGTCTGAGGTGACAAATTGTTTTAAAAGGATCACATCTGAGGTGATCATTAATTTTCAAGTTAAAAGGATCATGTCTGAGATGATCGAGTGCTTAAAACGTTTTAATCAATAAGTTACAGGGTGTAAAATGTCAAATGGTCATAATGTCAAAAATCATGAGTATGACCCATTCGCACGACTGGACCATGAGTATGGACCAACCGTACGAATGGACCATACTCATGCCCTAGATAGCCGAATGGAGCATGAGTATGAACCATTCAACCGAATGGCTCACAGGATTGAGCCAATCGCCCGAATGGAGCTGTGCGAATGAGTCAGTCGTCCGACTGAACCCCAGTCGGCCGAGTGAATGTGATCGAATGAACCAATCGCACGACTGAGGTCCATTCGCCCGAATGAACCGACCGTATGGGTCCAGTCGCCCGATTGAAATCAGATTCAGTATAAATAGGGCCATAGTCGATCGCATTCAACTCATCACCCTCAATCGCCCTGATATCGCACACCTTACCGTTACCCTGCCCAAATTTCATCAGACCAAAATTTCCGACTTCTGCTGATATTCTGACAATTATTAGTTGTTCTACAGGTACAATGTGATGATATCTCATCGAAATCTGATGGAATGGTGCCCTAATTTTTGAATTTCGTCCCACACAAGAACCGAACAGTTACTGGACAAATAACCTAACTAAACTAAGTAAAATGTTGAAATTAAAGTTATTATGATATTAGTTAAGTGATTGCGAGTCTAAAGAACCAAAACACGACGTCTAATTCTAAGTTTTGGACCAAATTCGATTTTCAGTTGAACAAATAATGGGACATGCGACTGGACACACGGATGAACTACAATCGCACGATTGAGTTGAAAGAATGACTCAATCAGCCGAATGATTGATACGAATGAGCTCAGTCGGCCGACTGAACCACTCGCATGCTCAGTCGCCTGATTGAACTTAATCGCATGCTCAGTCGCCTGATTAAGCTCAATCGCATGCTCAGTCACCAGATTGAATACAGTCGCATGCCTGGTCAACCGACTGAACTCAGTCGCATGGTTCAATCCCATGATTGAACCAGAATTAATTCAACTAGGTTAATTCAAACTGATTTGTGTTGTGTGGTGATCTAATGCATGTGTGTTTTTGTGTTACAGATTGATGGCTGAAAGGTGGTCCATCAACCCTAAGCACAACATATGTGCTCACTTAGATGCTACGACTAGGAATGGTCCCGAGTTTGCGGGGATCATTGCTTTTCTCCAGCGATCCAGGATCTACAGGGCTATTTCTACTCAGTGCACTCCCTATAGGTCTATTCAGCAGGCCTTCTGGGAGGGGGCATCGGTTGACCGCTCACATGAGCCATACAGTATCAGTAGTTCCATTTTTGGGAGAGATATAGAGATTACTGCAGAGGATATTTGTCTGGTGCTAGGTTTGGGTGCGATGAAGACCACCCTACCAGACTTCACCCGCTGACTGTGAGAGGGTGCTTCTTAAGGATGAAGTACGCTGGGAATATCAACACAGGTGTGCTCAACAAGAGCAACCTGTGTCCCCAGTACAAGTACTTAGCACATGTCATACTTAAGTGCTTAGCTTTGCGAAGGGGTGGGTTTGATGATCTTTCAAACCAGATTCAAAATGCCTACGTGGCACTGGTACTGAACCACCCTTTCAGCTTCTCGAGCATGATATTGTCTTACTTGATAGAGAATCTGGAGGCTAAGGGCAAAGAGGGTTTCTGCATGTACCCTAGGTTTCTTCAGATGATCTTTGATGAGAAGCTGCCAACACTGCCCAAGAAGAAAGAAGACGCTGTGATGCTTGAGGTGATGAATGATACCACCTTAGGCAGGATGAAGGTTTATCGGGGCAAGCAGGGGAAGTCCCCGGTAAGGAGGCTGTTTGGGCATTTGATTCGAGAGGACTACGTGGCGCCAGCGAAGAGGAAGTGGCGTCACGATGATAGTGACTCAGATTCTAAGCCGATTGTGCTCCCATCCGACGACTCTAATGATGATGACAGTGGTGATGGTTGAGATACTGGCCCCACCCAATCTAGGGCCACTACCACAGATGTTATATCTCCATCATCCACCCACGGAGGAGCTGAGACGGAAATATTCCATCAGGACTTTCGGCCTGATGAGGAGGAAGAGAGTGATGAAGAACCTCTCACGAGGACTGTGGGCAGCAGGGTGGTTGCCACAGAGTGGGGTTAGAGGGCGGTTGGTGGACGCCCAGGGGAGTCCGGGGATGCTGGTGCTGATTCAGACCCACATATGCCCCGGACCCGCCCAGCAGTCGAGGGGGAGCCTCTGTTCCTAGAGGCTCAAGGAAGAAGAGGATGGAACAACCCTATGGCAAGAAGGGGAAGAGAATAAAGTTTACCTTGACCTCATCTACTACCACAGCCACTACCTCAGCCACACCTTCCACCACTTCCACCACCATAGCTACCACACCACCTGCCACCACCTCTACCACCTCACACACCACTACCACACCCACTCCATCCTGTACCCACATCCAATCCACCACCACTACAGCTTATCCACCACCACCTACATCTATACCACCCCCAATCTTCACAACTGCTACCACCACCACCTCTACCCAACGAGCATGACCGTCATCTTACCCCTCATTTCCATCTGGATCATCTCTACCTCCCAGTGGGGTAGAGGAACAGCTCTCAGCACTGAACCGTATGGTGCTGAAACTGTTAGCAGCCGATGACGAGAAGACAGCTCAGATTCGTCAGTTGGTAGATCTTACCGATGCACAATCTCAGCAGATATCTCAGCAGGCGCATCTTATTGAGCAGCAAGCACAGCAGATGGCTGCTCAGAGCCAAGTGATTGCCCAACTCCAGGAGCATAAAGTTCTATCAACAAAGAAGATAGAGGAGTTGGAGGATGCCAAAAAGACCATCATGCTCAAGCTCAAAGGAACTAAGGATGAGCCTCGGAAGATAAAAGAATGGGATGGTGATGATGATGGTGATGATGATGATGATGATGATGAAGATGATGATAGTGATGATGATGAGGCAAGTGATGATAAAGAGACAAGGGAAAGGCAGAATGATGATGATGATAAAGAAGGAGATGCAGCTGCATCTGCCTCAGCTCAAGGTCAAGAGAGACGTACAAAGAGAAATCAAGACCAACGAGCCTCGTCTTCTGCCTCACCTACTGATGAGCCTGCGATTCATGACAAAAGTAATGATTAGACATTTATGTATTTGAAAGCTTTTGTACATGAATCATGTATTAAACTTCTGTACTTAATGTTTATATATATTTAATGTGTTTCTGTTTTGATTATTAACTAATGATTGATGTGTTACATGTCTAAATCAAGCAGATCCAAATTTTCAGAGGGACGAATACGATGTTGCTCCCCTTTAGCAGGTCAAGACTCAACTAACCATGATTCTTGATTTACATGTTAGGAGATCAGTGAGTTACACCCTTAAAGAGGGGGAAATAATTCATGATCTTACTAATGAGCAACTGGCCGAAATGTTCAAACTCAATCCCGATGAGATTATCAAGGACGCTCCAACCTTTGAAGCAACCAGTGACGACGAGCTGAACGACATTGATGAGATCGAGATCAAGGACGTCACTGCAGAGCACTATCCAGAGTATGCTGACAAAGAGGGAAATGTGGTTCCCAACCTGGGTGATTCCCTGGTCAGTGATACGTTTGACATAATGGATAAAATGGAGCAAGTGTCCGAGAAGATTGAGGAACAAGCCCAAGCCTCAGACGCTGATGTCAACATCCGAAAGGCTGAATGGGCTGCATGTTTTGAGGAGATCCAAGCCCAACGTGCTGCTCCTAAACCAAATGTCTACACCAAGCTCTACAAAGTGAAGAAACATCACAAGGTGTCAAGCAAGATTATCGCGTGGGCCCATCTTGATGATCTTAATATATATGCGGTAAAGAAAGAAGGGTATTGAGTACTTTAGATTCCCACATTATCTAAAGACTCTACCTGGTGGCCAAACTGAAGCTCCTATATGCTGACCCGAGAAAGATGTCAGGCTGGTTTGAGGCTGCATTAAAGAGAAAGTACCACACCAGGTGGGTCAACTTCAAACCTCAACAACCTACGAGGTATATCAGAAAGTTTGAAGTTGATGCCATAACTGGAAAGCCGAAGATAGTGCTGAAGTGGAGTCCTCCATGTACGATGTCAAGAATCCCTTTAAGGGAAATGCCACAGGACTTCACTCCACACTTTAAGTGGTGGTACTATGATTGGAGAACAGGGGAGGTGGTCATAGTTCTAAACAAAGAGGGCAGAATGGATACTATCAGGGTATTTGACCCAATGTGGCTTACCAACTTGTCAGCTGATGATGTTTATACCTTATACAAGTGGCCACTGTTCTATGACTCGCAGGATATTGTACAAGCCCTCCAATTCCAAAACGCGATGAGACTCTGCTTTGCATTTGAAATACATGTAGGAGTTACAAGAGAGGAGAAGTACAAGAAATATGAGGAGCTTATGAAGAATGTAAGACAATAGATGAATCTAGGTCCAAGGGGGAGTTTGTACATACATGTGTACCTAGTTTCTGAGCTTAATGTAATATGTCTTTATTGTCTTACACATATGTAATTGAATGGGTACTTAATGAAATAGAATGTGTGGTTGTGCTTATAATGTTTATAATTTCATTGTTAGTAGTGTGACGCTTATTGAACTAACTATATAGGTTTGTGGTTGTTTGAATGAATCTTGATAATGTAATGATTAATAAATACATTCAAACTCATTAATATGAAGTTCTCATGCGAATGGCCCATGCTAATGGACCATACGCATGAACAACTTCATGCGAATGACTCAATCGCATGACTAAACCAAGAGACTGGATCAGTCGCACGAGTGTAACATGAGATTGACTTAGTCGCACGACTGAACACTCAGTCGTGCGAATGGATCAACCGCATGGCTCAATCGCACGACTGAACCATGCTAATCGTTCAGTCGCTCGAATGAGAAACCCTAACCTATAAATCCCACTTAATTCATAGAAAAACGTAAGAATTGAGAACACTTCGACTACATACGTACCCTTGCCATCCAGAGACCTCTAAGAACCTGTTCCAAGTTCATAGATCGCACTAGATCGATTCCATATCGTTCTTAACGTTTAGATTCAATCCATAATTGATTCTATGTGCGTTCTCACTGATTGGATCGCCATTCAAAGAGGATTACGCACTATTTGATTCGGTTTACACGTTAATCAGTTAGTATTTTGTTCAATACACGATCCTAACAATAATGTTTAGTAGTGACGTCCTCGATCTCAATTTCATCAACATCATTCAGCTCATCGTCACTAGCCACATCAACTTTTGGAGCATCTTTGTCAATTTCATCAGGATCGAGTTGGAACATCTCAGCTAGCTAGTCATCGGTTTAATTTAAGTATTCAACTCATCACACATTAATCATTAATCAAGACATTTAAACATAGATAATCATTAATTACATTAATGTAATAATTTAAGTACAAAAGTTTCAAATACATAAACATTTAATCATTACTTTTGTCTTGATCTGTAGTCTTTTCAGCTTGAGCCAAACGAGTACACCACGCCATCTTCAATCAGTTCCTTAAAGGATACTTGATCGGGCTGAAAGTATCAAACTGCGGATGCACCAGGAGCGTAGTTTCAACTTCATGGTCATCACTTTCTTCTAGGATCTTTAGTACTTCTTCAGCATGCTTTTGGCTCTGTTGTGGATCAATCTGCTGTTCATAAGCCTGAGAGATATTCCACTAGAGCCAATAACCATTAACATCTTGTACATTAAGTGACATAACCTTGTTAGCTTCTTAAGAATCTTCATCATCCATACCACCACCCATTTGCATAGCATTATTCCCATCTCTGTCCAAAAACATCGTCTTTTTCCTCCCCATCAAGTAGAAAAAGATCATGTGAGAGCACTTGAACAGGTGGTTTAACATAAGTGCTACGTATGCCTTCTGGATTTGGTCAGACATCTCATCAAATTCTTCTCTCCTTGATGCTATGCACTTACGAATGACATGAGCTAAGCATCTGAACTGGGGGCACAAGTTTCTCTTGTTGAGCAAACCTGCATTGATGTCCTCATTGTACTTCATCTTTAGAAAAACATCTACCTGTGCACATATGTTGTGCTTGGTGCTCATAGTCCATCTGCTAGCCATGTTTCTGTAACACAAGACACATATACGTTAGAATTTGTGTAAATGGATGACATTTGAATTTTAATGAACTTGAATCATTTTGTTCAGTCGTGTAAATGGATAATGCGACTGAGTCTTAGTCGTGCGATTGAGCTCAGTCGTACGATGGAGCCTATGACTGAGCTTAGTCGTATACTATCCCATGCGGTTGAACCAGTCATGCGACTGAACTCACACGTATGATTCATTCGTGCGATTGAATCATACGCCCAGCTCATACGTGCGATTGAGGTTCATTAGCATGTACATTCGCATGAAGCTCTGTTTGACACTTTAAATTCAAATCTTGGTCTAAACTTGATGTTAAAAGTTGTGTTTTGGCTCATTAGACTCGCAAACACTCAAAATAACACCTAATACTTTTTAAATTAACGATTAAGTCCATTTTAGTGGTTTATTTTGAATAGTATGTCTAAGTTCTTGTTTTGAGCGATTTCAGACATTAGGGCTTGATTAAGCCGAACATTGAAGTATTTTGGTCTCACATTACCTGTGGATGCAGAGAGTAAACGTTAGAATCACAGACAAGATGCTAAATCAATGAACCAAAATTTTGGCAGAGTAACGGTGCTTTCATGCGACTTGAGAGAGATTGAGGAGTGATGAGAATGTGCGACCGACTCCCCTCTATTTATACTGAGTTTACCTTCAGTCGTGCGACTGGACCTATTCGCACGCTTCATTCGTGCGACTGGGGCTCAGTCGTGCGATTGGCTCAGTCGCTCACATCCATTCTTGCGATTGGTTCATTCTGGTGATCCAATCACATGGATTGACCCATGCTTATGGTCCAATCGTACGTCTGGTCCATACGTATGGTTCAATTGTGCGATTGACTCATACTCATGATCCAATCGTGTGACTGGCTCAGACTTATGAGTTTGACCTCATGCACTTTCAAACACTTTACATGTTAACTATTGACAAGACGTTATGGCCGATGATCATCTCAGACATGACCTTTTTAATTTGAAAAACTGTTGATCACCTCAGACGTGATCTTTTTAACTTAAACCTTATGTGATCACCTCAGGCGTGACCCCTTTTAGTGAGTGATTCACAGATTGAATCCAGATGTATAGTCCGACTTTTACCTACCAAATGACTAAAAATAAATATATACAAACAACTTAGAAATTTAAAAACATAACAAGACATATTTTTGTATTTTTTGATTTGAGGTAGATTAAAATCTTAGATTTTTCTTCCTGGACAGCTCAGCTTCAAGTTAATTTGATCATCACTGGAACGATTCATTATGGAATCATACATGTATATCAGAATCATTTGGGATATTTTAATAAAACATTTTGATGCTAGATTCTTGTTTTGACCGCAATAGCAATTTTAGGAAATCATACTATAGCTCTAAGATGCACACAATGATTTTGACTGTCCAGAATTGCAGCCATAATGATTGTCAGTATATTTGTCCTCTTAAATCCATACACAGATTTTTGACTCACACTGGTGATGCGTCAGGTTATATATTTCAACAAGCATTTTTGGATCCTACACTTATATGGTAATCAACATTCCTTAGGAGATTTTTGAGCGGTCTACGGGTATTTGACAAGAAGAGACTATTCTAAGAGCTTTCAAAGAGATGCCAAGCCTCAGGTCAGTGCCATCGCACAGTAGAGAGGCGCAAACAACAATGAATTCTAGAATATTTAGGTTATGCTTATCCTCAGGTCAGTGCCATCGCACAGCAGAGAGGCACACAACCTATCTTCTTGTGAGAGCATTTTCTTTTCTTTTTGCACGTAACGCACCAACAACATTAGTCATTAGTTTGATTGCGCTTAACATTTTTTTCATGTGCATTGCTTAATTTTTATGGTCATCCGCACACATTTGTGGCGTTTATTTGCTTGTCACCCCTTATTGGATATGCGTTGATTGTGTTAACCAGAGATAAGATGGGAACCCACAACAAGTTGAACAACTTAGTTTGAATTTCAATCACCAATGAGGTCTACTCGTCTATTGTGTTGAATCTACCGACACATCATATAATGAACTAGCAACCTCTAGGTCTACTTTTTCTATGTTACCTCAGTAGCAGACTAGTTTTACTATCATTCTTCCTTTTATTTTGCTTAGACTTCTCAGACTTATACTATGAATTTTGCATCTTCATCATTTAAATTCTTTTAAAGTTCCAAACTATTTGTTCCATGTGTACTATCATTTTCCATAAACATTGAATTAATATCACAGATTTGATGTCATTTCTATTAGCTAGACTGTCCTCCTCCCTCGTTTTTTTAATTAATGAAATAAAGCAACTAATTTAATACTAATATCACCTATTCTCCCCTTAAAATTCTAAAACCGAAAATATTTTTGTGTTTTTGGATTTTAATAAACAGGAAAATAAAATAAAACAAAAGAAAATAAAAAACATGTCGGACTATGCACTTTCTTCCTCTAGAATCACATCACTTTTCTTTTTCACGCCATTAACCTCTAAAAGATATAAAAACATCGGTTTATCAAATGCTTTTGTGTAGAGGTTGGTGCGTTGAAAATCCGTATTTATTTTAACCACTCGATTAATTGCTTTTCAAAACAGTCATGTATAAAGTGATATTTAATACCGATGTGTTTAGTTTTAGGATGTTGGACTGGATTTTTGGTGACAGCAATAGCAGTAGAATTATCAACAAAAATAGGAGTGCTAGAGGATTGCAAACTGTAGCCGCGCATTTTCTGTTGAATCCAAATGATCTGTGGACAGCAACTTGCAGCAGCAACGTATTCAGCTTCACAAGTTGACAGAGCAACCGATGTCTGCTTCTTACACTGCCATGTGACTAACCGTCTACCAAAGAATTGACATCCTGTAGAAGTTGACTTGTAATTCATCTTGCAACCACCAAAATCCGAGTCACTATACGCTGTAGGCTCAAAATCATCGTCATGAGGATACCACACTCCGAGTGTTGGAGTACCCTTCAGATAACAAAAAATCCGTTTCACACCAACGAGATGATTTACTTTTGGTTTTGCATGATATCTGGAGCAAAGACACGTCGCGTACATGATATCAGGAATTTACTTTCTTTTCCTTGTGAGACTTCTTGGTCTGTTTACCATTCTTACACGCTACACAAAAATTCGGAAGTTGAAAATTCTTGACATTTACTCCATTCACTAAATCATTCTGGATCAGATGATTTATCTTCCGTGGATTGATATGTCCCATTCTCCTATGCCAGGAGATTGAGTCCTTCTCTGTTTCCTTTGACAAGAAGCATTGAACTTTATGATCGGTTGTGGAGGCTTTTGATAGATCCAAGACATATAAGTCATTATATCTTGAAGCTGACATTAAGATTTTGTCCTCCGAGATAATGTAATCCTTCTTCAATACGTATCACTTCTTGTTGTCAAAAACAACTATGAATCCTTTGTCACAGATCTGGGAGACTGAAAGCAAGTTATTCTGTAGTTGTTGAACGTAGTTGACCTTATCAAACTTGACTTTCTGGTTTCCCACTTCGCCTTGAGTGGTGATGTATCCTCCTTTATTTCCAGCAAATGATACATGTCCCTTTTTAATTTGTTTGACATTAAGAAGGAGAGACAGGTTCCCGGTCATGTGCCTAGGCGCCCCACTATCAACAATCCAGGTATTTGTGATAGCACCGTAATGGACATCCTGCACATTAAAAGGAAATAATCAGTTTAGGTTTGGGACCGAAGCCGTAACTGGCTTGGGTGACCAAGAGGAATCACACATCATAAACTCAACCCACTGTCCATTTGAGAGTGAGGGCATATCATTCTTCTTATTGTTCTCGTTATCAAACAATGGACTTGATTTTTCTTTCCATAAGCTAGTTTTGTGTAAGGCGTGTTTGTTATAAACAGACGACTGGCTTACAGTTTGAACTTTAGGTACATTAATTCTCTTTGGTGGAGTAATAGAATTCCTTTTCGAAGAACTTAGTTTTGTATCATAAAGTTCAATTTTCTGTCTGGGAGTCTGATAATAAGGACAGTTAGAAGAAATGTGTCCTCTCTTTCCACAACTGTAGCATGATCTCCCTTCTACATGTTGAGGAAACTGTTTATGTTAAGTTGAGTGTGATACAAGTGTGACATGAATCTGGTTGGATTTGGTCACTACTCGTTTAGATGTTTCTGCTTCTTTAACAAAATTATTTGTTTGCACATTCTTAACATCTTTAGCCTTTAGTTTATTTGGACTTTGACGTGAAGCACGTGTTTGGTTAACTGATTTGGTCATTTTGGGTTCAGAAGTAGACATGTGCGAACCTGACTTTCCATTAACCTTTTCAAATTGATTATCCAAATTTTCAATGGCATCTTTCCTTTTGATTAGAAAGTAGACTCCTTCTGTTTAGTGATAGAGTTCACCAGTTTACCAATGGAATCTGGATCACTAACCAGAGGAGTGGACACCACATGATCCTTAATTGGGTTGTTATTTACAGGTCTACATTTTGTATTTAACATGATCTCATGTGGTGGTGGAACTACTTTGTAACCCAACCCTTCCCCATTATTTCGTTCTTTCACTAAGTGTTGAACTATGTGAGAAGAACTGGTCCAACTAGGCAGTTTTTGGTTTAAAGAATTTACCTTGACTTCTAAAACTGCTTTTTCTTTCTTTGTTTCTTCCAAAGAGTTTAAATAAAACTTTATATCATTAGCTTGATTAAGAGCAACAACCTCTGTTTCCCTTAGTTGTTTACCTAAAAGTTCTATTTTTTCTTTGTAACTGCACTCATTTTGTTTTAAAATACGATTAGCTTCACTGCACCATTGTAAATCATTTACTAAGTTATCATTGTGGTCTAATAACCTAGCAAATATCAAATCAATGCTTTCTCTAAATTTGTTACATTCAATACAAGCATATTTTTCAAAAAGTTGGTCTTTCGTACTTACCTGTGAAGAATCAGTTGACTCAGCCATCAATGCGGAGTGAGACTCTTCGGATGCTGGAGATTCTGAACATGTCGTTCTGAGTTCTTCTTCAACCAGGTGATTTACCACATTCACAGCTTCTTCTTTATTTGACATTACTTGTTCAACTGTGATTTCACCTTCACTCGCAAAGCCATAATCCAATCCCTCGACACAGGCAATGTTTGATTCACCTGGAGACACAAAACGGAAGGTCCAGTCCTGCCCTTCGTCACCTTGAGCAGTCAAGGCCTTTGTCTCTTTGCTTGAAGAGGTAGTTCCACTCCTGTCTTTGTCTTCACGGTTGAAGGTTGAGAACGAATTTTCGTTACCTGTTTTCTTGGGCTTTACACATTCACGTTTGAAATGCTCCTTTTCGACCATAATTAAAGCAGGTAACTTTGGTTTTGTCGAAACCAAAGGTTGTGTCTTTTGTGGCCACTAAATTATGTCCTGTCTTTTTCACAAACTTTTTCGCCCTTCTGACAGCACTCGCCAAGGCCCACATTATATCCATTCTCTCTAGTTCATTTTCATCCACCTGCCTGTAATCTTCATCTGCAAGATGGCAATTGCCAATCTTCCCTACAACTAGACCATCATAGGAATGGACAACAACTGCTAGAAGATCCATATGCTCCTTTGCAACTTCCACTGTGATATTACTGAGATTCTCGGTCTTCAACTTAGTAGTATTGGCTTCAGTTACTATATATTGGGTGCAAGATGACCCTGTTTCTTATCCTGAAGCAGTGGTTTGGGAAGGAGCTGCTGAACTAGACACAAAGGCGGTTTGAAGTGGTGCTCCTGAACTGGTTGGAGTGGGAGATGAGTTATAAAGTGAAGAATTCTGGTCGTAGGATCCTTTCTGTGATCTGTACTTCATTCTCAGTTCTTCCTCTCTTAACTTCATTATGAAATCATTTATATCCAACTTTGCATGAATTTCGTTCTGTCTCAGATTAGACACAAACGAGTCCCATTTCTCTGGCAAACCATCTGCAAAACTTGACACTTTATATTCCATAGATGTTGTTACCCCATGAGTGTGCAGCTCATTAATCAGATGGTAGAATCTGTTGATAATATCGTCCAAGCTTTCTTTCCCTATTGATGAGAAGTTATCAAACTCCTTCTTGAGAGCCTTTGCCTTCAAAGCCTTTAATGTTGCATTCCCATCATATATTTTCTCCAAAGCTTCCCGTAACTTTTTTGCCTATTTGTTCTCAGAAAACTGATGAAAGATATCTTTCGGTATCGACTGAGTCAACAGGGCATACATCTTCTTTTCAGCATTGTACTTAACTTTATGGCTGTCAGTCATACCTCCCAAAGTTAGCTTAACACCATCATCACCGACTGGCATACTATAACCTGTCTCAGTGGATTCCCAAAGATTGGGATCTACTCCATTTAGATAGATCTTGAACCTCTGTGTCTATTGTGGGTAATCATCTAACGTTATAAGTTTTGGTGGTTTATTGTGATTCCCAATTTCATTTTCCTGAAGCAGAAGATTCTGGATGCAAGAGTCCCTTCCGGCAAGAAAAGCAGAGAACTGATCTTCCATCTCTTTAACCGTTGAACTTTATAACTAGACTGGCTCACTCGTGCGAATGGACTATACGTATGGATCACTCGCGCGAATGAGGGGTGTGAATGAATTCAATCTTGCGATTGGATTCAGTCGTTTGATTGAAATGGATGAATGGACTCAAACGACTAGAATTGTTTAGTCGTGCGGATAAGGTATGCGATTGAAGTGTGTGAATGAATTCAATCGTGCGATTGGATTCAGTCGTACATATGGAGTGTGCGATTGGAGAAAGTGAATGGGGTTGTTCAGTCGTACGAATGAGTGAGCGTCTGAGTTCAATCGTACGAATGGGGTGTGCGATTGAGTTCAATCATGCGATTGAGCTAATCATGCGGCTGAAGGCTGCTGTTTTTGCAAAATCGAATGTTTTTGACACTTTGACACAAAAACACGATTTTTCAAGAACCCTTATCTGTCGTATGCCAAAAAACGTGAACTTTGAGACCTGGAGACGTCGAAAACACTGTTTTTCTCAAAAAGGTGACTCCTTTGAATGAAAAACATGATTTTTACACCAAGACTAGTCAAATCACGCGCAAAATCAAGAGCCAAGGCTCTGATACCAATTGTCAGGACCGTGTACGTACGGAGTACTAACTGATAATCCGTGAAACCAGATCAAATAGTGCGTAATCCTATTTGATTGGCGATCCAGTAAGTGGGAACGCAATCCGATCAATCTAACGATTAAAGAAACGTTAAGAACGAGTAGAAAAAGATCAGATGCGAACTATGAACTTGGAATAGGCTTTCTGGACGCTCTGGACGGCTAGGTTATGAATATGTGTCAAAAGTCTCGTTTTACCATGAATTAAGTGATATTTATAGGTTTGTAGTCTTCATTCGTGCGATTGAACCATTAGAATGGTTCAGTCGTGCGACTGACCCATGCGACTGATTCATACGCACGACTGAGAGTTCACTCGTGCGACTGAGTCAATCTCATGTCTCACTCGTACAACTGATCCAGTCGTCCGGTTTAGTCGTGTGACTGGTTCATTTGCATGATGTATTCATGCGTATGGTCCATAAGTATGGTCCATTAGCATGAATCATCATATAACAACTTCAAACCTATATAATAAGTTTATATATATGAATCAGATATAAGTAAACATCAAAGCACAAATCATATATTATTACATTGTTTCATTACACGTATGTAAGCCATGACAGATTTTTACATTAAGCACATAAACGAGGGACATATGTATCAACATTGATTCAAATTTCAACTGACAAACAATTAGCTGACCTGTTTACTAATGCCTTTTTACTAGGAATGTTTGAGTATTTGGTTGAGTCTATTGGCCTTATTAATTATGTTTAAAAATGATTTTGCTTCATTAAAATGATAATAACCCTCCCTCCTTTTCATAATCAACTCAAAAGGAAAATCATCAAAGTTGTCAGCCTGTTTGTACATAATGTGTGCGTGTGTGTGTGCTAAATGAAAAAGCAAATACAAAATTAGAATTTTAAATATCAATATAGAAACTTATAAAAGGAAAACACAAAAACAATATAGATTACATGTTTTCTTTATTCAAAACTGAATCTGCCTTTGCAACATGTGAGCAATAATAGTACATCAGATGTAATCAGTTGCATACTTCACTCAATAATAAAGTTTGACATGATCAGATATGATGTTTTGGTATAATCATGCAATTATACTGAAAAAGTAGATTCTTGTGATTTAACTAAATCATTATGCATTTTGGATATTCATCTTAGTTCTTATGAGTGGTGTTGATTTTTCTGGTTGATTGCTTGTCAAGTCACAAACTCACACCTGAAGGTGATATGAATAACCATGAGATCTGTTTACTGCATCTATTCACTTCTCTGTTATAAGTTATCATAGACCTGAAGTGACGAGGTATCCTCTGTTGTAAGTCATTACAGACCTGGATATTCTCACTTGATGCAAAAGATGCCAATGTGCACAATCCTTTCAAAAGTCCAAAATGGATGTCCTCTGATTCTTATGAATTTCTATATCCAATTCTTTATGAAACGGATTCGGGGATTACTTAATGGCTTGTCCATAGTGGTTTTCTCAGTGATTATCAAATGGTTTACCATAATGATTCTCTCGTTGACCTAAACATGAGACCTGGTTATACATATATGTCTGGTAATTAAGCTGAGAAACAGTGCTTGCTTGCATACCTTGACGAGGGTTAAACTCTCTAAGTCTAAGTGTGAGCTCCATAATGTCATATCTAATAGAACCTTAACAATCCAAGAATTGAAAAAGTAAGTGTGCTGATACTTTTACCAAAGTACTCATTGTCTTTCCTTAGATCTTGTGTCTCCTTTGCTGCAGTACTGCACATGATCAGGATTTAATCAGTGTTCATGACTATTCATCATTTCTTTTATTTTAATGTGCTGATTATTTTCTGATATGAGCTCACTGCAGGCATACGATTTTGTGTACATCTAGTAGTATTTTTATTATTCTGCCTTATTTTTAATTTTTGCATGTTTCTATGTGTGCAGGCATGTTGAAAATGATTGTTTTTTCAATTTTTAACTCATATAAACTTCTAAGTTTGTGAACTTAAAAGTTTAGGGGGATTAAAATTTGAAAAAGAAAAATCAAAATAAAATTGAAAAGAATGATGCTAAATTTCTTAAGTAGTATGTGTTTGATATGCTTAAAAATGAACCTAACAAGATTTCAAGTGTTTAAAATGTGGAAATGATTCATGCAAAGAATTGAGAATGGTTATATTTTCATGAAATTTTTGAGACTAAAATGACGGGAAATTAAATAGGTCAAAAAGTCACAATTTGGTCAAAAAGTCAAAATTGATCAAAGGTCAAAGTCTTAGTCATTATTCAAAGTTTGACCAAAGTTTGAAAATTTTTATGAAGAACAGTGAAATTGGTCAAAAGTATGGTTTGAATGAATTTGTGTAGTATGGATGACAAGTGTTAGACGTATGGATGTCTCATGCGCCTAAACAGTGACCATAAGTCTAAGTTTAGAAGCATGATGAATTTACAATTTTATGATAAGTGTTGGACGTTTGAGTCAAACTCATACGCCTAAACAGTGTTCATGAGTCTGAAAATTTTGGTTACGTTTGGCCGTTTTGTACAAGCTCATGCGCCTAAACAGTACCAGGCGTCTCATATTGAAAATTAAACAAGTGTTAGGCGTTTCATACTAGGTCATGTGCCTGAACAGTGCTCATGCGCCTATGTTCTCAAACAAAATTTGACAAAGTGTAACTCATGCGTCTAGGTCTCATACGCCTGAACCGTGGTAATACACATGTATAGTGCCAATGCGCCTAAACCTCATGCGTCCCAACAGTGGTCATGCGCCAACATAGTTGCAATGCGTCTAAGGGTTTTTCACACTTGTATAAATTCAGCACTTGGACTGATTTCATTTCATTCGAACTTTTCACATTCTTATTCTCTCTGTTCTTACTCTCAAGTATCTGACAAACACATTACACACTGATTGCTTTGATTTGCTAAGATTGTTGACATTCTGAGGTAAAATCAGTGATTGTAAACAATATATTGAGTTTATTTCATCAAATCAGTGTTCATTGACATCACAAGCATTCGGACGTTTGAATCCTATTTAGGCGTTGAAACCCTAAAACTTGAATAAATCTGAAATTAATGTTTGATTGTGATTGTATGTTAAAAATGGAACATGAAATTGTTAATGATACTTGATTACGACCTGTTTAACATCATCTAATCCAACTTTCATTACAAAAGTTTTGAACATTCAACAATCATCAGTGCAAAAAATAATAATAAAATATTGAAATTGAAATGAATCAACAAAATGAAATTTTCAAACAAGATTTGCCTGTAAATCATCAAATTCAATATGTATGTTCAAATCATCTAGAAACAAATCACTTAATTGATTGTATATCTTAAAATTTGATTGAAACACTAAAACAGTAAGTTCAAAACACTCAGAAATGTTTTTATAGTGATCAAATTTTAAAATATAAAATCTATTGAGTAATTTTTAAAACCTATTGAAGGATTTATAACTTGTTACAAGTTTTGTTAAAAACTTAATCAAATCTTAAACCTCATTCTAATTCATGTTCCTTTGTGATTGATAGATGGCTACATTGAAGTTTGAGCCTAAGCACAATGTTGCTGCATTTCTGAATGATGAAGTTAGAGAATTTGCTGGATATGAAGAGATTATCAGATTTCTTCTAAGAACAAAATATGTATATGCTATGTGTGCAAGACCAGCTATATATGCAAGATTGATCAAGACATTATGGAGAACAGTAGAGGTTGAGCTTGATGATAACAGAAGGAAAGTTATAAGAGGATTCATTACTAATGATAGAATGATTAAAGTCTCAGAAGATACTATAACGAGTGCATTAAGATTGGGTGAGAATGATGCAGAAGATTTATCTGAGTACATTCAGTGAGTGTAGGGAGATATTCATGCAGATGGGTCATCCAGATAACTTTCCTAAGAAGTAATTCTTTAGACCAAGAATCTATAATCACTGGAAGCTTCTTTGCTATATATTCCAACACTGTATGTCTAAGAGGAGAGTAGGATGGAATTCTTTTCGAGTAGACATTGCATCTCCTTTAGTAGCCATAGCCACAAATAGAAGATTCAATATGGCTAAGTGGATAATGAATGGGTTCATTTTCAAATTGGAGAAAGGAAAGAGGAACAAGTACTTAATGTATCCTAGGTTTCTCCAACTGATCATAAATGAAGAATATCCAGACATTCAAGCTTTTGTAGTACAAGGTGATAGATTTGTTTTAGGACATATGTCTGAAGGTTTGTATAAGAGACTTGCTGTGATTACAGGAGCTGATAATGTACCGCTATTTGAGTATATAAGGAATGTAGCTGATGATAATGTTGATATTAATCAACAACACTTCCATTTGACTGAGGATGAGCCTGTAAATCCTAATGATCTTATAGAAGATATGATGGAAGAAGAGGTTTTTGAAGAATCTGAAGAAGAAGAAGAAGAAGATGATGATGATGATGATGATGATGATGATGATGATGATGATGATGATGAAGATGATAATGATGAAAGTTCTACTAATAATGATGATGATAATGATGAGAATGATAATCAAGGTGGTGATCAATGTGGTGAAGTAGAAGGGAATATTGAAGAAGCTATTCATGAGATGGATAGTGAACAAACTATTTCTAATCATAGAGATGATGATGATAGAAATGAAGACGCTGAAGTTGATACTGAAGTGAATGATCAAAGAGATGACGAGTTTGTTGATAATGAGAATATTGAGATTGTTGATTTCAATCAAGCTTTTGATTTTGATGCTATTTGATCTGAGCGTATCATAGAGATTGTTATTTCTCCTGTGCAATCACCAAGTGTAGAAGTTATGATTGTAAAAGAAAAAGAAAAAAAATGAAACAAACTACTGATGTTTGTGTTCAAATAGAAATTGATGATAACTCAGATGTAATTGATGGGTTGAAGGCTCAGATTGCGGATCAAAATGAAGAAACTGAGAGATTGAAAGAAGAAAATGCTTTGTTAAAAGCAAATGATGAAAAGAAAACATCATAATGAATGAACTTGAAGAAAAGGTGAAAAGAAGGTTTGAAGAGATAGAAAAGTTAAAAGAAAGTTTAAAGGAACCAGAGAAAGAAACTGAAGTAATAGTTGGTGAGAAAGAAACTATACAAGAACATCAAGAGATTATAGTTGGAAAGTTCACTGAATCTGAGAAAGGTAAAAGAAAGATAGATGAAGTTGAACCATCATCAGTTCCTTTTAAAGTTCAAAAGACTGCTGATATAGCTGTGAATATAGAAGAAACTGAGATGCAACAGAGAATAGAGGCTCATCATGATATAGATTCTGATTTACCAGATGAATGGCTTTGCTATTGGACGAGACCATGCATATGCCCTGCTAAATCCAATGGTACCTGGTCCTATCCTCCTGACATGTTAGAAAAATAGGGCAAGAAGGTATGAAGGACTATTCTCCAGTTATGATATACTAGTGATTTGGAGAATGTGGTCGTCAGGAGGGTTTCTTCATATCCCATCTCCTTGAGGGTGGCACTGACCACTTCTTTGGAGAAAGAAGATTCACCATTCGAATAGTTCAACTTTAGATGTTGACAAATTTTGGAGCAGGAAGAACATTTTCTGTTGAGATAGTGACTCATAGATCATCGTGTCTATTCAGCAGGAAATGGTGACCTTCATTCCTTGCACTGTCGCAAGATGAACATTTTCTCCACATAATTCCCTGATAGGGACTCAAAGATCAGTGTGTCTATTGATATAGCAAAAGCTTAATTTCTATTTCTTATAAATTTAAGAATAGGATCACCTATGGGTTGAAGTGATGCAGTGATGTCATGGTTTGGTCCGAATTCAAGGGTTTGATTTTGGGCAACAATTAAAGGTTTGTTTATTTTGGTTGGGCTTTAAAGATTTGAAGGTTTTGAGGGTTTGATTTGTCAGGATGATTGAAGACTACAATGGTGGGAAACCTTTGATTTTAACAGTTATGGATAATATAAAAATATGAATTTTAAAAAAGTTTACCACTGTAAGATTTTGAATCAATGGCGTGAGATGATGAAACAGTCTTTTCAAGTAACTAATTCGGCGCCACTATGCATCGGAAGATGATAGTGGGACCTACCTGATCTTTTTTAAAAGCATGTGTTGAATTCATCCTTTCTACCGAATCTTCCTATTCGAAAGATACCCTCTTTGCCTAGTTATCTGCTAAATTGCTTAATTCAGCAGATAGTCAAATATATGCCAATATTTGGAAGATACCTATTTGTCAGTTGATTTGCAAATTTCGGCACGTGTGTAGTTTTTTTTTAATTTAACAAGAAAAGTATTGCATTACAATATTTCTAAATATCATTAATATAAATCATTTAATTATTTAAAGTTAATTATCCCAATAGTAGCTACAAGATATTTAAATCTGGATTCATCAAAAGCTTTTATGATTAAGTCTGCATATTGTTCATTTGTATAGACCTTAATTAATTTGATGATTTTCTTTTCTAGACAATCTCTAATGAAATGATACCTGATATCAATATGCTTTGTATTTGAATGCTAAACAAGATTGTTGGTGATTAAGATGGCACTGTTGTTGTCAATGTCTAAGTTGAGTTTGAATCCATAGCACCATAGCATAACAACTTGATGAAGCAATGTATTCTGCTTCAGCAGTTGATTTAAGAACACAGGTTTGCTTCTTGCATTGCCATGAAACCAGTCTTCCCCATAGAAATTTATATCCTCCTGAGGTGGACTTTTATTAATGTTGCAGTCTCCATAATCCCTATATGTATATCCATAGAGATTAAATTCAGCAATTTTAGTATACCATAATCACAACTTAGGTTTTCCTTTAAGATACTTCAGAATCTCTTGGCAGCCATCAGATGTGACACCTTTGGAGCAGCTTGGAATCTGTTAGGACCTGGTATTTGAACGAAATACCGAGTGATTAGCGTGTAAACCAGATCAAATAGTGCGGAATCCTATTTGATTGGCGATCCAATCAGTGAGAACACACGAAGAATCAATCAAGAATTGAAACTAACGTTAGAAATCGATTGGGAATTGATCTAATGTGTTCTATGAACTTGGAGAACGAATTGGGAGGCTTCTGGACGGCTAGGGTACATCTGGAGTCGTAATGGAATGAATGCCTTTGTTTTTCCACGAATTGGGTTGTATCTATAGGTTAGTATTGTTCATTCGGGCGACTGAACCATTAGTATGGTTCAGTCGTGCGATTGAACCATGCGGTTGATCCATCCGCACGACTGAGTGTTCAGTCGTGCGATTGAGCCAATCTTATGTTACAATCATACGACTGATCCAGTCTCCTGGTTCAGTCGTGCGACTGAGTCAATCGTATGAAGTTATTCATGCGTGTGGTCCATTCGCATGGGCCATTCGCATGAGAACTTCATTAAGTTAAGTTTGAATGTATTAATTAATATAACATTATGTGTAACCATTCAAACAATCACAAACCTAATTAACCAATTCAATATCGACTCATTAATGAAATATTAGACATTACAAATCACAAACAATCAATATCATTTCATTAATCATTTCAAATTACATCAGAATCAGATAACCAAGATCTATTACATTTCATATCATGATCTAGGGACATACATGCATCAACAGAATCTTGAACATAGGCATGTAACAAACATGATATCTTGTTTACTGGCTATGAGATACATGATAGACCCAATGATGGCTCTGTACTACGCTGATCAACTGCTTCCTACTCAAGATCATGAGTTAATGAACATGTCTTTGACATTAGGGTCTTAGCAGCCTTAGCATCAATAGCTTGAACTCTTACTAACATGTCCTAGACGTACTTAGATTGATTTATGAAGATACCATCAGATATTTGTTTCACTTGTAGCCCTAGAAATAAGGTGAGTTCACACATTGAACTCATCTTATGTTTTGACTTCATGAGACTTTCTTAGCTCTCATTTGTAGACCCAAAGATGATATTATTAACATACACTTGTACCAAGATAATATAAATGACAACCTTCTTGATTAAGAGAGTTTTGTCTACGAATCCCCTAGTATATCCATTTTTCAGGAGAAAGGTAGAGAGTGTCTCATACCATTTCCTTGGTTCTTGATGAAGACCACAAAGGGCTATATCAAGTTTACATACATGATCAAGATACTTGGGATCTTCAAAGCCTATACATAAACTTCTTTATCAATCTCAACATAGAGGAATGCACTCTTGACATTCTTTGAAACACCTTGAAATCTTTGGAGGCTGCAAATGATAGAAAATTTATTATTGCTTCAAGTCTGGCCACAGAAGCAAAGACTTCATCATAATCAATCCCTTCTTCTTGTGTGTACCTTTATACCATAAGTTTGGCTTTGTTCTTGATAACAATGCCTCTGTCACCTTTCTTGTTTCTAAAAACCCATTTAGTCCCTACTACATTTTCCCCATGGAAGTGGACATAGTTTCCAAACCTTTTGCTAGGTGAATTGGAGAAGATCTTCATGTATTGCTTCTACCCGACTGTTATCTCTTAAGGCGTCATCAACTTTCTTTGGTTCCAATCAAGAAAGGAAGCATGAAACAAACAGATGTTTGCTTCATTCACCCTACTTCTTGTCTTGACGCCAACATCTACATTGTCAATGACATTCTCAACTGGATGCTCTTTGTGAACTCTTAGTCTAGGGATTACTTGGAGTTGTTGCGATAGATCCACATTGGAGAAGTTTGTTTCATGAAGTTCGGTAATGGATTTACTAGTTCATCTGCCGAATTGACTTTATATTCAACACTTGTCATACTTGGATCATTTCCAGGAGATTTTCTAGTACCACAATGATCATGAGACTCTTTATCTGATGAATCATAATGAGCAAGTGATGGATGGCCCATATTGTTTATGGTACTAGCATCCACCTCTGATGTATGTGGCTGGACTATTTCAGCAGATGACCTATTCTGAATGTCTTCCCCACACATTAGGCATATGATTTTTATCTGCTTCTCTGTTGACTTCATTATCTACCTGATCTTTTGTAACTCATTCATTTTCTCAGTCTTGCCTCCCTCAATTCCACTAATCTTCTTAATTTTCTTCTGATCAACATGAGTGGAGAATCTCTTGTTGTGAATTTCAACATCTCTAGAAATGGACATTTGAATACATGGTTGGGATCTCTTTCTGAAAAGTCTAAGGTTCCAGCACAACAACTTCTTGTGTGGTTCTTTTTGTTACAACTGTGCTTTGAGTGGAGCTTTGTCTGGGTGGAGGAATCTGACTCGACAGATAGCTAGAGTGATTCGGTGGATGGTTTTTCTTTTACAAATTTTTCTTTCTAATCACATCATGTTTTGATTTTGCCTTCAGATCTTATCTCGTTCTATTCTTCTCCTCTTTTTGCTCCACTTCCTTCTTTTCCTTCTTATCCTCCTTTTCATCTACATCCTCAATGGTTACATATTTTTCTTCCTTCTCTGCTGTCTTAATCTTCTCCGCAGATGTCTTTGTACAGATAGGTTTGGTAGATACTTGCTTTTTTACATCAAGGGTGCACTTAAGAGTATATGTAGGACACTGAACGTTCCACATAATTATACCCAAAACTTGTCTAGATATGATACAACGTTTGGGTGTTTTCAGTAAATGCAAGTAATTTTTAAACTTTTTAGTTTGAACATTATATTTATCAGCATAGGTTTTAGGTATGGCCAAATCACATTGTGTTGATTTCAATATGCTTAGAATATCACCAATTTGGGTCTCTAAGTTGGTTTGTTCATGTTTTAGTTGTGAAACAATGTTTTTAGATCCATTATTTTTTATTTATGAGATTGATCATTTTTCTTAAAATCAGTTTTAAGAAGATTGATTGATTCAACATCTTTCATGAAATCCAAGTTATGATTTCTGTACAAGTTAACCTTAACTATGCATTTAGGAGTACAACATGGTTTAGAAGTTACCTGAGGTAAGGTGGTTGAGCTTCCAGCCATCATTGCCTTGTTGATGGTTAGAACATCTTCCGGTTGGAAGCTCAAGTCAGTCACCTCTTCTCCTGAGGCTACAGTTGTTGTATTTCTCTAGCTGAATGAAGAGAGAGGACTTTGATAAATTGAGTGTTGTGGATGGTTTGATGGGCTAAGAGAAGATAGGTTGGACTTTGGTGCTTTGCATTTCTTGGAAAAATGTCTCAGCTGGCTGAGATTGAAACATTTCACCTTGCTTTTGTCAAACCCAAATCCTAATCTTTTCTACTTTAGGAACTTTCTTCTTATCCTCTATTGAAACTACTTGGCCCTAAAGGATATCATTGCTATCAGGTAGTTGATATCCATTTCATCAAGGTCATCTGGATGAATACACTCTAGATTGTCCTCGGATATTTGAAAGAAGTTATCTTGGTCACTGATGAAGGCAAAGTTTGTAGGATATGATTATGAAAAGGATGATGAGGCAGGCTAATTCTATCTGCTAAATGAAGGTGATGATTGAGATTTAGCATTTGGAGATTTAGGGTAGGTGATTATAGGTACTTGATGAGTTACCATGGGAGTTTGATGGATTTGGGAGTGGGAGTGATAATGAATTGGCTCATGAATAGGGCCATCAGAGTTGTTGACTTTGAGGTGTTTGACGATCTACCCAGTGAATCTTCATCTACATCCATCTCCATTTGTTAAGCACTGATGATGTTGTAAAACTTCTCAAAAGTCATTGTCTTCATATTCTTAGTTCTTCTGATAGACAAATTGTAAACTGTCCATGTCTATGGTAAGGATTTTAAGAACTTGCTAAGAATATCATGATTCTTCATCTTCACTCCAGCTTCATTAAGAGAGTCTAGAAGTTCAAAATATCTAAGATATGTAGTAGTCATGGTTTCTTCCCTTATGAAACCCAAATTTTTGAACTTTGGTAATACATCTCTTTTGTTTTTCTTCTTGTCCTTTATTCCTTTAAATCTGGCCTTCAAAGCTTCCAATAACATTTGAGCAGTTATGAATTTCTTAAATCCATGCATGATGCAGTTGGGTATGCCTATTCTGATCAGCCATAGAGATTTTGAATACACATCAATCTTCTTCAAATCTTCATTTGAGTACTTTGTAGGATCTTTTAGGAATCATTGCTCCACCTTCACAAGCAGCTTGAACCATGGGGCCGTATGGTCCATTCAGAATTAAGAGACAAAGTCTTATGTCTTGATTTCTTATGAAATCCTCAATTTGGATTTTTTAGGTTTCATAGTCATTTGGAGTATACATGGGAGGTTTGGTTTGAGTGTCGTTCTCCAAATCATGTTTACTAGAAGTGGCTATAGTAGTTGTTGTGAGAGAGTAGAGAGATATGAGGATAGGTTGTGTTTGATAGTGTGATCAAAAGAAAACAAATGATTTGTTGAAAGATGATTTCAAGCAAATCAAGAGCCAAAGCTCTTATACCACTTGTTGGATCGAACTAGTTTACACAATCAAGAACATCTTCTAAGTTCAGTAACTATCGAATGTGGAATCTAAGTTAGTTACTTACTATTACAACACAAATACTTTGAGAAAAGATAAATACACAATGAGTTATTTCAAAATATTTACTTGATTAATTTGTTTTGTACAAAGTTTACAATTCGGTAGATACGATCAAATGGCTTAAAAAGCTTGCCTCTCCTAAACAATTGTGAAAACTTGTATACTAAACAATAAGAAAAAACTATTCTATGTCCATATACTACAATATAACAGGTAACATGTGTATCGGAGTTGGCAACTTCAGTACTATGTTGTCTCCTAAAGGTGAAACACAATAGTCGTTGGCATAGACACACTTGTTCCAAATAGTAATCGATCAACAACTTATGGAGTTCACCACTGATCGGTAGTTGATCTGCATATGCTGATAAGTAGTCTTTCAGCACATGTAGTTCAGCAGTTGCCTGGCATATGCTAATCAGTTGTCATTCAGCATATTCACTTCGGCAGTTGATTCAGCACTTGGCCTGATTCGGCAATTGGCGGCCAATGTTAAAATCTATAGTTTTTGGTAGTTTCATCCTTCATCATTCGATTGGTTTGTCGAGTACTCGCAGTTCAAGGCGGAGCGAGTAGTTCGGTTGCGGCACTAATCAACCACGGAGTAGGCTGCGGGAGGGAGTTAATCACCGAGAGAGGCTACAACCAGGAGGTGTTATGTCGAGGAAAGGGAAGTCGTGTGACAGAGCTATCGTCGCTATCGAATGGGAGAGGAGAGGCCAAGAAGGCGGGTAGAGATTTTAGGGTTTAAGGATATAATGGAACTGTGAAGGAAGGAGTCAGTTGGGGGGGTTAATATCAATTAATTTATATTGCAAGGAATATGTTATTTAATTTAGTTTAGGTATAAACAACTAATCATTCTAGTAATATTTTGTTTAGACAAAATTAAGGTAGTAACATTAATTAGGGTAGAATTATTGTTATATTCATTTACAAAAGAAAATTAAATGATGTTAACCTAAAAAATACGGGGTGTCACATCATCCCCTTGTTGAAAAAATTTTAATCCCGATAATTAGGATACAAGGATCACTAAAGAACATAAGATTCAATGATCTGAAACATGCATAGGATAAGGTTTCTGAAGTTTCTAAGAAATTCGAAAACAAAGCCAAAAGAAAGAATTATGAACGTGTCGCGAGAGTTACAACACTAATCATGGCACATGTCTTCATTTGTTTTGGATGATGTCATGACAAGTTGGTTTTCATCATTAAATGTACCTTTATTAACTATCAATGTGTTATGACGATCACGTCCGTTATATCATTGTGTTTCTGCTATTAGCGAGGGTGTGACAGTTTATGCCTAGTGATCTACTTAAAGGTTTATCTGAAGATGTTGATTTGTTTAAAATGTTGGTGTTAATGAAAGTATTAAATATTTGTCTATGTTAAAAGAAGATTTTCAAGGATCAGGGGATTGTGAGTTTGTTCAAGGAACTAATGTCATTTCAGATGGTATTTTCGTTGATGCTAGTGAAGTTGAAGAAAAGTTGGAAGTTCATGTTATGGATAGTATTGAAGCTGAGACAACCGTTGATAGACATGAGTGTGAAGTTTGGAGAAGACTGGGAGTGTTAAAGTTGATCAAGTTAAAGATACAAAGTAATCAGATGTTGTTAAGCCTACTCTAGAAAATTTTTGATTAAGCAAAGGTTATGGAAGGAAAAGTTCCCAAGGCATTCATGATTGATGTTGTCAAAGACATACCCATGTCGTCAAATAAGAAAACTAAGGTAAATGTATACAACTTTAATAATTGTTGTTAGGGGTATGATTATATTTTAGCGGACCCGTTTTGATATGATTTAAGTGACCCGCTTTGATGAAACTATTTTTTGCCCCTACTGACATGAAATCCTAGCTCCACCACTGGTTACCAATTTATCTATTATTAGTTAAAAGATGTCAATTTTAATTTCATTGTTCGTAACTTGAATAGACGATCGTCAAAATCAAATTTAATCATTGAAATTATCTAATCAGCATCGCTTTGATATCACATGTTGATTATATCGTAAAACATGAATCAAATCATAAAACCCTAATCATGTTGATTTAATTTCGAATATGAAACTAAACATCAAAACAAGAAAACTTACATGTGGGAATAGAGATCTTTATCGAGGAGGATGATGCCATAATAAATTGATGTGTTCCCATTAGGATGCCTAGAAGGATCGATGAATAATCATAGAGAGAAAATTTATTGGTGTGTATTGTTATCTCCCTTACTCATCTATATATAACATCTAACGGGAAATCCTGATTATAACTATGAGGTATCTCCATCAAATAACACTCTCATACTTGTAGAGACTAATTATGTTATTTGGTAAATTTTATTTAAATGATGCATAGGCAACATATTGCGATCAAGGTGGCAAACTTCTAGGTCTTATAGAGGACCCCTTCCAGCCCTCAATCATGTTTGGCTTTGATTTCCTTCATAACTTTCTTTAAACGAGCGAGCTCCTTTGCCTCCTTCTCTATCACCTTTCCTTTGGTAGCAACTATCATCTTAAGATCTTTAACCTCCATCTCAGCATCATCGCCCCTCTTCTAGACCTATTTATAGCATCTCTTCATATGCTCCAATCCCTCTGGTAAACAAGTGCATTTAAGCCTCTAGGTATAGAAACATGTTAAAAAATACTGAATAAACATACAGAGTACATGAGGACTCCAATTTTCCACAAGTGTCTACATAATCCTTTCCGGATTTGCTTGTGGAACCGAGACACCTTTGGACATCATGTTTTCAATATCGGCAAGCGCGAAGCTGGATGTCGACCATAAAAATCTATGTAAATCATCAAAGCACATTAGAGTTATACGTGTATATATAAGGCAAACATGTAAAAAGTTTTACTTACCACTAGACATCTTGGATTCGAAGTGTTGAGTATCGACACTTCCTTTAGCGACAAAGAACTTGAGACCGAATGACCTTTTAACAGTGGGGATCTCCAAAAAGTAGTTGACTCTCTTGATGGTGTTTGCCTTGGCTAGAGCCAAATCAGAGATTTTGGGTGATATGCTTGACAAAGAATCCTATGGAGTGATTTCTATCCTTTTTAACCCATTCAAGTGGCACTTGATCCCCACTGGTAATAGTGCTACCCTTGACAAAGAAGAATTTCTATTTCTAATCGGGTATCATTCTGAGTGATTTTTCAATCAAGTGTGACTAACCAAATTTGATTTGAAACAAAAACTAGATGAACTGTGGCTTCTAAGGTTGTAGACATGAGCTAACTTAAATGTTAGTTAGATTTATTTTTTAATATATGTAGTAGCAATCATTTCAAATCCTATATTGTAATTCACTCTGTAACACTTAGTATCAATCTGATGTTCCTCTCTTTTTGTAATATCTACTACAATTCAATCTGATATTCCTCTCTTTTTGTAATATCTACTACAAATACTAAGAAAAATTAGAGGTAGAGTGACGATTAGTCACATACCGAGATTTTATGCTGGAAATCTCCATAGATCAAGGGCTTTTTGTAATGAGTTGTGTCATTTATTTACTTTTACTATCATTTTTGTTACATAAATCTATCAACCATATCACCTCACATATGAATTTTATCATAAAGTTATTCTTGTTATTTTTTTGCTTAATATGAATGACCATCGTGACCCCATAAATTTTAGCAAAATGAGCGCGATAAGTAAACTGGAGAATAAAAGAATCAAAATTACGTACTTTGTGGTTTGTGATACTCCAACTTCATAAAAGACTACGTAAAGTTTCCAAAAAAAATTAGGTTCCAAAGATTTCTTGACTAATATCAGATTTAAAAATATGCTTTAATAACCTTACTTATACAAAAACAAAAGAAGTTAGCAGTTTGTACACAAGGTAAACCTTTCAACTTACAAAAAAAAGTTATTTAACGAATATGAAAAATGTGATATTGTCTTGAATGACATTAATACAAGTACAATCCAACCATTCAGCTTCATGTAAACACCCTTTCAACACTTTATTACTTAATACCTCATTTATATTCTATGTGTAAGGTAAGAGAATATAATGTTATTCTTGTAAATTCACTATCTAATTTATATATGTGTGTTGTTTTATTCTCTACAGAATTAGGGCAAAGATGATTAAACAAAAAAGTCTGAGAGCGGGACTAAAAACCGCGTGAGAGCCGATAGCACTGGCAAGATTAAAGTAAAAACAAATCCTTTGTCCAATCATCTTTGTCAGTATACCGAGATCTCTTGCCAGTATACCGAGATCTCTTGCCAGTATATCGAGATCTCGGTATACTTATTAACAAAATTCTATTTCTATGTAGAAAACTAAAATGGGTAGAGAACCTAGATTTAGAGAAGTCTTTCTCGAAACTCACCTCACAAAAGAGTCCAAAGCAAGATTCAAGGCCGGAGAGCTTGAAATAAATAACTTGGAGGGGATGGATTTTTGTACAGGTCGAGCTGCAGAAATATATGTGAGTTATCATTATTGTTTTTATATAACTATTGTATTAACATTTATAATAGTAACATTACTCTTCTATATAATAAAGAATTATTAGCTACAGTTCTTTGTTATCATAGGACCAAATATTTGTTTGTCTGCATGTGTTCCACCTGCTCTTCTTTGATCCACCTGTACCTTCCCTGTTATTAATGCATTCTTTTTATTTACATGTCTCTTATTATTAGTGAATATCTTTGAATCTTTCTGTAAGGCCCCGTTCCCGGGACGCTTACAGCTGGCCAATCATCGCACATAAAACATATAATTACATTAACTTAAATAAAACGTTGCAGCGGAAACCTTAAAACAACATTCCATTTCATCATAAAAGCTTTTGCAAAATATTTCAATCGTTCATTTCAAAACATCGCTCGTTCGCATAACAATGCAAAAAAATTAAACAAAAGAATGTCATCCAAAAGAGCTGAGTAGCCGCCCCGTGCCATCCTCAGCAACCATTACCTGCCAGCTAGAAACACATAAAAGTTTGCGTTGCTGAGTGAGTTCTAGTTTTATAATATAAAAAATACTTTAATTCCTTTTTAAAACCATCCGTTAATTTCGTACGCGATCACACAACATACATACGTACAGATAATATAATTATTATTTGCCATTACGTTCGTTACATTCTTCCATTGATTAATCATCGCACGATACTTTATCATTCGCTTCATTCGTTCATAAGTTCTTTTCTTATGTTCGTTCATATCACACATATCGCACGCTCGCACATTTCGCACTTTCGTTTCTTCGTACCCATCGTACATATCGCAAAAATCGTACAAATGGAATGGTCACTAGGACAGACTCCCCCTGTGTGTTACTCTTAGGGGTTTAGCCAAAATCGCACGCTGCCTCATGGGTTATCCAAAATCGCACGCTAAATAGCACACAGTGAATACCACATCACACGTATCGGGGCAATTACCGAAACTGAACCCCCTACTGTGTGTATGAACCCACATGAGTTAGCCAAAATCGCATGCTACATAGCACACAGTGAATACCACATCGCACGTATCGGAGCAGTCACCAAGACTGAACTCTTATTGTGTCTATAGTCCCTTATGAGTTAGCCAAGATCGCATGCTGTAAATACACACACACAGTTGAGCTAACAACTCTTAATGAGTTGTGAACCTCCTTTCTTTTACTTGCAAGCCAATCTTACTCTCATTCATTCATTCATGCATGCATTCATTCATCATGTTCCTATTTTTGTTATCTTCCACTTTAAGTTACATAATACTTTCATTTCATTCGTTAACATTCATTGCAAAACCACAGGAAGATAAACATACATAACAGGAACGTCAACGAGATCATGCAAATCATCATACATATCAACATGCATACATAACATATATCACACATACCATCATGTATATCATCATACATAACATCATACATCAATCATACATCACATACACCATCACACAAGCATCAATCATACATCGCACATGCCCATCATATCATCTATGACCTCCAAAGTCAACTTACATTAACCCCCGGGAATCTCCCAAGTCAAAACCTACATCTGCACTTTCCCTCGAAAGTCATAAAATAAACCATTGTTCTTTAGGGCGCGTGAGCCCTATTTGGGCGTATGGACACCCTCCAGTCGCATGGCCTCTCAAGAGACTGAACACTTATGCGAATAGACACCAGGCGAATGGACTCTATGCGACTGGACCTATGGGCCAATGGACACCTATGCGTATGGACTCTCAATCGCATAGCTTTTATGCGCATGGCCTTGAGTCGCATGACTTCAGCGCATGGGCTTCAGTCGCATACCCTTCGTGCGAATGAACCTCAGTCGCATGGCCTCCAGGCGCATGGACCTTAGCCGCATAACCTTCGTGCAAATGATCCTCAGCCGCATGGCCTCCAGGCGCATGGACCTCAGTCGCATAACTTTCAATCGCATGCCTTACAGGCACATGATATTCAGTCGCATGACTTCCATACGTATGGACCTCAGTCGCATGGAAATCATGCTCATGGACCTCAGCCACATGTCGTTCGGCCGGATGGCCTCCAGTCGCACGCCATTCGGTCGTCTAGCCCTAGCTGATGTAGAATGCAATTCATCAAAACGCAAACTGCCATTTTCAGCCTCCAAGCTCACCCAAACTCGTTCTAAGCTCAAATCAACCATCCTAAGCCTTAGAAACACCTACCACAACATCATTCAAGCACACACAAGCCCGAAATCAAACCCCACCCGCATCAAACATATACACATACGCATACATTCAGGTTCAACACCCAACTTTTCAAAAACGGGTTTCTAATGTGTTCCAGCCCCAAAATCATTCGAAAGTGTGTAAAAGAGGGGTCCTAGAACTCACACAAACAACCCTGACGAGTAGAGCTTCGATCCAACCCGCTACACCTCAACTTTCACGCTCGAATCCACAAAAACCCGAAGCTTGAGACCACTTTCTTCTTCTTTTCTCTCTATGACTGAAATGTGTGAGTGTGGGCTGCCCTACTCCATTTATACTCCCACTCGTCAAACCTTCTCCCGTTTTGGCAAGTTTTGGTCCCTCGAATTTGGACTTTATTTCTTTTTCTTCCTTCGCCGGGTTCAAAGAAAATTTCCGGGTGTTACAAGTCCACCCCCTTATATAGGTTTCTTCCCCGAAACCTGTTATTCCTCGAACAAACATGGGTAATGTTGTCTCATCTCTTCTTCGGTCTCCCACGTAGGCTTAGATCCCTTTCTGTGCTTCCACAATACGCGCACAAGTGGGACCACTTCATTCCTCAATCTCTTCTCTTTACGGTCAATGATTGCCACTGGTTGATCCACATAATTGAGTCGTTCATCTACCTCGATATCCTCCTGTGGTAAAACTATATCCTCATCTTCTAAACACTTTCTCAGATGAGATACATGGAATGTCGGATGAATTCCACTTAACTCCTCTGGTAATCCTAGTCTATAGGCCACGCCTCCTACTCGAGCAATGATTCGGGAAGGCCCTATGTACCTCGGGCTCAACTTGCCCCACTTTCTGAAGCGAATGATACATTTCCAAGGTGAGACTTTCAATTTAACTCTATCACCCACCTTGAACTCAATCGGTCGACGTCTCTTATTGGCATACAACTTCTGCCTATCTTTAGGCTTTCAGCCTCATGAACCTTCAACTGTCGGGATGCATAGGCTATAACCTTTCCTCCAAGCATCGACACACATCCAAGCTCCTAGTAGGAAGCATCTGAATAAACCACAAAATCTTCACTTCTATCGGGCAACGACAAAACAGGAGCTTGAGTCAACCTCGCCTTTAACTCCTCGAACACTTACTCTTGAGCTTGACACCATACAAATTTCACACCCTTACACTACCATCCCTCTTATTGAGCAACTCCTGCAGTTGTTCCATCAATTCCTTCATCTCAGTCGGAGCCAACTAATACGGTGCCTTAGCTACAGGCTGAGCACCCAGTATCAAGTCAATCTGAAACTCGATCGCGCAGTCAAGTGGCACTCCTGGTAAGTCTTCGGGAAATACATCTGGAAAGTCACACACAACCGGTACGTCGGATCGTTGTGGTGTTGGCGTATCCACATCCTTTACATAGGCCAAGTAGGCACTACATCCACGCCTCATACACTTTCCCGCCACCGCCGTTGAAATCACTTTCGGAATCGTCGTGATCCGATCACCATAAACCGTCACCGAACTCCCGTCAGGCACTGTCAATCAGATCATCTTCTTGCGACACACAATGTTCGCCTCGTAGTCCGCCAACCAATCCATTCCTAGGACTACATCGAAACCGCCTAAGGTCATCACAGACAGTCTAACAGGAAACTACTTATGACCTTCTAATTCAATATTGCAGCCTCCTATCGCCTTAGAATTCCAGGTAGACTTACCTATGGCAGTTTCTACATCGAAGGGCTTAACAACACTTCTACTCCTAATGGGCAACTTAGCACAAAAGCAGCAGAATTTAAACTCCTACTAGCACCGGAATCGAACAACCCAAGAGCAAGAGTTTGATTACTAGATATGTACCTGACATGACATCGGGGTCCGTCCTAGCCTCCTCTTGAGTCATCGTGAAAACTCTGCGTTCGCCTCCTGCCCTCCAGTTCTGGTCGTCTTCCTTGTTCCAGAACTCTCTGCCCTTGGCCTCTTGCAGTCCTTGCTTATGTGACCCCTTTCGCCACAGTTATAACACTTCACCACCCCACAATCTCTTGCCAGATGACCGGGCCTCCCACATTTGAAGCAAAGGTTTGTTCCCCACCTACACTCTTCTGTATGTTTCTTCCCGCAATTACCACAACTCTTCACCCCCATACTGGATGTGACCACACGTCGGTCATCCACCCTCGCCGCCTTGTTGTTTGGAGTGAAACTCTCACGTTCAACCCGCTTTCCTTTCCAATTCTTGTCGATGCTACCCTTCTTGTTTACTTCAATCACGGTCGTCTCCTTCACCGCCCTGATTACCTCAGTCACCATGGACGGCAGAATCGTCTGCATAACTTTTTGAACTCCTTCAACCACAGCCTCTTTCAATGCGGTCCTCAGGTTAGCACTATCATCACCGCCTTCCGGGTGATGGATCTCAGGCTCTTTGAGTGCCATATCAGCAGCCCTAGACATACTTCTCGTGACACGCGATCCAGCACCACGTCCACCACAACCTTCACCTGTCGAAACCTTCGAAGATCTACCACCGGCCATCATCTAAACACACTATAAGATTCAAACACTAACACGGTCATTCAAGGGAATAGCTCAGTTTATGTCAAGTATAGTAAGTCCCTAATTACAGTGGCCAGTTGTGATTAGCCACTTACTTTACTCTTCATACCCCGAGTATTACCTATCCTGACTACATCAGTATCTAAATCTACATACAGTACATAACCCACATAACATGCACACGTAATACCGATTATCATTAAGAAAATACCTAATGGCACGCAGCTACTCGGATTGGCATCCCATTCCCATTCAGTCCTATTTTCAGTTTAAGTTAAGGTTTATTTTGAAAATTTACCCTTTTCACTTAAACATTGGCTCTGATACCAACTTGTACGGGACGCTTACAGCTGGCCAATCATCACACATAAAACATATAATTACCTTAACTTAAATAAAACGTTGCAACGGAAACCTTAAAACAACATTCTATTTCATCATAAAATCTTTTGCAAAATAATTAAATCGTTCATTTCAAAACATCGCTCGTTCGCATTACAATGCAAACACATTAAACAAAAGAATGCCATCCAAAAAGAGCTGAGTAGCCGCCCCATGCCATCCTCTGCAACCATTACCTGCCAACTGGAAACACATAAAAGTCAGCGTTGCTGAGTGAGTTCTAGTTAACATTAAACATACTTTACTTCCTTTTTAAAACCATCCGTTAATTTCGTACGCGATCACACAACATACATACGTACAGATAATATAATTATTATCTTCCATTACATTCGTTACATTCTTCCATTCATTAATCACCGCACGGTACTTTATCATTCGCTTCATTTGTTCATAACTTCTTTTCTTACGTTTGTTCATATCACACATATCGTACGCTCGCAAATTTCGCACTTTCGTATCTTCGTACCCATCGTACATATCGCACAAATCGCACAAATATAGTGGTCACTAGGACAGACTCCCCCTGTGTGTGTGAACTCTTAGGGGTTTAGCCAAAATCGCACGCTGCCTCATGGGTTAGCCAAAATCGCACGCTACATAGCATACACTGAATACCACATCGCACGTATCGGGGCAATTACCAAAACTGAACCCCCTACTGTATGTATGAACCCACATGAGTTAGCCAAAATCGCACACTACAGAGCACATAATGAATACGACATCGCACGTATCGGAGCAGTCACCAAGACTGACCTGTTATTGGTCTATAGTCCCTTATGAGTTAGCCAAGATCGCACGCTGTAAATACACACACAGTTGACCTAACAACTCTCAATGAGTTGTGAACCTCCTTTCTTTTACTTGCAAGCTAATCTTACTCTCATTCATTCATTCATGCATGCATTCATTCATCATGTTCCTCTTTTCGTTATCTTCCACTTTAAGTTATATAATACTTTCATTTCATTCATTAACATTCATCGCAAAACCACGGGAAGATAAACATACATAACAGGAACGTCAACGAGATCATGCAAATCATCATACATATCCGCATGCATACATAACATATATCACACATACCATCATGCATAACATCATACATAACATCATACATGAATCATACATCACATATACCATCACATAAGCATCAATGATACATCGCACATGCCCATCATATCATCTATGACCTCCAAAGTCAACTTACATAAACCCCCGGGAATCTCCCAAGTCAAAACCTACATCTACACTTTCCCTCGAAAGTCATAAAATAAACCATTGTTCTTTCGGGCGCATGAGCCCTACCTGGGCGTATGGACACTCTCCAGTCGCATGGTCTCTCAAGCGACTGAACACTTAGGTAAATGGCATCAGGCGAATGGACTCTATGCGAATGGACCTATGAGCGAATGGACACCTATGCGTATGGACTCTCAATCGCCTAGCTTCTATGCGCATGGCCTTGAGTCGCATGACTTCAGGCGCATGGGCTTCAGTCGCATACCCTTCGTGCGAATGAACCTCATTCGCATGGCCTCCAGGTGCATGGACCTCAGTTGTATAACCTTCGTGCGAATGAACCTCATTCGCATGGCCTCCAGGCGCATGGACCTCAGTCGCATAACCCTAAATCGCATGCTTTACAGGCACATGAACTTCAGTCGCATGACTTCCATACGTATAGACCTCAGTCGCATGGCAATCGTGCGCATAGACCTCAGTCCCATGCCATTTGGCCGTATAGCCTCCAGTTGCATGCCATTTGGTCGCCTAGCCCGAGCTGATGCAGAATGCAATTCATCCGAACGCAATGTACCATTTTCGGCCTCCAAGCTCACCCAAACTCGTTCTAAGATTAAATCAACCATCCTAAGCCTTAGAAACACTTATGTGACATCCGTCACTTAAAGGTTCGTCAATTGACGTGTTTGTCCGTCATCTTTTCTATATTTGGTCATTCCTCATCATTATTTGACTCATTATGTGGATATCATGTGTGCAATATTACCGTTGTGTGTGCATTCGCTATAATCGTGTGTGAACCTTAAAAAGGACCTTTAAAACTTTCATTTCTGAAAACGTTAAATATATCATTTTATAAATATAATAAATGTTTTAATATAACCATTTCTTAAGTCATGACAACATTAAATGAACTTTTACAATTAATATAAAACACCTAACAAAGTCGTTTTTCAACCGAACAAATTTGGGAAAACTCGGGGGTTAAGTGCAGGGACTAAACTTGTAATTTTGGAAACTTGGGCTGGGTATAAATACCCCATTTCCAGCCCTAAACCCCCATTTCTATCATCTTCTTCATCTTCATCTCTTTCACACACAAAAACACCATTTTAGCACCAAATCCGACCCGAGAGGTCTCGTTTTCTTCGTCTTGACACCGTCTACAGCATAGACTAACCCTCCTTAGCAGGTAGTTGTCTTTGGTTGTCCATTTTAGAGCCTATTCACGGCTGTCCAAACTAGGGTTTCGGGTGTTCGGGTTCAACCCGAACACACAAGGTCGTATGGGTGCGTGTGAGGTCTCTTTGCTTGTGTTTTATGCTTGGGTATGTTTGTTGAGTGTTTCTGGAGGTTCTTGTGGTGTAAAACCCGTGTTTAGAGCGGCTCGGGGGCTGCTCCTCCCGACCACAGTCGCGATTCTGCAGATTGGGCGACTGGGTCATCCATGCGATTGAGCCGTGCGACTGAGTGGGTCGTGCGACTGGATCATGCGTCTGAGTCAATCGCGCGACTGAGTTGTGCGACTAGGCATGTCGTGCGACTGAGTTGTGCGACTGAGTGTCGGTGTGCGATTGAGTCATGCGTGCGAATGAGTGTATGCGAATGAGTCATGCGATTGAGTGTTGTTGTGCGATTGAGTCAGGTGACCGACTGAATGTGTGCGAATGAATGTGGTTCACACGACTGGAGTCCAATCGCACGAATGAAGGTTCAGTCGTACGAAAGTAGCTAATTCGCACGATTGAAGGTTGATTCGTGCGCATGGAAGTTGAGACGTGCGTTTGGGTGTTGTGTGGTACGACTGAAGGCCAATCATACGAATGAAGGCTCAATCGTACGAATGTAGCTGATTCGCACGATTGAGGGTTGATTCGCACGAATGGAGGTTGAGTCGTGCGTCTGGCCTTGTATGCGACTGAAATTGTTGTGTTTGACCCCTTGTGCGTGGCGTGAGTATGTCGTGTGGTGTCGAGGTAACACTAACACAATTATGCCATTGTTTGGCCACAAATATTAAAGTCAACGTGAGAAAGGGCACATAAACTATTTTGAGCAAATTAAACTAACGCTTTTACAACGACCAAATCGACTTATAACTATTGACACTTATTCAATGTTTCTTCGATAACAACAATACTTTTACTTAAACACCATCGTTAGTGGCAACAATGTCTTGTACTTGGATCTACATAAGGTCTAGTACGCGTGTCAGTCTGTGTGTGTTGTACGTGACCCATCCGATACGACCCGAACCGACCCATCATTATTGCGCGCTTATACATGTAACATATCATTAATGCTATACAATAACTGTCAATAGGTGTTTGACTGTTTATTTGCATTCAACATTTGGGATACATCGCTCATACATACTTACCACTTAACAAGTGAGTTTCGTGGCCCCTTTTTACGCTTATACAATATTTCAATCATTTACAAATTGGGGGAAAAGTATGCTTACACAATTTTTATGCTGTACAACTTACATACATTTTACATACAAGGAATCAACGTGATACTGTGTTGCAAGTACTATTTGATACATGCTTGGGTCTGCTGTGTGGTTCTATCTTTGCAACTATTTAATTCCAGTGTGGGAACCGACGGTTAGGTATTGGTAGTACTACTGGGTTGACACCCCCACCCTCGTTCGATGGTATACTAGTTGGTACCATCAGTGGCCAGGAACGGGCCCTTGGGTGAATATATGCCGACAATTTCTTTGTGTACGTCGCTAGGTTTGGTTGCAAAGCTCATGTCATGTGATATTTACTTGTGTAATAACTGTATTCACGGTATTCCGACGCGCTTATCTATTACAGCATCACTTACATTTTTATTACATAAACCTGCGAGCTCACCAACAATTATGTTGACCGTTTTAAGCATATCTTTTCAGGTGATCATGCAAGTCCAGGAATCTAGGTGTGCTGCCTTAGTGGAGACCCTAGGATGCATTTTTGGGACTTAGCTCATGTTTGATAAACAATATTTTGAACAATGTTATCGCATGTAAACAATTATCAACTTTTGAAACTTGTTCCCGGGTTGTGGGAATTAACATTTACCTGTTTCATCAAATGTGTATATGTGTTATCATCATGTTGCTTATGGCTATGTGTTGTGGGCATTGACTAAACACGACACAAGTCCCCTTGTTGTCGGGTGTCGTCATGACACGCATGTCATCATTTATTTATATTGCTCTCTATCGCTTACCATGTGTTATGACGATCCCGGTCTCGTTACATCCTCGTGTTTCCGCTTTTAGCGGGGGTGTGACAGATTGGTATCAGAGCCATTGGTTATAGAGAATTAGGCAATACGCTTGACCTAGACTATAACCTAGGAACCTTCATGTAGATTTGCATGCTAGGACTCTGTATGCATATTATATCTCGTGTATGTGTTCCTCGCTGCTTGATTTGCTCATCTATTTGTTATGTGATCATTCTACCCTATGAGAGAGCCCTTGTGCTCACTCTTTTATGGGGATGCTTCTATTGGATCTTCCGTTCCCTCTGCGCGCCGAGTTAGTTTATCAGATCCGGGTATTAACCCGAAGAGATCATCACAGATCATGTTATTGCGCTTGACCTTGGACATTGAGATTAACTCTGAGGAGGAATATGTCTGAAACCTCGAAGGATGAGGAATAGACAACCTCCGTTAGACTAAACGTGATTGTATACATGGACTTACAACTGTTATGATGGATTATTATGGATATGATGTAAAGGAAAGTCGGATGTCATGTAACCGGATCAGGCATCATTCTCGGTACATCGTGGGTGTGGTGGGAACGCTGCGGGGAACCCTATATATAAACATCACCGGTATACCGAGAATATGCTTGAAATGGGCTGCATGGTGGTCTGGCTGACCGGAACATGAACATTGGAATTTGTTAAGTGGAATACATTTGTATCGTATGGTGACTAAAGTTTATATGTTACCTCTTTTATGATTAGAACATGCCGCCTCGAAGAGTCACCCGTAGCAGTAGTGGCGGGAGTGAAGCCCCAAGGGGCAGAGGCCGAGGCAGAGGCAGAGCACCAAGAACAAGCGATGCTCCTGCCAGCAACAGTCAAGGAACAGGGAACGCCGACATGGCAGCCCTGATCGCTCAGCAATTGGCCGCGCTTATTCCTACTATAGTGGCCCAAGTGAGCGACGCACTTCAACAACACCACCCTCACGGGGATGGTGGCAACGATGAAGGAGCCCAAGGAGGGATCGAAACTGAAACGGGAAACGGGAACCCGACTGGAAACGAGAGCAACCAGGAAACCGGAAATGGTGGTACTACCGGTATTGAAACTGGAGTGGTCAATGCTCGTCGGGGATGCTCGTACAAGGAGTTCGTGGCTTGTAAGCCAAGGGAATTCGATGGGAAGGGTGGGGCGATAGCCCTAACCAGGTGGTTGGAAAAGATGGAGGCAGTAATTGACATCAGTGAGTGCCTCGACAGCCAGAGGATCAAGTATGCTACTTGTTCTCTACAGGGTAAAGCCCTAACCTGGTGGAACACTCAGATTCAAGCTCGAGGAAGAGAGTCCGCGATGCAAATGTCGTGGGATGAATTTAAAGCTTTGATTACCGAGGAATACTGCCCTCTCAACGAGATGCAGAAGCTGGAGCATGAGTTTTGGAATCATGCCATGGTGGGGGCAGGGCATGCAGCTTACACTGATCGTTTTCATGAGCTGGCAAGGTTGGTTCCGCATCTGGTAACGCCGGAATCAAAGAGGATTGAAAGATATATTTGGGGACTCGCGCCTCAAATTAGAGCTATGGTCACAGCAGCCGCTCCTCCTACTATTCAGAGCGCAATTCTGAAGGCTGGCGCTTTAACTGATGAGATGGTTAGAACAGGGGTTTTGGGCCGAGGAGCCGAGAAGAGGAAGGATGTTGGGGAATCGAGCCGGTCGAGTGCCGGAAGGTTTGAAAAGAGGTCTAAGCCGACCAGGAGTTTTGTGGCCGTGTCCCAGGCCAGAAGGGAGTATGTGGGGCCGCACCCCAAATGTGACAGGTGCAATTATCATCATCCCCCAGGGACACAGTGCCGGGTGTGCGCTAACTGTAAGCGCCCGGGTCATTTTGCAAGAGATTGCAGAACTGCGCCAAATCTTGTAGCACCCGTCAACGCGGTTAACCCCGCCGGGAATGCAAGGGCTTGCTTTGAGTGTGGGAGCCCCGATCACTACAGGAATATGTGCCCCAGGCTGAATCGGGCACCGGGTCAATAGGGGAACAACCAGCAGCAGGTGTTGGCTATCGCTGGGAATCAAGGCCCGGCTACTCCGGGAAACGCAGCTCGGGGACGTGCATTCGTCATTGGAGCTAATGATGCTCGTCAGGACCCGAATGTTGTCACGGGTACGCACTTACTCAATCATCACTTCGCATCTATATTATTTGATACTGGAGCAGACAATAGTTTCGTATCTTCTGAGTTTGTGCAATTGCTTGATTTGAGTCCTAGTAGGCTAGAAACTAGCTACTCTGTAGAAATGGCCAATGGTAGGGTTGCTCAGGCCGATGAGATTATTAGGAAGTGTTCGTTGACGTTGGAGGATCATACATTCGACATAGATTTGATACCCTTCGAGTTAGGGAGCTTCGACGTGATTGTGGGTATGGATTGGTTGTCGCAGAACGGAGCAGAGATTGTCTGTCGGGACAAGGTAGTACGAATCCCTATGCCTAATGGGGAAGTACTCAAGGTTCAGGGAGAACAACCGGGTAAGAGCTTAAAGTTGATTTCCTGCATGAAAGCACGCCAGAGTCTACGAAAGCAGTGCTACGCTTTTCTGGCCCATGTAGTTGAGAAGAAAGACGAGGAAAGGAAACTGGTGGATATTCCAGTAGTACGGGATTACCCAGAAGTATTTCTGGATGACTTGTCTGGTTTACCTCCTCCACGACAGGTGGAATTCCGTATTGAGTTGGTTCCTGGAGCTACACCGGTAGCGAATACGCCTTATCGACTAGCGCCATCCGAGATGCAAGAGTTGTCTAGTCAGTTACAGGAACTACTGGAGAAAGGTTTCATTTGACCAAGTCATTCACCGTGGGGAGCACCGGTACTATTTGTCAAGAAGAAAGACGGATCGTTCCGTATGTGCATCGATTACCGTGAACTGAACAAGTTGACGGTGAAGAACCGATATCCTCTCCCCAGGATCGACGATTTATTTGATCAGCTGCAAGGAGCTTCGTATTTTTCAAAGATCGATCTTCGTTCTGGATATCATCAGCTAAGGGTTTTTGAAGACGACATACCGAAGACTGCGTTCAGAACTCGTTATGGGCACTATGAGTTCTTGGTCATGCCGTTCGGATTGACTAACGCACCAGCTGTGTTCATGGATCTAATGAATCGGGTGTGCAAACCGTACTTGGATAAGTTCGTGATCGTGTTCATAGACGACATACTTATCTATTCCCGATCAAAAGAGGATCATGTAGAACATCTACGGGCTATTCTGGAGCTGCTACGCGAAGAGAAACTTTTCGCCAAGTTCTCAAAGTGTGAGTTTTGGCTGCGAGAAGTGAAATTTTTGGGTCATGTGGTTAATGAGGACGGGATTCACGTAGATCCCGGCAAGATCGAAGCGGTGAAGAAGTGGGATACGCCCCAGACACCATCAGAAATACGACAATTCTTGGGATTGGCCGGTTATTATCGTCGCTTCATCGCGAATTTCTCAAAGATCGCGCAACCGTTGACCCTGCTTACTCAGAAAGACAAGAAGTTTGACTGGGGATATGCACAAGAGCAAGCGTTCCAAACGTTGAAAGAGAAGTTGTGCAACGCGCCTATACTGTCTCTCCTAGACGGAACAGATGATTTTGTGGTTTACTGCGATGCGTCACATCAAGGATTGGGATGTGTATTGATGCAGAAGGACAAGGTGATTGCCTACGCTTCGCGACAACTTAAAGTGCACGAAAAGAACTACACCACTCATGATCTTGAGTTGGGTGCTGTAGTATTTGCACTCAAAATTTGGAGGCATTACTTGTATGGCACCAAATGCATCATCTTCACTGATCATAAAAGCCTTCAACATATTCTGGATCAGAAAGAACTCAACATGCGCCAACGACGTTGGGTAGAGCTTCTTAGCGACTACGATTGTGAAATCCGGTATCATCCGGGGAAGGCTAACGTGGTGGCTGATGCCTTAAGCCGTAAAGAACGTGTAAAACCACTACGTGCACGAGCGTTGGGTTTGACCATCCAAACCAACTTGAAAGCTCAGATTCAAATTGCACAGAGTGAGGCATTGAAAGAAGAAAACCTTGCGGGAGAAGAATTCCGGGGGTTAGACAAACAGATGATACGCAAGGATGACGGTATTCAGTACTTCATGGATCGCATATGGGTACCCAAATGGGGAGGTGTTCGAACCTTAGTCATGGATGAAGCCCACAAGACGCGATATTCTATTCATCCTGGTGCAGACAAGATGTATCATGATCTTAAGGATCTATACTGGTGGCCAGGCATGAAGAAAGACATTGCCTTATACGTCAGTCAATGCTTGACGTGTTCGAAAGTCAAAGCTGAACATCAAAAGCCATCGGGATTATTACAGCAACCTGAGATTCCCGAGTGGAAATGGGAGAACATAGCTATGGATTTCATCACCAAACTCCCTAGGACGAACAGCGGTCATGACTCGATATGGGTCATTATTGATCGAATGACGAAGTCCGCACATTTCTTGCCTATCCGAGAAGACTACAAGATGGATAAGTTGGCGAGATTGTACATCAAGGAGGTCGTGACACGGCACGGGGTGCCGGTGTCAATCATATCCGACCGTGATAGCCGATTCACTTCACGCTTTTGGCAGACACTACAGAAAGCGATGGGTACTCGGTTAGACATGAGTACAGCCTATCACCCTCAAACAGATGGCCAAAGTGAACGCACTATACAGACGCTAGAAGACATGTTGAGAGCGTGTGTAATCGATTTTGGTGGTAGTTGGGATGCTCATCTGCCGTTGATTGAGTTCTCCTACAACAACAGCTACCATACAAGCATTGGATGTGCTCCATTTGAAGCGTTGTATGGAAGGAAATGCAGATCTCCCGTCTGTTGGGCCGAAATTGGTGAAAGTCAACTGACAGGCCCAGAGATCATCCAAGAAACAACAGACAAGATTTTCCAAATCAAAGATCGACTTAAAGCCGCGCGAGATCGCCAAAAGAGCTATGCCGACAATCGTCGGAAGCCTCTAGAATTCAATGTTGGGGATCGTGTGTTACTCAAAGTTTCCCCTTGGAAAGGAGTCGTTCGATTCGGAAAGAAAGGGAAGTTAGCCCCAAGATACGTTGGACCATTTGAGATCACTGAAAGGATCGGTCCAGTGGCTTACCGATTAAGGTTGCCACAAGAGCTTAGCGGTGTACATGATACTTTTCACGTGTCAAACCTCAAGAAATGTTTGGCCGATGAATCCCTTCACGTGCCATTCGAGGAAATCAAGATTGATGACAAGCTTCATTTTGTTGAAGAACCCATTGAGATCATGGATCGAAAGGTCAAACAACTGAAGCGCAGTAGGATACCTATTGTTCGCGTAAGGTGGAATTCAAAACGAGGGCCAGAGTTTACATGGGAACGTGAAGATCAGATGAAACTCAAATATCCACATCTTTTCGAGGATGACACTCTTGGACCTAACTCCAGCTGAATTTCGGGACGAAATTCTCTCAACTGGGGGATACTGTGACATCCGTCACTTAAAGGTCCGTCAATTGACGTGTTTGTCCGTCATCTTTTCTATATTTGGTCATTCCTCATCATTATTTGACTCATTATGTGGATATCATGTGTGCAATATTACCGTTGTGTGTGCATTCGCTATAATCGTGTGTGAACCTTAAAAAGGACCTTTAAAACTTTCATTTCTGAAAACGTTAAATATATCATTTTATAAATATAATAAATGTTTTAATATAACCATTTCTTAAGTCATGAAAACATTAAATGAACTTTTACAATTAATATAAAACACCTAACAAAGTCGTTTTTCAACCGAACAAATTTGGGAAAACTCGGGGGTTAAGTGCAGGGACTAAACTTGTAATTTTGGAAACTTGGGCTGGGTATAAATACCCCATTTCCAGCCCTAAACCCCCATTTCTATCATCTTCTTCATCTTCATCTCTTTCACACACAAAAACACCATTTTAGCACCAAATCCGACCCGAGAGGTCTCGTTTTCTTCGTCTTGACACCGTCTACAGCATAGACTAACCCTCCTTAGCAGGTAGTTGTCTTTGGTTGTCCATTTTAGAGCCTATTCACGGCTGTCCAAACTAGGGTTTCGGGTGTTCGGGTTCAACCCGAACACACAAGGTCGTATGGGTGCGTGTGAGGTCTCTTTGCTTGTGTTTTATGCTTGGGTATGTTTGTTGAGTGTTTCTGGAGGTTCTTGTGGTGTAAAACCCGTGTTTAGAGCGGCTCGGGGGCTGCTCCTCCCGACCACAGTCGCGATTCTGCAGATTGGGCGACTGGGTCATCCATGCGATTGAGCCGTGCGACTAAGTGGGTCGTGCGACTGGATCATGCGTCTGAGTCAATCGCGCGACTGAGTTGTGCGACTAGGCATGTCGTGCGACTGAGTTGTGCGACTGAGTGTCTGTGTGCGATTGAGTCATGCGTGCGAATGAGTGTATGCGAATGAGTCATGCGATTGAGTGTTGTTGTGCGATTGAGTCAGGTGACCGACTGAATGTGTGCGAATGAATGTGGTTCGCACGACTGGAGTCCAATCGCACGAATGAAGGTTCAGTCGTACGAAAGTAGCTAATTCGCACGATTGAAGGTTGATTCGTGCGCATGGAAGTTGAGACGTGCGTTTGGGTGTTGTGTGGTACGACTGAAGGCCAATCATACGAATGAAGGCTCAATCGTACGAATGTAGCTGATTCGCACGATTGAGGGTTGATTCGCACGAATGGAGGTTGAGTCGTGCGTCTGGCCTTGTATGCGACTGAAATTGTTGTGTTTGACCCCTTGTGCGTGGCGTGAGTATGTCGTGTGGTGTCGAGGTAACACTAACACAATTATGCCATTGTTTGGCCACAAATATTAAAGTCAACGTGAGAAAGGGCACAGAAACTATTTTGAGCAAATTAAACTAACGCTTTTACAACGACCAAATCGACTTATAACTATTGACACTTATTCAATGTTTCTTCGATAACAACAATACTTTTACTTAAACACCATCGTTAGTGGCAACAATGTCTTGTACTTGGATCTACATAAGGTCTAGTACGCGTGTCAGTCTGTGTGTGTTGTACGTGACCCATCCGATACGACCCGAACCGACCCATCATTATTGCGCGCTTATACATGTAACATATCATTAATGCTATACAATAACTGTCAATAGGTGTTTGACTGTTTATTTGCATTCAACATTTGGGATACATCGCTCATACATACTTACCACTTAACAAGTGAGTTTCGTGGCCCCTTTTTACGCTTATACAATATTTCAATCATTTACAAATTGGGGGAAAAGTATGCTTACACAATTTTTATGCTGTACAACTTACATACATTTTACATACAAGGAATCAACGTGATACTGTGTTGCAAGTACTATTTGATACATGCTTGGGTCTGCTGTGTGGTTCTATCTTTGCAACTATTTAATTCCAGTGTGGGAACCGACGGTTAGGTATTGGTAGTACTACTGGGTTGACACCCCCACCCTCGTTCGATGGTATACTAGTTGGTACCATCAGTGGCCAGGAACGGGCCCTTGGGTGAATATATGCCGACAATTTCTTTGTGTACGTCGCTAGGTTTGGTTGCAAAGCTCATGTCATGTGATATTTACTTGTGTAATAACTGTATTCACGGTATTCCGACGCGCTTATCTATTACAGCATCACTTACATTTTTATTACATAAACCTGCGAGCTCACCAACAATTATGTTGACCGTTTTAAGCATATCTTTTCAGGTGATCATGCAAGTCCAGGAATCTAGGTGTGCTGCCTTAGTGGAGACCCTAGGATGCATTTTTGGGACTTAGCTCATGTTTGATAAACAATATTTTGAACAATGTTATCGTATGTAAACAATTATCAACTTTTGAAACTTGTTCCCGGGTTGTGGGAATTAACATTTACCTGTTTCATCAAATGTGTATATGTGTTATCATCATGTTGCCTATGGCTATGTGTTGTGGGCATTGACTAAACACGACACAAGTCCCCTTGTTGTCGGGTGTCGTCATGACACGCATGTCATCATTTATTTATATTGCTCTCTATCGCTTACCATGTGTTATGACGATCCCGGTCTCGTTACATCCTCGTGTTTCCGCTTTTAGCGGGGGTGTGACAACTTACCACAACATCATTCAAGCACACACAAGCTCGAAATAAAACCCCACCCGCATCAAACACATACACATACACATACATTCGAGTTCAACACCCAACTTTTCAAAAACGGGTTTCAGATGTGTTCCAGCCCCAAAATCATTCAAATGTGTGTAAAAGAGGGGTCCTAGAACTCACACAAACAACCCCGACGAGTAGAGCTTCGATCCAACCCGCTACACCTCAACTTTCATGCTCGAATCCACGAAATCCCGAAGCTTAAGACCATTTTCTTCCTCTTTTCTCTCTATGGCTGAAATGTGTGAGTGTGGGGGAGGGTGTGGGCTGCCCTTCTCCATTTATACTCCCACTCGTCCAACCTTCTCCTGTTTTGGCAAGTTTTGGTCCCTCGAATTTGGATTATATTTCTTATTCTTCTTTCGCCGGCTTCAAAGAAAATTTTCGGGTGTTACACTTTCATATTCAATAGCAATTTCCCCGATCGGTTAGAGAGAGAAACATGGCAGGATCTTGGGTAAAGAGAGAGTAGACCGGAGTCCGGCTATCGTCGGTTCTGCCTGTCTACTATGTCGGCGATGTTTTGTTTATTTTCGTCATTGTCTCTTGCGTATGTTTTTCTGTCTTTGATTTCCCTAAAGAGGAATTCCTTTTTCTTACTCTTTGGTTTATTTTTGGATCATGAGGGTGAAGCTATACTCATTCGAGAGGTGTTAGGATTTCTGCTATGGTTTTGATGGATGAAAGTCCTAACTTTGTGTGGGTTTTCTATGTTGTTTGCATGTTGCCTTCTCGATGACGTTGGGTCTATGGTCAGCCGAGAGATGTTTTAGTTTATGATGCTATTGTTTTGATTTGATTCATATGGTTGTTATATTGTTTTCATTTTTGGATTGATCATGAATAGAAACCTTGATTTTTTATCGATCTCTTATGTTTTGATTGTTGCCTGATCGACGACTTCAGACTTCCTTTTTCGTGGTCTTTTGGTTTCTTTGTTTTACCTTTAGGTTGCTTTATTTACCTCGATGGTGATAAAGTTATGCTCATCCGAGAGGTATTGGGATTTCCGGTTTGGTTCTAATAGATGAAGACCCTTTGTTTGGCGAATACATCATAAATTTTATGGGGATCTTATGTTTCGATTGCTATGTATGTCCATGATAATGGCCGTTTCCTCATCTGAGACTTAGTATGGCTTCACCGTTTAATTTGATAAACATCACTTGATAATAATGAGCACAAGTTCACGTTAGTATAAAAGAAATTTACTTTTATTTTTGGATATCAATAATGTCATTTGAATGTTGATGAAAATTAAAATTTGCAATCAACCATCAATCCATGATTCAATGAAATTAATTTGTTGTCTTGGCATGGTAAATTTGTTATTTGCGGCCACTACAAGTTATAAGCCTCTTAATGCCTGATTTTTATCAATTTATTCATATTAACAAGGGTGATGAATAATTCTAAACAAGCCACCTTCTGATTTCTCAATGCTTGGTACACGAGTTATATAATTTTTCGTGTTAGTCCAATCTAAAAACTTGAGAGGCTGTGATGATAACTACCATTAACCATATGTGTTTTCTCTTTCAAAGAATTTATTATGGTAATATTTCATTTTGGAATTAGTATTTTTGTCGTGATTTCATCCGTGACATTTATATTTCTAATGATCAAACAATTGATCACAACAACAATATCTTTTTAATGACCGAACAAAAGGTCGCTACGAAAATGCTATGACGCAACGCGCCTATGTAACCCTCTAGTTATATATTATATTAAAACCCTTTGCTACAGTGTAGTTTTAGAAGTTTTATTTGGACCCTAATGATTAAAATGTTTTATAGTAGTTCATGTTATTTTGAAAAATTCTAGGGGGAATACTTGAAAGATATGAATGACTTGCACGGACCAGAATTCACCGAAGATGATATTAAGGTCTGGAAGCGTGTGCAGACCGGAGGTAGTACGTCTCGCGTATTCGGAATAGGATCTACGGATATAAATTACCTGATGACCGACACCCCAACCTCATCTTTTAATGTTGGACCATCTCATGATAAGGTATTATATTTTGATATTTCACAATATCTGGCCTTAATATAACCATTTGAATAACAAGCATATATCTTAAAAGATAGTACTACAATCGTATATTATAGTTGACTTTTCATTTGTTGACTTTTTAGAATTGGACCAACCGTGGTTGTTAGAATTATGTGATTACTGGACTTAGAAATTTTAGGTTCTTCAACCTTTATAGCTAACACAACTTTTGACAAAACCCATCTGAAGTAATCATACCATTTCTGTTGTGAATTTGAAGTTTGATATTTTGGTTGATTCTATGTATTTATACTTAAAATTAGATTTACTAAACGCATCTTGATATGTTAGAAGCTAGTACATCGAATATGTAATCCATTCTTTCATTCTGAAAGATATTGATATCTAATATCATATTGTTTAACTTGAGGTTGGAGCTAATTCTTGCTTTAGTTTTATATATTAGATGATCAAATTATTAAATTTTTAATTAGTCATCATTGTTGAATCATGTTTTATATTCTACTCAAATTCAGTTATGACACTTATTACATCTATGTTGACCCCTTTTGTTACCTTGTTAGAAGGCTTAATGGGTGATCCAACTTGTCTAAGGTAATTATTTATATATGTTTTTACTATTATTTTAGATCCTAGCTTTGGAAATTCAAATTCAAGATTCTAAGACTCGATTGAAAGCTCTTGAAGCTCGGCTTCAAGCTCAACGTGAATCTGATAGGAAAGCATTCGATGACGCACTACAAGCTCAACTTGAAGCTAACAGAAAATGCAGGGAGAACGAGAGGCAAGCGATGCAAAAGAACTTTGAAGATTTTATGAAAAGTTATCAACCTCATAGTAATTAATTAGTAGTAACTGTTAGATGTTATTTTAGATACTATTTATGGGTTACGCTATTTAACTTTGGTTGTAGTGTGTGATTTTCTTTTTCTAATTTAGGTTATTTGATTTGTGGTTTTGTTGGTTTTTTTATTATTTTTTATCAGGATTTTTAAATTTTTTAGTAAAAGATAAGGATTTTTCTATTTATTAATTGTTACATTTTTAACAAATTATGTAGCAAATGTGTCTCAAATATTACGTCACAAGTATGTAGCAAAGAGTAATTCAATGATGTGTCGCAAATGCGCTTAAAGTTTAAAATTTCAATTAAAAATATGTGTCGTCACAAATACGTAGCAAAGTAAATATAATTAATTAAAATATAATAATTTTAGTAATATTAATAACTTTAAAATAAATTTATGACAAATAATAATAATTAAGGGTCTGCGTAGCAAATGTATAGCAAAATTCTAACGGCAATTTTTTATCTCAAATTCGTTGCAACACGCGTAGCAAATGCGTCGCAAATGATTTTGCAACGGGGTTTTTTTCTACACAACATTTGCGTCGCAATTGCGTTGAAAATGGCAGTTTGCTACGCATGAGCGACGCAAATATGCGTAGTAAATGACCCAATTTTCTAGTAGTGTTTTCCTTCAAACTCCTTTGTCGAATTCCCGTTCCATAAAAAATAATTTCACATCAAAACAATGAATGAAGGAAGCTTTCTTTTTGATATTTGATAGCTGGCCAGTCACTTATTTATTACCCTATATGTTAATAAACGAAGGGAAGAAGCAGTTAAGTAATTGGGTTTTAAGAATTGCCACAGTTGTATTGTATATTTACAGTGTCACCCCCTTGGCTTTAAAGAGGAGAAAGAGCTCAGATCCCCATTTAACATCCGCTCATTTCTAGAGAGAGAGAGTGCTCTCTCTTTCGCCGTGATTCACCGTTTTTACCGCCGCCTGCGTCGGCTGCACCGCCACCACCTGCACGCCACCGCCTGCAAAGCAACTAGCATTTGTTTCATCGTAGGCATGTTGGCAGGCCGTCGTCTGTGTGTGCGGGTGTGTTTCCGCCCACCGCCATCATTGGTGGTGGTTTGGTGGCAAATGACGATGTGTGCGTGGCGGAGATGAGGCTTTAGAGGCAGAGATTGCTGCCACCATTACATGCAAACGCATCGCCGGCGATGTCTGATGGCCGTAGATCTAGGGATGGATGTTGTGATGGCTGATGTCTGATGGTCGTCGGTGTCTCTAACATCAGATCTGGGCGCCGCCGCTGCATGTGTGTCGTTGTGCTTCTCCTCTTTTATGAGCTCTGTTATGGTGGTAGGGGTGATGGGTCATTGTCGTTGTCTCGGAACCCCCAGCCACCGCAGATGCTGTGCTATGGAGTGATGGTCGTTGCTGCCCGGAGTTTCCCTCACCGGCATTCCGATGGCGGTGACTGATTACTTTAATAATGTTGGTTCTTTGAATCTTCTATTTTGGGAATCGTTGTCTCGATTACAGCTTAATCTATGATCTTGGTATACAGGAGAGTAAACTGTGACCTCTTTTGGGTTTTCCTATGGTTGATGTTGTTAAGTGATGTGTGGCAGATTCGTTGTGTCGATGATGATGAGGAATAACTCATGTGAGTCTTTGTTGGTGTTTTGGGTTTTTATTTGGTCAGCTACATTTACCCGGACCATGTTGTTGGCTTAATGGTTTCTCATAGTTGTTCGTTGGTAATGTCGATGATATTCTGGTTGATCATCTCATGTTGTTGGATGATGTTGTTTGTCAATATGGGTGTGTGTTCCTTTGTTTGGTTGTTCTATGGCTGTGATGACACACCAAACTGGTGTCGGTTGCTTTGGCGCGGTCGTTTTCGGTGTGCAGCCGCAACCGAATATGTCTGAGCCTCAGTTTTAAGACGCGCAACGCGCGTGGGGGTATAAATCCTAGTTACTTTTATAATTTACGTTCTTTCAAAAATAAAATATAATAGTTATTCAATGGTTTTGTTGGGTTAATCTTGAATTTAGTATTATTATTAGGTGTTTATTAATTAGTGTTTGTTTGTTTTCATTAGAAACTGAATAGAGGCAGTCAAGTAATTTGACCGGGTATGTGAAAGAAAAAGAAACGTTTGAGAATGGCTTACAAGTAGGAGAACGTGGGTTTTAGTTGGGTATTTGTAGGCTATTTATAACCTTTACTTTGGTTGAATAAAAGAACATTTTTTTCTGAATATACATCTTCTATTCTCCTTCTACGAAATTTACTTTCATATATACATATAACTTACGTGAGTGTGTGTGGTTGAGAGGGTGAAGCGTGGGGCTGAACCAACAAATTTGCATCATGAGACTTGGTTAAATGTTGGTTTCGCTCCTTTAGTTTTAGCAATTGGAAAAATAACATCAAGGAAACGAAAAGAGTACAAAGAAAGTAAAATTGAAAGTTTTGGAATATGATTATTGTAAAACACAAAGACAGCAAGTAGTTTTTATAGGTAATAAGAAACATGACAAGATCCTGAACATATACCATGGAACGCTAAAATGCATTCCTTAACATCAGTTTCAACTTTAACAACCTTTCATTAATAAACATATTACATGCTAGTTTCCAAGTACAACTTTTCCAGAGGGCATGAACATACAACTAGTTATGACGAGAGCTTCCATGCTTTTCCTCCTTTCATATTAAATTTCTTTAGCCTACCGAAGATCATAACAACAACTAGAACGAGTTTCCCCTCGTCACTCCACTTCCCGGCAAACCCATACCACTTGTTTTGACAAGTTCCGTCTTGTTTCAATCGACGATCACAACTATAGCCTGTTGAGAATCCAACGTTTCCATATGCACTGCAATATGTTATGGTCCCCAGTTATTCTTTTAACGTTGTTAAGATAATTAGTACTCACTTATTGACAATACAACATATGATTGTCCCCATAACGTGTTTCAAAGTGATCTGGTTTTAGTATTCTGTAATCAAACATTGTACAAATAAATAAACGCAAAATTACGAAAATATCTCTTTGATCATAACCTTTTTTTAAATTTCTATTTAACTTTTCATTATCATATAATCTCTCCCCAATAGAGATGACGGTACGTGCTTGTATTAAAACCAACTTTATTGACCGGGGAGGCCGCCTCTATACTTTTTTTATATAAAATAAGTTGCTAAAGGTGAATAGAATCGTAACAAGTCAATAGAATCAGAGGCTCTACTATAGTGGTGAAGCTTCTATTGTAGAGTCGCGTCTCACTTTTTGAACTTCTTTTAAGATTTAAAACTTAGAGGTAGTGACGATCGTGACTGGAGGTGTAAGAGAGGTTGTATCTAGATGTGGCAAAAGAAGTCAAAGAATGTGATTTTGGGTCATAATGAGTGTTTTAAAAATAGAGATGGGTTAGAATGGATTGAATAAAAAACACAAGGGGGTCAAGAGGGGTTAAAAGCTTTTTTGAAAAAAAATAAACATAGGTCAAGATGGGTTTTCAAAATTAGAGCTTCAAGTCACAATAAATCAAGGTTTCTTTCACTCAAATTGATCATATTCGTCGAGTTTCATCGCGCACCACCACCGCAACACCACCGAACCACCACCATACCACCACCGAACCACCACCACACCACCACCGGTCCACCACATCTACATCCTCCCACCTCCGTCAAGTTTTATCGTGCACCATCACCGCACCTATAGTTGGGCTCCGCATTAGTCTCCACCTTCGTTGAGTTTCATCGCTCACCACCACCACACCTACGGTCGGGCATCCGCTTCACCATCGCACCATCATCGTCGCTTTATTAAAGGTATCACCCTTTATAAATGAAGTCGTATATGTATCTTTTTGAGCTCGTATAAGCATCTGTCTATATGTGTTGTTGGATTGTTGAAAACTAGTAAAATAGTATTGGTTTTTAAAAAAAATGATCCATCTTGACCCGAACCCATCCTGACCCGAACCCATCCTAACCCAAACCCATCCTGACCTTTTTTCTAAATGACCTATCCTAACCCAAACCCATCCTGACCCAAATCCATCCTAACCTAACAACCAACCCAATCCAACCCATCCATTTTGCCACCTCTAGTTGTATCGTTCAGGTTGGGACATTTTGAGGTAGAGTTCAGTTAAAAATAACAAATTTCAAAGAAAAACATAATCAAAATAATATTTTAAAGGAAAAACTTGACTACTATACGTAGCCAAAATATATTTAAAGCGTGTGATAGTAAGCAAAATTTAACTTATTTGTGCAATATATGTACAGTGACACATCTTAAGCAAGAATAATTTGTGCAATATTGTACGGTGACAAATCTTAAGCAAGAATAATTTGTGCAATGCATATGTACAGTGACACAAGAATTAATATATAAAATTATGCTCTCTTTTTTTTCATGATTTAAGCATATTATTTTGTGGTGGATGTTGGATTCTGGTTTCCTTATATTCTATGTGGTATATTGATTGAACATAGATATTCTTATTTTTGAAAAGAGAAAAGAAAATTGTTCGATAAGACCAATATCTAGAATTAAAGTCATTTTGTCCCTTCAGAATATAAAGTGGAAGCAGCAACCATTTTAGGATCGGATATAATATTAGTGTATTTTTTATCATACCATTAATATTTACTTTTAAACATACATCTTTTTGTTTGAAACTAAATAATTCAATCGTTAATAGTAACACTATAAATGACACTTGATAAAATTTCTTTTAGTAACCTGTCTTTAACAAAAGAATACGGTATGTTACAATACTTAAGATAAATGATCGTTAATTTTGCAGTTTACCTCCTTCAGATATGCAAGTTATGATTTATGTGGAATTTGGTTTAATAAAAGAAATATTGTTTTTTCAGTTGGATGCTAAATTTCTTGTCGAAATTCATATTTTTATTATGTGCACGAGACAAATCATTTTGACCACATTAACTTATGTGCATGCATGCATTTTTATAAATACGAGGGTACGTAAGGTTTCATACCTAACAACTTCAACTACAATGTTCAAAACATTGAAGTTGAGGGGATCGTTAACCATCTGTTTCCTCTCGGTTATGCAAACAAGTATGATGAAGATCACTATATATGTTTGTTGTGAGAAGATTAAGTTTTCCATGAGTTTTCTACTTCTTTTGTTTTGTTGCTTACAATTCTCTTCAGCTACCGGTAAAAATGAGGTATATGGTGGAAGATACCTGCAAAAATATAATTTGATATCTAAACTGGAGTATGTTAATGAAACCCATATGATATCATTAGGGAGAAAGAGACTAACATCATTAGGACAAACAACACCAATACCGCACCACTAACAGTGGAGAGATCGACGATTGATTCACCAGTATGTCGTGTGTTCACTGTCTGAAACAAAATCCCAACAAGTTTTTGATACACATTTAGGCCACTCAAAGATTGTGAACTCCACTCCATTGATGAAAACAAAATAAACTGCACCGCGATAAAAACTAATACGGTAATCAAAAGAAGGCATGAGTACAGGTAAGAAAGCAGATGATGATACCCTATGCCGTTGGAGTTGTTTAACAAGTATCTAGCTTCAGATTTCTTAACGAATTTTCCTGCGGTCCAAATCGAAAATCGCAAAAAGGAAGGGTACAAAGTATTTCCTAATAGCGCTTGAGAGATGAGGATTAACAACAAACCCGAGTTTTGTCTAAAGATTAACATGTTCTCATTGGTTGGAACGAACCCGCAGTTCACAAAGGTTGAAACCACGGTGAAGACGGAGAAAGTGAGAGGGTGCAGACCCTTGTGCTTGAGTACATTTTGAGCGCTTGATATCACATTTATGTATATCAAAACTGAGACCACACCCAAAAACTGGACAAAAACTAGGTAAAAGAACACAACAACACCCAAAAACTTTAACGATTTGTACTTCAAATCTTCCGTATAGTTCTCAGTTGTTGAATAAGTTTCACTAGATGAGTTGTCAGATTTTGGATTTCCAAATTCAATGATTTTTATGTTATGGAGCACGAATTTACCCAAAGAACTGCACTGTGTGTCGCGATAGCGTGTAGAAGGATCAACGATATCACTATCTTTCGGAGAATCATTTGCAAAGAACATACGGATATAGTGTGATACCATAGAAGTGAACACCTCACCACCAATGAACATCAGAATAGTCAAAATGACAAGTTGGGTGTTGGAAAAAGACTCCATTTCTACAGTAGACATGCTCGAAACGGTGGATGCAGAGACAGAGGTAAAGAATAAGTCCAGTTTTCTTGGGGTGAAAGTGATGGTTCTTCCATCCAATGATTGGAGAATGAAAAACCCTAAGGATGAAATAAAGAGAAAATAGAACAACTCCAATGAACATTTGTTTACACGGGGATGAAACCATGTAAATTGACACAAACGTGAAGTATTGAAAAACGTTTTCATTGTTGTTCTTCTATTTAAAACGAAGATCTTATTTGTGGAAATTGATGACAGAATACCGGATGTTTGGAGGCTTATATAAGCCAACGGAAGCATGCATTTACTATTATTAGTAGGGTCATTCTACTTGTATTTTTCTAGAGCACTTACAATATTTTAAAAGCCAGGGATATATTCCACTACCTTAGCCCTTGACTGTTTTTCTCTAGGTGTGTTATTCTAACGCAAACATAAGTTATATAAAATCAGTTGTATAAACGATTAATGCAGAGATATATTTATAATTTGAATGAACTGAAAATTTACAATTATTATGTGTATATATGGACAAATTTATTTACTAAAAACTAATTACTTTCAACATATGCATCTGTTGAGTTTGAAATTCCCTAGTGAAAGCGGTAGCCTTTGACATTCTCTTGTGATATTACATCAGATAACATATCATTTGTATAGAACTTAAAGGATGCTATCAAGAGATCACCAACAGGACTCACCAATAGATTACTCACATGGTCTGTTGACGCTTCATACGCTATGTCACCAACTCGTCACGAAGTCTTATTGACGGAATATTATATCGATGATATAGTTGTTTAATAAAGAAGATAAATATAAAAACATTAGAGTAAAATATCATTTTCGTCCCTGACGTTTAATTGAATTTGTCATTTCAATCCAAAAACCTTCTTTTTCCCATTTCAATCACTGTAGTTTACTAATATTGTTATTTTCATACACTCCACTAACTTCGTTAAGATCTCCGTTATATATGATGACATTTTAGTCTTTGTCAACATCCTAATTATCCAATTAAAACAAATTAATCAATTAATATTCAATTAAAACTAAAAAACACATGAAGAGACAATGAGACCGGACACTTCGATTAACTCATGCTGTTCGACTGAGGTCTGTTATGAGATTTCAATTAATCTTCACGTTTTGTTCGAACGTGTACCATTGTTGATTGAGGTCTGCTATGTAATTGAGGTCTGTTGTGGGATTGAGGTCTGTTGTTGTCACGTTTTGTTTGATTAAGGCATGTTATTGTCACGTTTGTTCGAACATGACAACAACAGACCTTAATCAAACGAAAAGTGACAACAATAGATCTCAATCGAACAACGGTACATGTTTAAACAAACATGACGGTTAATTGAAATCTCACAACAGACCTTAATCGAACAACATTGGTTAAAGTTAATCGAAGCTTTTAAATCGAATCGACCAGTCTAACTAGTCGCTTCATGTGTTTTTTAATTTTAATTGAATATCATTGGTTAGTTTGTTTTAATTGAATAATTAGGGTGTTGAAAAACACTAAAATGCCATCATATTCAATGGATATCTTAACGGAGTTAGTGGAGCGGACAAAAATGTAACATTTTGTAAACTATATTGACTGAAATGGCAAAAAAAAAGTTGTTGGATTGAAATGATAAATTCAATGAAACGTTAGGGACGAAAATAGCATTTTACTCAAAACATTACTAGCTTTCTATATATTTAAATTAGTTCAAATAATAAAACAAAATTACTATGATGTAACAATATCATAAAAATCAACAGGGGAGAAATCAATTGCACTTACTCTTATATACGAACATATAAACCCTTCTAAACTAATAGAAATTTTTGATATCTTACATTAATCAAATAAAAAAGTAAAATGAGAGTTAGCACAATAAGAGAGTGTTAACTAAAGATGCAATACTAAAAATATTTATACCCCCGCCGCACTGCGCGGGTTTCACTCACTATATAAACATATATATAATATTTTTATATGTATGTAATATTATGTTATAACGTATATGTAATATCATGTCATGCACATGTAATATTTTGTTACCCATATGCAATAGCTAGTAATCATCATACACAATATTTATTTGCAGTTAGGATTATCAACTAGAAGTGCAAAATACAAAACCCTATATTTCATTGAATAAGTAAACGATCAAAGAATTGTTTCATTATATATAGATGATATGAATATATATATATATATACATATATATATATATATATATAGATATAGATAGATATAGATAGAGAGATAGAGAGAGAGGAACAGAGAAGAGAGAGAGAGAGATAGAGAGAGAAAAGAGAGAGAGAGAGAGAGATAAGAGAGAATAGAGATATAGGGGGGAGAGAGAGAGAGAGAGAGGAGAGAGAGAGAGAGAGAGGGGCAGAGAGAGATAGAGAGAGAGAGAGATAGAGAGAGAGAGAGAGAGAGAGAGAGATAGAGGAGAGAGATAGAGAGAGAGAGAGGAGAGAGAGAGAGAGAGAGAGAGAGATAGAGAGAGAGATAGAGAGAGATTTAGAGATAGAGATAGAGATAGAGATATGAGATATAGAGAGATATAGAGACAGATAGATATACATAGATATATATACATATATATATATATATATATACATATATATATCTATATATTATATATGTATATATAATGTATATATGTATATATGTATATATATATATAGTATATATATAATATATATATATATATATATAGATATATATATATATATATAATATATATATATATATATATATATATATATATGTATATATATATATATATAGAATTGTTTCAAGTAAGAACCCTCACTAATTGTAAGAACTCTTTAACTTCATCACAACCATTGATATAATATAAAATAATAAAGATTCTTAATCAATGGTATAGATAAGATCAGGGGTAATTTGGACATTTTATATAAATCTCAAAAGTAATATGATTCAGATTTAATATGGTGGTGACAAGTGTCACCACATACCATATTTTACTTCACCCCATTTTTTTTTTTATAAAAAAAGTTTACCCCCTTTATTTTTATAACTTCTATAACTTTTTATAAATTGTTATATTTTTATGATAATTACATCATTAATTTCGTTTAAATTTTCTCTTTAATTCCAATATAGTCTCGAAAATTTTTAATTTTTTTGTTTTGGACGTTACGTATTACATTATTGTAAGTTGTAGATTAATGTATAGTATGGATGTAATTTCAATGTTACAGTGATGTAACACAATGCAACATACTTAGTTACAATTATTTACATTATTTTTATTTGAGTGTACAATGAATTATATTTTATTGTAATTTCTTATGGTGAATTACATAAAATATACATATATATAAAAAAAAATAAATCCTTATAAAATGGGTTCAAATCCCTTTTCAAATGCAAATCCAAACTTTAAATAAAACTTGACATGATGCATCATCGTTACGATGAATTACATTATGTTTATTTGAATGAAAATCCTAATATTTACATGTTAGGACCTGGTATTTGAACGAAATACCGAGTGATTGCGTGTTAAACCAACTCAAATAGTGCGGAATCCTATTTGATTGGCGATCCAATCAGTGAGAACACACGATGAATCAATCAAGAATTGATTTCAACGTCAGAAATCGATTAGGAACCGATCTGATGTGTTCTATGAACTTGGAGAACGATTTGGGAGGCTTCTGGATGGCTAGGGTACGTCTGGAGTCGTAATGGGATGAATGCTTACGTTTTCCCACGAATTGGGTCTATTTATAGGTTAGTATTGGTCAATCGTGCGACTGGGCCATAAGTATGGTTCAGTCGTGCGATTGAACCATGCGGTTGATTCATCCGCACGACTAAGTGTTCAGTCGTGCGATTGAGTCAATCTTATGTGTCAATCATACGACTGATCCAGTCTCCTGGTTCAGTCGTGCGATTGAGTCAATCGTATGAAGTTATTCATGCGTGTGGTCCATTCGCATGGGCCATCCGCATGAGAACTTCATTAAGTTAAGTTTGAATGTTCTATTTAATATAACTTAATGTGCACTCATTCAAACATTCATAAACCCAATCAATTCAATCACAACTCATTAATGAAATATTAAACATCACAAGTAACAACCAATTCATATCATTTCATTAATCAATTACAATTACATCAAAAACAGACAGACAAGTTCATTACATTACAAATCATGATCTAGGGACATACATGTATCAACAAACTCCCCCTTGGACCTAGATCTATCTATTCTCTTGTCTTCTGCATAACCTCCTTATATCTCTTGTACTTCTCCTCTTTAGTGACTCCTGCGTGTATCTCAAAAGCAAAGCAGAGTCTTATGACGTTTTGGAATTGGAGGGCTTGTACAATATCTTGCGTGTCATAGAACAGTGGCCACTTATATAATGTGTAAACATCATTAGCAGATAAGTTGGTTAGCCACATTGGGTCGAATACCCTGATAGTATCCATTTGGCCCTCTCTGTTTAGAACTATGACCGCTTCAGCTGTTCTCCAATCGTAGTACCACCATTTAAAGTGGGGAGTGAAGTCCTGTGGCATTTCCCTTAGAGGGATTCTTGACATGGTTCGCGGAGGACTCCACTTCAGCACAATCTTTGGCTTACCAGTTATGGGATCAACTTCAGAACGTCTGATATACCTCGTAGGTTGTTGAGGTTTGAAGTTGACCCACCTGGTGTGGTACTCTTTCCTCAGGGCAGCCTCAAACCAGCCTGACATCTTCCTCGAGTCAGCATACAGCAGCTTTAGTTTAGCCAGCTGGTTGAGCTCAAACCAGGTAGAGTCTTCAGATCATGTGGGAACCTGAAGTACTCTATGCCCTGCTCCCTCTTAACCGCATACGCGTTAAGGTCTTCAAAATATGCCCAAGAGATAATCCTGCCCGACACCTTATGGTGTTTCTTGACTTTGTAGAGCTTTGTGTAGGCATCTCTCTTTGGTGCAGCCCGCTGGGCTCTAATTCCTCAAAACAGGCAGCCCATTCAGCCTTGCGAATATCTACATCTGCATTGGAGGCTTGGGCTGTTTCTGCAGTCTTTTCTGCTTCTTGCTCCATCTTGTTGAGTACCTCAAAAGTATCACTGACTAGGGATTCACCCAAATTGGGGACCACATTTCCCTCGGCGTCAGCGTACTGAGGATACTCTTCTGCAGTGATGTCTTCAATCTCAACCTCATCAATGTCGTTCAGTTCCTCATCACTGGTTGAGTCCACTGTTGGAGCATCCTTCACGATTTCATCGGGATTGAGTTTGAACATTTCAGCTATTTGCTCATCAGACAGGTCATGAATTATCTCCCCTTCTTCAGGGGTATAACTCACAGACCGTCTTACTATCCCTTGTAGGTCAAGAATCATAGTTAACTGAGTCTTGACCATTTGAAGGGGAGTAAAGTCAAACTCATCCCTCTGAAAGTTTGGATCTGTTTGATATAAACATTCAACACATAAATCATTAGTAATTAATCAAACAGACATACATTAACTTAACTTAATATATATAAACATTTAATACATTTGTTTTTCATTACATGATTCAAGTACAAAGTAAATAAACAAATAAAACATCTAATCAGTACTTTGATCCTGAATCTGTGGTGTGTCGCTCGGAGGAGCAGAAGTAGTGGATGACTGGTCTTGTCGACGTTTGGATCTGCGCTCCTGACCTGAGGCAGAGGCCGATGCAGCCGCATCCCCTCCTTCTGCCTCGTCATCATCGTCATGTCCTTCTGTCCTCTCTTCTTCTGTCTCCTCATCATCATCATCTCCCTCATCATCATCCTCATCTTCATCATCATCATCTCCGTCGTCTCCGTCACCCTCCTTTAGCTTCAGGGGCTCATCCTTCGACCCCTTCAGCCTCAGCATGATCGTCTTATTGGTCGACTCCAACTCCTCGATACGTTTGGCGGACTGAGCCTGAGTATCTTGGAGTTGGGACACCTCAACTCTCTGCTGGTCTATGACACGAGCTTGCTCTGCCAATTGCTGAGATTGGGCAGCAGCCAAGTCGGTCAACTGGCGGATCTGCGCCGCCTTCTCCTCGTCAGCAGCAAGCAGACGCATAACCATCCGGTTAAGCGCTGAGAGCTGCTCCTCTACCCCAATGTGAGGTAGAGTGAATCCATGTACCTGTGAGGGCTGGGCTGACGGTCCAGCCTGATGTGTGGTGGTGGTGGCGGTGGCTGTGGTGAATATGGGTCGGTGAGCTGATGGTGGTGAAGTGGGGGTGAATGGTCTGGTGATGGATGGGATAGATATAGTGGTGGTGGGTAAGGTGGGTGGATGTGTAGGAGTAGAGAGTGGCTGTGGTGGTGTGTGGTGATGGGTGGAATCTCAGTAGTGGTGGTGGTGGTGGTTGTGGTGGTAGAAGTGGTAGTCACGAAGGTCAACCGACGCTTCTTCTTCTTCAACCCATGTGGTTGAGCCATCCGCTTCCTCCTGGACCCGGAGGAAGTGGATGCTCCCCCTGCAACTCTGCTACCTGACCCCGGAACGTAGTTGGGGTCAGTATCTCTCTCCGAGGAGTCCCTTGGGTGCTCACCAACCACCTTTAGCCCGTGGTCTGTGGGAACGACTTTGCTTCCCACAGTCCTGGTGAGGGGCTCCTCGTCTGACTCCTCCTCCTCAATGTCACCAGCGACAAACTCCTGATGGAAGCCGGCCATCTCTGCGACCTCTCCGGCAGTGGCTGACCCCGGGGGAATAATCTCTGTATCTGTGCCTCTAGATGGGGCAGGCATGTCATCCCCGGCATCGCCACTATCATCATCATCAGAGTCTGACTCTGGTATAGCAATGTGCTCCACGTCTGAGTCACTGTCCTCGTGGCGCCACTTCCTCTTCGCTGGCGCCACATAATCAACCCGGGCCAGATGCCCAAACAATCTCCTGACAGGGGGCTTCACCTGCTTCCCCCTGTAGACCTTCATCCGTCCAAGAGTCGTGTCGTCCATGACCTCGAGGATAACAGCATCCTCCTTCTCCTTCGGTAGGGAAGGAAGCTTCTGATCAATGATCATCTGTAAGAATCTAGGGTACATACAGAAGCCTTCCTTCCCCTTCCCCTCGAGGTTCTCCACCAGATAACTGAATATCATCCTCGAGAAGCTGAACGGATGGTTCAGCACCAACGCTGCGTAAGCGTTCTGGATCTGGTCCGAGAGCTCATCAAATCCACCCTTCCGTGATGCTATACACTTCAGCAGCACGTGGGCCAAGTACTTAAACTGGGGACAGAGGTTACTCTTGTTGAGTACCCCGGCGTTGATGTCCCCAGAGTACTTGGCTCTCATGAAGCATCCACGGACAGTGAGGGGGTGTAAACGTGTGGGACACTCAGCATCGTCCCCAAACTGAAGTACTATCCTCAGATCCTCCTCAGAAACGGTGATAGCCTCACCGAAGATCGAGCTCCTGATGCAGTGTGGCTCGGTGGATCGGTCGACTGATGCGCCAGCCCAAAAGGCCTGCTGCACTGATCTGTACGGTGTGCAGGGAGTAGATATAGCATACGCGATCCTGGATCTCTGAAGGAAAGTAATAATGCCAGCAAAGTCGGCTGCATTCCTGGAAGTCAAGTCCAGGTGAGCACAAATGTTGTGCTTAGTGCTCATATTCCATTTACCCGCCATCTGTAACACATAATAACATAAACGTTAGTTTCATTGGCTAAGAGTATAAAGCAACACTTAAACTTTGAATAAACATTATCTGTCATGCGATTGGGGATGTACGACTGAAGACAGTCGTGCGACTGAATCATGCGATTGAGGTTCAGACGTGCGATTGACCTCATACGCACGACTGAGTGTGCGACTGGACTCATGCGCATGAACTCTTGTGCGGTTACACTAGTCGTGCGACTGAGTCTCATTCGCATGGTTCAGTCGTGCGATTAAGTGATTCGCACCCTTCAGTCGTGCGACTGAAGTTCATCCGGACGACCAGTCGTCTGTCTCATTTTTTTCAGTCGTCCCAAGATCAAATCTACGCAGAACACGTTTTATCATTCAATTAACCGGTTCTTTAGTGTCGCCTATTCTTCCCTAATAACCTATTTTAACCAATTTTAACATATTACTTAGTTTTAATAGGTTATTAGGGTTTGACTTTGCGGTTCGCCTGTCACAGTCGTTTTAACCAAATTAGGGCTTCATTTTTGCTGATTTCGATGGAATAGCACTTCAAATTACCTGTACTATGATGAGCGAACGTAAGAATCACAGAATCAGCAAGTAAAATCAAATAGAGAAAATTTGGGCAGAGTAACGGTACTATATGCGATTTAGGGGCGATTTTGCGAATGAGGAGTCTCTGCGACCGACTCCCCTCTATTTATATCCACCCTAGATCCAATCGTGCGACTGAGTTCATTCGCACCTTTCAGTCGTGCGAGTGGGGCTCAGTCGTGCGATTGGGTCAGTCGCCCTTCTCCAGTCGTCCGACTGAAGTTCAGTCGTGCGACTGACTCACTCGTTCGCATTTAAGCATCCGATTGGACTAATCGTATGTTCCATTCATGCGAATGGACTTCATTCGTATGGTTAGACCATACGTATGGTCCATTCGTGCGAATGGGTCATACTTAGTTAATTTTTCTGCTAATTTCCCAATTTACTTTTAACTCTTTTATATTAGTTTAATTAACGTTATGAACTATTGATCATCTCAGACATGATCCTTTTAATCTAGAAAACACATTGATCACCTCAGACGTGATCCTTTTAACCACTTTGGTCACCTCAGACGTGACCCTTTTAAAAATACTTTGTCACTTCAGACGTGACTGATATAACTTTTCAAAGAACATATGGTCATCTCAGACATGACCCTTTTAGTGAGTTTATTCCTTCTGATTTTCCTGATGTAGTCCGACACTGACTCAAGTTAAAACTTAAAACAAACGAACTAATTTAAGAAGTTAAACTAATTACATAATCAGACATATTTTTGGCTTTTTGTGAGAGATAAATCCAGAGATTGATATCTACGGGATTTGGATCGGGAGTAGATAGCTTCAGCTTAGGTTGATCACATCTGGACCAATTCAATTTTTGGAATCATACAGGCAATTCAAATCATTTGAGACTTGTTATAAAACCTTTTGATGCTCAAGTCTCGGTGTTCATCCAGAGTCGTTAGCAACATAAGAAAATCATACTGAAACTCTTAGGTTTTCACATTGATTTGGACCTTTGAGAATGTAGCCACAATGATTGTCAGTATGTTTGTCCACTTAAATCCATACACAGACTTTGACACAGACTGGTGACTTATTTAGGTGTAATTATTTCAACTAACACTTGTGGATCCCACACTTATATGGTAATCAACATCCCTCAGGAGTTTTGAGCGGTCTACGGTTATTGTTACAAGAAGAGACTATTCTTAGAGCTTTCAAAGAGAAGCCTGTCCTCAGGTCAGTGCCATCGCACAGCAGAGAGGCGGCAAACAACAATGAATTCTAGAATATCTAGGTTATGCTTATCCTCAGGTCAGTGCCATCGCACAGCAGAGAGGCACATAACCTATCTCCTTGTTAGAGCAGCTTATTTTATTTTGCACAAAATGCACCAACAACATAAGTCATTAGCTTTATTGCATTTGTCTTTCATTTTTTCTTGCTTTGCTCTAGTTATGGTCATCCGCACACATTTGTGGCGTTTAATTGCTCATACCCCTTATTGGAATATTGTTGATTGTGTTAACCAGTGATAAGATGGACGCCCACAGTCAGTTGAACACTTTAGTTTTATCTTGAAATCACCAATCAGGTCTAGTTGTCTATTGTGTTGAATCTACCAACATATCATATATGGTCTAGCAGCCTCTAAGTCTACTTTCTTTGTGTCACCTTAGGAGTTGCCAGTTTTCTATCATCTTTCCTTTTGGTATTGCTTAGACTACACAGATTTATTACTTTGAACTTTTGCATATTACTAAAACTTAAATTTTAAAGTCCCTCTTGATTCGTTCCTGTGTACTATCATTTTCCAAAGGTATTGAATCGGTATCACAGATACAATCTACCTTATTTCAGCTTGCTACTCCTTCTCCCTCATTTTTTTTTTTTTTTTTTTTTTTTTTTTAATGTTAACTTGCTGACATATTCTCCCCCTAAAATACTAAAATCATTTCTGGTTTAATTATTTAGGATTTTAATAAACAGCAAGAGAACATGAGTTTAAATAATTAAAATCAAATAGACAAATCAAAATAAATAAAATAAAATAAAATTTAAGTACACGACATCGGACTACACATTTCATCATCAGGAATTACCTCACTTTTCTTTTTAACACCGTTGACCTCTAATAAATATGAAAGCGTGGTTTATCAAAGGCTTTAGTATAGAGGTCAGCGCGTTGAAAAATCAGTATTAATTTTAACCACATCAATTAAGTTCTTTTCAAAACAATCCCTTATGAAATGGTATTTAATACCGATGTGTTTGGTCTTAGGATGTTGGACCGGATTTTTAGTTACTGCAATTGCAGCAGAGTTATCAACAAAAATAGGAGTAGATGAGAATTTTAAACCGTAATCCCGCATTTGCTGTTGAATCCAGATGATTTGAGAACAGCAACTTGCAGCATCAACATATTCGGCTTCACAGGTTGACAAGGCAACCGATGTCTGCTTCTTACAGTGCCAGGTAACTAATCGTCTCCCAAAGAATTGACACCCTGCTGATGTAGACTTGTAGTTCATCTGCAGCCTCCGTAATCCGAGTCACTATACGCGGTAAGCTCAAAGTCATCATCATGAGGGTACCACAGTCCAAGTGTAGGTGTACCCTTCAGATAACGAAAGATCCTCTTGACCCCAATCAGATGGTTGACCTTGGTTTAGCCTGATATCTTGAGCATAGACATGTAGCATACATAATATCAGGTCTTGAGGCAGTGAGATACATGAGAGATCCGATCATTCCTCGGTACATGGTGGCATCTACTAGATCTCCATTATCATCCGGTGCTATATCATGATTAGTAGCAAGTGGAGTCCCAGCAGCAGAAGCATTCTCCATGTCAAAGCGACTGAGAATGTCTCCTACATACTTGGTCTGATGTAGAAAGATCCCATTAGGTGTTTGATCCACCTGTAACCCGAGAAAGAACTTCATCTCCCCCATGGCACTCATCTCAAATTCTTTCTTCATTACTGCTTCAAACTCTTTACATAACTCTTCGTTCTTTGACCCGAAGATTATGTCATCAACGTATATCTGTACAAGCAGTAGGTCGCCATCCTTTTCCTTAATAAACAGTGTACAGTCAATTACTCCCCTGCGAAAGCCGTGTTTCACAAGATGAGTTGAGAGTTTCTCATACCAAGCTCGAGGAGCTTGATGAAGCCCATATAAAGCTTTGTCAAGCTTGTAGACTCTATCCCGATGATAGGGATCTTCAAAACCCTCTGGTTGACTTACGTAGACTGTTTCTCTGATTTCCCCATGAAGGAATGCACTCTTTACATCTAATTGGTAGACTTTGATCTTCATGTACGATGCATAGGCAAGGAAGATACGAATCGCTTCCATCCTTGCCACGGGTGCAAACACCTCATTGTAGTCAATTCCCTCGACTTGGCGAAAACCTTGAACACCAGTCGAGCTTTGTTCCTGATAATGACCCCTTGGTCATCCTTCTTGCATTTTAGTACCCATTTAGTGCCAATGACTTTAGCACCTTTAGGTTTATCAACTAGTGTCCATACACCTAACTTCTTAAACTGCAGAAGTTCTTCTTGCATGGCACTCACCCACGCCTCATCATTGAGTGCTTCACTGACATATTTTGGCTCAACCTGCGAGACAAAACATCGATAGGCACCATCATGAATGTAACCTTTCTCCATAACCGAGGCGTAATCAGCTGAGTACAACTGATTTCGGGTTTGTACTCCTGATCTGACATCTCCAATGACATTGTCAAGGGGATGATAAACATTTAGTCGTGATCCTGGAGTAGTAGGAACAGCTACCTCAGAGCCAAGATTATGAACATTTGGTTCTGCATCTGAGGTAGTTGGAGTTTGAGGTTCTGAAGTCGAAGGTGCATCACTCGTAGATGCTTGTGGACTTGCTGGTACTGGAACCTGTTCCTCCTGACTGTTCTGGTCATCTTCTTCAGCTTCATCTTCAGAGGAGGAGTCACTGTCGTTGACTACTCCCCCTGACTGAGTAGATGATTCTCCCTGTGTGCTAGATGGTGTATTCAGAATATCATACATCATCCTAGTTGCTAGCTCATCATCCGAGGGAGAGAGAGGTATGTTGAAGGATTTGAAGAATCCATCATAATCGAAGAAGTAGGCGGTCCTTTTCCTGTAGGTGGTGTGGTATATCTCTGAACGTCGACATTACACCACACTTCTACAAGACCCGTTGAGTTATTGTAAACTCGCTTATTCGGTATGTTGTATCCTAGAAAGATTCCTTCATCTGCCTTCTCGCTGAATTTTCCTTCTTGCGTCTTCTTCAGAAGTGTACACGGTGCGCCAAAAGGTTCAAGATACTCCAAATTCGGTTTGCGTCTTTGGAGTAGCTCATAACATGTCTTTCCGTGGCGCTTGACTATTAGGACTCGATTCAGTGTATAACATGCATTTGCTACTGCCTCATTCCAGAATTGGATAGGCAGTTTCGAGTCCGCTAGCATAGTCCGTGCAGTCTCTATCAAGCTTCTATTTTTCTCTCAGCAACTCCATTCATCTGAGGCGTGTAAGCTGAAGTGAATTGATGAACAATCCCCTTTTCCTTGCAGTATGCCTCCATCCATTGATTCTTGAATTCGGTCCCGTTGTCTGAGCGTACTTGTCTAACCTTTAGCTTGTAGAGAGATTCCAGAGTGGTGACTAATTCCTTGAATGACTCAAATGTTTCTGATTTGGATTTCAGAAACATTACCCAAGTGAACCTTGAGTAGTCATCAGTGACCACAAAACAGTACAGATCGCCTGCAATGCTCCTTGTACTGACTGGACCAAACAGATCCATGTGAAGAAGTTCAAGAGGAAGTTCTATTGAATGAACTTTCTTTTCCTTATGAGACTTCTTTGTCTGTTTGCCTTTCTTGCAAGCTACACAAAAGTCAGGAAGTTGGAAGTTCTTGACATTTACTCCTCTCACTAAGTCCTTCTGAATCAAGTGATTCATCTTCCTTTGACTAATGTGTCCCATTCTCCTATGCCAGGAGATTGAGTCCTTCTCAGTAGCTTTAGATAGAAAGCACTGCACTTCTTGATCCGTTGGGCAGCTGTTGACAGATCCAAGACATATAGATCCTTATATCTTGAAGCAGTCATTAGAACTTGATCCTCTGGAATCATATAGTCTTTCTTCAGCACGTAACACTTGTTGTTGTCGAAGATGACTTTAAATCCTTTATCGCAGATTTGGGAAACAGAAAGCAAGTTATTTTGAAGTTGTTGAACGTAGTTCACCTTATCAAACTTAACTTTCTGATTTCCCACTTCTCCCTGTGCTGTGATGTATCCTCCCTTGTTTCCTGCAAAGGAAACATGCCCTCCTTTATTTGTTTGACATTTGATAAAAGGGCTCTATTTCCTGTCATGTGCCTGGATGCTCCGCTGTCTATAATCCACGTGTTAGTCTCAGCGCTATACCGAACACCCTGCACATATCAAGTAAATGTATTAGTTCAGGTTAGGAACCCAAGCCTTTACTGTCTTGGGTTTCCCAGAGGCATCACACATCATAAACTCTACCCATTGACCTTTAGAAGGTGAGGGTAACTCAGATTCCTTCTTGTCATCAGTATCAGTCACACAGGTAGTCTTCTCTTTCCATAAACCAGATTTGTGCAATGCCTGTTTATGATAAACAGTCGTCTGGCTTACAGGTTGAACTTTAGGTTCACTAGATCTTCTAGGTGGAGTTAGAGAACTCCTCTTAGAAGACCTAGGTCTAGAGTCCTGAAGATCAATCTTCTTCCTAGGTGTCTGATAGAAAGGACAATAGGAAGCAATATGTCCACATTCTCCACAGTTGTAGCACAATCTGCTATCAACCTTATAATTTGACTTTCTTTGTGGAGAAATGCGTGACACTTTAGTAACATCAATCACTTTAGGTTTTGACTCTTGCATGTTTGATGTTTTCTCTGGTTAACAAATTTAACTGATTTAACTTGTTTAACTTGTTCAACTTTTTGGTTAACTGGTTTTGGACTTGTAGCATGTGAAAAAATTAACATTGAAGTCTTTTTGGTTCTGATTTGACTCTGTTTGACCCTGACTTTAAGTTAACCTTTTCAAATTCATTTTCCAGATTAACACAAGGCATTTACCCTTTGCCTTTGAAGTGGCCTCCTTTTGTTTCTGTCCAGATTGCAAGTAGATGAACATGATGTGTCTGGATCAGTAACAAGAGGAGTGGTCACCACATGATCCTTGATTGGGTTGTTGTTTACTGGTCTAGACTTGGTGTTCATCAAGGTCTCAGGTGGTGGTGGAACCACTTTGTATCCTAATCCCTCCCCATTATTTCTTTCTCTCACTAAGTGTTGAACTATGTGTGAAGAACTAGTCCAACTATGCAGTTTCTGTTTTAAGGAATTAACTTCTACTTCTAGAACTGCCTTTTGTTTCTTAGTGTCCTCTAGGGAGTTTAGATAGTACCTAATGTCATTTGATTGATTAAAGGCACACTACTTCGGTTTCCCTAAGTTGCTTAGTCAATAGGTCTATCTTTTCTTTATAACTATGCTCATTTTGTTTTAGAACTCTATTGGCCTCAGTGCATAGTTGTAAGTCCTTTACTAAGTTATCATTGTGATCTAATAACCTAGCAAATTTTTCATCAATGCTATTCCTAAATTTATCACAGTTAGAACAAGCATGATTATTAAACAATTGGTCAGTTGTACTTACCTGTGTTGTTTCGAGGAAGTTAGAGCATCAACGCAGCATCAGACGTCTCTGGTTCTGGTGATTCTGATTTTCTGAATCTGACTTGGAAGTTTCCTCCTTTGGTGTGTAACTGACTTCAGCTTGCAGTTGTTTCTTCACTGTGTGACATTGCTATACAAACTGAATCACCTTCACTCGCAGAATCATCATCAAGTTTCAACACTGGCAATGTTGGATTCTGGATTGACAAATCTAAAACTCCAGTCCTGTCCTTCATCATTACATGAAGCAGTCAAGGATTTTGAGTCCTTGTTTGATGGAGTAGAACTAGAGGATTGCTTGTCTTGGTGAGTAAAGGATGAGAACGGGTTCCCATTACCCGTCTTCTTTGGTTTGACACATTCCCTCTTGAAGTGCCCTTTCTCTCCACAGTTGAAGCAAGTCACCTTGCTCTTGTCAAAACCGAATGTGGTATCCTTAGTAGCTATCAAGTTCTGTCCAGTCTTCTTAACAAACTTCTTCGCCCTTCGGACAGCGCTAGCTAAGGCCCACATTATATCCATCCTTTCCAGCTCCATTTCATCTACCTGCTCGTAGTCTTCATCAGCCAAGTGACAGTTTCCAATCTTCCCAGCCACAAGTCCATCATATGAGTGAACTACTGCGGCGAGAAGATCCATATGCTCTCGTGCTACTTCTACGGTCACATTTCCGAGATTCTCGGTCTTCAATTTAGTAGCACTTGCTTCTGATCCAATATAATGGGTACATGATGACCCTGACGTGTCTGATCCAGAAGTAGGAGCATGTGAAGGACCTGACGAACTAGACACAAATGCTGTTTGGAGAGGTGCTCCAGAAGTCTTAGCTTGAGGCGTGGCATTGTATAAAGCTGGGTTTTGTGTATATGAAGACTTCTGTGCTCTATACTTCATCCTTAGTGCTTCTTCACGCAGTCTAAGAATAAAGTCATTTATATCCAGCTTTATAAGTATCCCATTCTGTCTAAGATTAGACACGAATGAGGCCCACTTGTCAGGCAATCCATCAGCGAAGTTGCTTACTTTTTCTTCCATAGTTGTCTCCACTCCATGTGTATGCAACTCGCTCATCAAGTGGTAGAATCTGTCTATGACTTCATCTAACCCCTCGTTACCAATTGATGAGAAGTTATCGAATTCCTTCTTTAACTCCTTTGCTTTGATTGCCTTTAACGATGCATTCCCATCATACCTTTTCTCTAACTCATCCCACAGTTTCTTGGACTGCTTGTTCTCTGAGTACTGGTGGAATATATCTTTGGGGATCGACTGAGTTATCATAGCATAAACTCTTTTCTCAGCATTATACTTAACTTTCTGAGCATCAGTCATCCCACTCAACGTTAGTTTCACTCCATCTGCTCCCACCGGTGTACTATACCCTACTTCGATAGCTTCCCATAGATTAGGATCTACCCCATTGAGGTAGATCTCAAAACGTTGCTTCCAGTGAGGAAACCAATTTGATTGGCGATCCAATCAGTGAGAACACACGATGAATCAATCAAGAATTGATTTCAACGTCAGAAATCGATTGGGAACCGATCTGATGTGTTCTATGAACTTGGAGAACGATTTGGGAGGCTTCTGGACGGCTAGGGTACGTCTGGAGTCGTAATGGGATGAATGCTTACGTTTTCCCACGAATTGGGTCTATTTATAGGTTAGTATTGGTCAATCGTGCGACTGGGCCATAAGTATGGTTCAGTCGTGCGATTGAACCATGCGGTTGATTCATCCGCACGACTGAGTGTTCAGTCGTGCGATTGAGTCAATCTTATGTGTCAATCATACGACTGATCCAGTCTCCTGGTTCAGTCGTGCGATTGAGTCAATCGTATGAAGTTATTCATGCGTGTGGTCCATTCGCATGGGCCATCCGCATGAGAACTTCATTAAGTTAAGTTTGAATGTTCTATTTAATATAACTTAATGTGCACTCATTCAAACATTCATAAACCCAATCAATTCAATCACAACTCATTAATGAAATATTAAACATCACAAGTAACAACCAATTCATATCATTTCATTAATCAATTACAATTACATCAAAAACTGACAGACAAGTTCATTACATTACAAATCATGATCTAGGGACATACATGTATCAACATACTAACCACATCAATCTTTTATGTGTCTTGGGCATATAAGATCCTACAATCTCCCACTTGCACAAGATTCATAGAAGATTGATGCAAGCAGTAAATACCGCCTAGCAACGGTTTACTACCCTTAACACGTATGACTAAGTGCCATTCAATAACATCATCCCCTTCAAGTACCATACTTGAAATGTTTTAGGTGAATCAATCATCTATCCTTTTGTCACAGATGTCATGTTAAATCCTACAGACATGGAGTGATCATTCTCATTGATTTAACTTTATCAGGCCTTAGACATCTTACTCTCAACGAATAAGAGGGACAAATCCCTTCTTGACTACATACGTCTCTCACAATTACCTTATATCATACCTCAACTCAGACTTATGTACTGCCATATTTCAGAACAGCGAAGAACTGAGTCAAAGTATAATATTTGGTAAATATCAAGACCCAGTATGTATCTCAGGTCAGAGGATACCAAATGATGTTCGCCTTTACTCAAAATTACTTATGATCAATCAGGAAGATTCCATGTAGTAATATTTGAGATGCAGGTCAGTCCAATATTTGCATCCCACAAATATCTATGAACCTTGGCAGCAACCCATTGCTCTATATTCATCCTTATGAATATCTACCAATCCAAATTCATAATAATCATACCCTCATACTTGTTTCCACAAGTCTGAACGACTACGGACATTTGGAGCAAACAATTTACTCATGGATTAAACATGCTAAATTGGAATATTAATTGAAACATTATAACCAAATAATTTTTTTCAAATAATAAAAGGTTCCACATATCCAAATACAAAATTACAGATCAAATCCAATCACTAGAATATCGAAGTCCCATGGCACAAGTATGACCTTCATGCTTTGCCTTTTCAAGGAGCTTCGTGAGAGGATCTACAATGTTTTGATCCGTGTGAACTTTGCGAATACATATCTTTCCCTTTTCAACTTCATCTCGTATGTAGTTGAATCTCCGCTCAATGTGCCTAGTCTTTTGATGAGCACGAGGTTCCATGATTTGAGCAATCGCATCCTCGTTATCACAAAAGATCTCTAGGGGGTCCTGAATGGAAGGGACAACCCCTAGATCGGCAATGAATTTCTTCAACCATGCAGCTTCTTGAGCTGCCAATGAGACGGCGACGTATTCTGATTCTGTAGTTGATAGAGCCACTACATCCTGTTTGGAGCTCTTCCAAGAGACCGCTCCTCCATTCATAATGAAAATATATCCCGATTGTGACCGTTAATCATCACGATCGGTTTGGAAACTCGCATCCGTGTAACCTTTTACAACGAGTTCCTCATCACACGATCCATAGATTAGGAACATATCTTTTGTCCTCCTTAGGTACTTAAGTATGTTCTTAACAGCCATCCAATGACTGTTTCCAGGATTTTGCTGGTATCGGCTTGTCATGCTTAAGGCTCATGACACGTCCGGTCGAGTGCATATCATTGCATACATGATGGATCCAATAGCAGATGCGTATGGGATTGCCTTCATTTTATCTTGCTCATCCTTTGAGCTAGGACATTGAGTCATACTCAATATCGTTCCTCTTTGAATAGGTACCGTACCCTTCTTAGAGTTCTCCATCTTGAACCTTTTCAAGATTTTATCAATGTATGCACTTTGATTTAAACCAATCAACCGCTTTGATCTATCCCTATAGATCTTTATTCCCAGAATATAGGCGGCTTCACCAAGATCCTTGATTGAAAAACAACTTCCAAGCCAGGTTTTAACACCTTCCAAGGTTGGAATGTCATTTCCAAATAGTAGTATGTCGTCAACATATAATACTAGGAAAGTGATGATGCTCCCACTAGCTTTCTTATATACACAAGCTTCATCAGCGTTCTTGATGAATCCGAATTTAATTATTTCTTCATCAAAACGGTGATTCCAACTTCTCGATGCTTGTTTCAATCCATAGATTGATTTCTTTAACTTGCATACTTTATTAGGATGTTTTGGATCGATAAAACCTTCAGGCTGAACCATATAGACATCTTCCTCAAGATGTCCATTTAGGAAAGCGGTTTTGACATCCATTTGCCAAATCTCATAATCATAATGAGCAGCTATGGCAAACAATATCCTTATAGACTTTAGCATCGCAACAGGCGAGAAGGTTTCATCATAATCAACCCCTTGAGTTTGAGTGAAACCTTTTGCTACAAGTCTAGCTTTGTAAGTATCCAAGTTTCCATGCATATCGGTTTTCTTCTTGAAAACCCACTTACTTCCAACTACTTTGGAGTTAAGAGGTGGTACAACCAAGTCCCATACTTGATTGTCATACATGGATTTCATCTCAACGTTCATGGCTTCAAGCCATTTGTCACAATCCAAATTGGACATTGCATCACGATAGGTGGTTGGTTCATCGGAATCTACCACATAGCATCCATCAACGAAAAATCCATATCTTTCAGGTGGATTACTAATTCTACCAGATCTGCGAACGTTTTGTGTATATTGATCAACCACTTGATCATCCTCAACATCCTCATGTTGAGTGCTAGTTTCAACCAAACGTGCATCGGGTTGTGGTTCTTGATCCTTCTCAAGATCCACTGTTCTACTGCTAGTTCCTTCCATAATGAACTTTGCTTCTAAGAACTCACCCTTTCTGGCAACAAATATTTTTTGTTCCAGTGGATCATAGAAATAATATCCCATAGAATCTCTAGGATATCCAACAAAGATACACTTGGTGGATCGGACTTCCAATTTGTTTGGGGTGGGAGTCTTAACATAAGCCTCACAACCCCAGACCCTTAAGTATGATAGGGATGGAACTCTTCCATGCCATATCTCAAAAGGTGTCCTTTCCACCATTTTGGTTGGGGCCATATTTAGAATACGGGCCGCGGTGAGCAAAGCGAAACCCCAAAATGATAGAGGTAATGTGCTTCTAGCCAACATAGATCGGACCATATCCAATAAGGTTCGATTCCTCCTCTCAGACACACCATTATGTTGTGGTGTTCCAGGTGGAGTGAGTTGTGAGACAATCCCACAACTCCTAAGATGATCTTGAAAAGCATCACTTAGGTATTCACCTCCTCTATCGGTGCGGAGAATTTTAATCGACTTGTTGAGTTGATTTTGTACTTCATTTTGAAAGATCTTGAACATTTCAAAAGCTTCATCTTTGTGTCTTAATAGGTACACATACCCATAGCGACTATAATCGTCGGTAAAGGTAATGAAGTATCTCTCACCATTCCTAGTTATTGGCTTAAAAGGACCACATACATCCGAATGTATGATTCCTAATAAATCTTTTGCCCTTTCGTTAGTGCCACTAAAGGATGCCTTAGTCATTTTACCTTGTAAACAAGACTCACACACATCAAATGAATCACATTCACTTGTTTTTAAAAGACCATTCTTTTGTAGTGTTTGAATTCTTTTCTTGTTTATATGACCAAGACGACAATGCCAAAGATAGGTATCACTCAAATCCAACTTGAGTTTCTTGGTGCTAGTTTGGTACAATGAACTATTTAAAGTATTTTCATGAACCAATTCATAAATACCATTAATGGGAATAGCTTTAAAGTAGAACATATCATTTAAAGAAACATGAATATCATTTTCAACAAATGATAATACATATCCAAATTGTTTTAATAGGGCTACAGATATAATATTCCTAGTCAAACTAGGAGCATACAAAACATTGTTCAAAATTACTTCCAAACCATTTGGAAGTTTCAAGATGTAGTCACCACGGGTTTCAACTTGAACTTTAGCCCCATTGCCCATGTAGAGGCTAACATCCCCTTTGTTGAAGTTGCTACTTCTTTTGAACCCCTGCAACAAATTGCAAATGTGAGTTCCACATCCGGTATCTAATACCCATGTGTTAGAAGATGTCATGTTTAAATCAATATGGATCATGTATATTGTACATGAGGTTTGCCCGGCATCCCTCTTTGCTTTCAACTCTTGGAGATGGACGGGACAATTCCTTGCCCAATGTCCAATCTCCCCACACTTGAAGCATGGATCATTGGAAGCAACCTTTTGCTTCTTCTCCGGTGCTTTGGGTGGCACCCTTGCCACCCCTTTCCCTTTTCCCCATACGGGTCCCTTACGCTTGGCAACCTTTGCCTTGGGTGTGGGATGAGGCCTTTTCTTGTTCCCACCTTCATTGATGGTGAGAATAGGTAAAACCCTTTTACCCATGGCCGCCTCGGCTGTTTTGAGCATTGAGTGAAGCTCACCAATGCTTTTGTCCCAAGCATTCATGTTGTAGTTTAACACAAATGTCTCGAACTTCTTGGTAAGGCCATTGAGGATCAAATCCGTGGCCAATTCCTTTGAGACAAGACAATTAAGCCTTTCAAGACGGTCAATGTGGCTTTTCATCTTAAGTACATAAGATAAAACCGATTGGTTGTCGTCCATACGACATGCGTGGAGTGCTCGAACCGTTTCGAAGCGCTCAACCCTCGCTTGCTGTTGGAACGTTTCCTTCAGCTGGGTTATCATGTCATAAGCTCCGTGATGTTCATACTCCTTTTGGAGATCCGGAGTCATGCTCGCTAGCATGAGACAAGACACTTGGACAGAGTCCTCAGTGTACTTAAGCCAATCATTAAAGGCCTCCTCATCATCCTCGACAGGTTGATCGGGGATAGGGTCGTCTAAAACGTATGATCGGTTTTCTTGCTTGAGAACGATTCTCAAGTTTCGATACCAATCTATAAAATTGTTATGATTTAGACGTTCCTTTTGGAGAATCGCTCGTAAAGATTGGGCGGACGCGGATGAGTTATCATGATTATCATTATTGGAGGCCATCTACAAAATTTAACAAAGATCTATTTTAGTATTTTTGACATTGTTATTTTTTAATAATTAATACCTTTTAAGGTCATTTTCATATTGAAATCTAGTACGCAACATTACATTTAAATTGTGGTTAGGTGACCTTTATCCCACGATTTAAATTAATAAGGTGGTCAACGATTGATGATTGCAACCATTTGCAACTTCTAGAGATATGGGATCGACTTGAAACATCATATGTAAAGTCGGCATGTTAATCCCATCAACACCATTTGGAAACCACATCGTAGGTGATCCATTTGACATGGTTTGCAAATCAAGACACGCTACTTACATCCACGTGTGAGTTTGCCAAAATAGGTGGTTAGGTGACCTTTATCCCACAAATAAGGCATTCTCACCTCAAATCACAAGTTCCCTCAAAATGGTTAGGTGACCTTTATCCCACTAAGAGTTCCCAAGTGACTCAAGTGTTGTGTAAAAGGACGGTGTTGATCTCGTTTTAAAATATTAGAGATTTCATATTTTAAGTTTTAGAAAACTCTATGTACTTGTATTTGCATGCTTTCAAATACAAGATACCCTATGGTCCTTTGATTAAAACCCATTTTAATCTTTAAATCATTAAATCATTTTAATAACCTTTTATTACCTTTTAATGATTAAGAACCATTTAATTAGATTGTTATGTTTATAGAAAGGTTTGTTAAAGCAAATATCACATACATGCCATCAACCACAATAATATAGACAAAACAACATAGCATATGTGCATAACCATAGCATCTAAAGTGGTCCACACTTGTTTGCCATCACAAGTGTGGTCCATAGGCATTCCTAAGGGTCATAACAAAAACACATAGAAAGCTTCCAAAAGCCTCCCACTTGAAACCGCATCCAAAATGCTCCATGTTTCTCCTTTGTGCTTCCAATGCATATGTTTTCATATTACAAGATATAAAGTCCTAATACAAGATATCTAGTAAAATGAAAATGCACCTAATCTATTTATTACAACTAGGGGTGTTCATTTTCGGATATCCGAAATTCGGATATCCGAATTTCGGATATCCGAAAATTTCGGATAGTGAATTTCACTATCCGAATCCGAATCCGAAATTTCGGATATCCGAATTTCGGATATCCGAAATTTCGGATTCGGATTCGGATATCCGTTCGGATATCCGAAATTCAAAAAAAAAGTTGTATTATTTAATAAATTTTATAAAAAAATAATAGATTTTATTAAAATTTACTTCATATATCCGAAGTTTTTATTATAACATCCGAAATATCTAAAAATATCCGAAATATTTAATTAATATTTAATATTTTTAATTTTTTATAAAAATATTTTGGATATTTCGGATATCCGAAATATCCGAAAATTCTCAAAATCACTATCCGAATCCGAATCCGAAATTTCGGATATCCGAAGTTCGGATATCCGAATTTTCGGATATCCGAAATTTCGGATATCCGAATTTCGGATTTTCGGATATTTCGGATTCGGTTTCGGATTCGGATATTTTTGAACACCCCTAATTACAACCCAATAATAAATAATTTACATTTTAAACAAAGCACAAATGAATAAAATACAACCCCATTGAATAAACAAAAACAACCATTGTAATCATCCAAACAACACAAGGCCAAAGGCTAGGTTATGCACCAATATTAACATTCATCATATCATCCAAAATAACAATGAATCCCCTCTAAAACCCACGAAATTTCAGCCAACATAAACTGAAATTTCGGGTTTTAAACATTGTCCAAACAACATACATATCAACATACATATCTTTCAAGGTTTAATCACAAGCATGTGTAATATAACCTTGAAAGTTTGGGGATTCAACATACAAGAATATTGCAGCCCTTAAAAGGGTTATAAAGTCCCATAAAAACGATTTTTAAAGGACAAGAACAAGCAAGCTATCCACATAACCGGCTCTTGATGCCATTGTTGGGTTTGTTAGAACATGATATCAAGTTTAACCTCTTAAACTTTCTGAAAACGCAGCGGATATATATATATTAAAACTTGATTATAAAGCTGAAAAATCATGTTCTAAAGGTGACAAATATATGTATAAAACAAACCCATATAACAAAGGATCATATTATGTGAATAAGCAAGCTATGAACACATAAAACGAGCATTATGGACAGCCATAGAGAGGCTGCCATAATCTACCTTTCTGCAGCTCAAAAGGGTTCGAGATCTTTGAAGATGATGATGTTTTGAGCAGCAATACTTCAAGGTGGAGGACCTCAAATCGTGATACCCACAAGCCTTCCAAACACTTACTTGCTAGGGAGTGTTACACCAAGCTTTATCCTTCTTCTTGGATCCGAAAATTCAGCCAACAAACTCTTGAAAATCAGCCAAAGAATTCGAAATATTGAGAGAAGAAAGGAGAGAAGAGCTCTTGCTAATGTGTGAGAGAAAGAGAGAGTTTTAGTGTTATGATGAAAGACTGTTCTAGTTAATAATGTCTTGCATAAAACAAGACTAAAATGATGTTCCCCATGCCCATTTTGGGCGGCCGAAATTTGAAGACCAAAAGGTCGTCCCACCCTTTTTTTTCATCTTTTATTATTTATAACACTCTTTCAATAAACAACTTATAAAATTAAAACATAGTTTAATTTCATAACATAACACTCTTTTATATTTCATTATTTAACCAACTTAAATAATGAAACATAAAATTATCTCATGAATATATTATCCACATAATAACGTTCAATCACAAAAGCAATATTTAGAAAACCAATTTTCTAAATAGGTGTCAAACATTTATTGTATGATCTTATCAATAAATAAGTGTTTGTTAGTGTTTGTATAGCCTGTTATTGGGTATGACCTGACTTGGATCATAACGTACTAACCACATCAATCTTGTATGTGTCTTGGGCATATAAGATCCTACAGAATTGATCAAAAAATTTTGTAAATGAGTCAATATCAAACAACCAGTCGGGACCATTTGTAGATTTGGGAAATGAATGTTCCTTGAACTGAACATTTGTTGATTCATCAATAATATTTAATCTAGGATTAAACACTCTGTAAGCCTTTGAAACTGAAGAATAACCTACAAAGAATCCTTCATCAGACTTAGATGAAAATTTTCCCAAATAGTCTCGGGTGTTTAATATTGAGACAAGACTACCAAATGACTTAAAAAATCCAATAAATAGTTTTCTGTGAAAAAGTAGTTCATATGGAGTCTTGTTGCATTCTTTTACAATTAGAGTTCTATTTTGCACAAAGCACGATGTGTTAACTGCTTCTGCCCAAAAGGTTATTGGCAGTTTAGCATCGGCTAGCATTGTCCATGCTGCTTCAACTAGTGTTCTATTCCTCCGTTCAGCTACCCCATTTTGTTGAGGAGTTCTAGCTGCACTAAATTGATGAGCAATGCCTTTGGTTGCACAAAATGAACTCATATCTTCATTCTTAAATTCTGTCCCATTATCACTTCTGATTGTTTTGACCTTATGATCAAGTTGATTTTCAATTTTTGTGATCATTTGGGACGGTTCGTTTTTATGAAGTAAAAAGAAAACCCATGTAAATCTTGAAAAGTCATCAATGATCACCAAACAATACTGTTTCTTTCCAATACTCATAACATGAGTTGGACCAAAAAGATCTATATGAAGTAGCTTCAATGGAGAATTGTTTGTGTTCACCAGCTTTGGCTTGTGGGAAGACTTATGTTGTTTCCCTTTGAGACACGCAGAACATTGATCAATAAAATGAAATTCCTTTTGGGGTAAACCAATGACATGGTTTCCTTTGACCAGTCTGTTCATGTTTTTGAAATTTGTGTATCCCAAACATCTGTGCCAAAGCTGTGACTCATCAAAAGATGCTTTTGACAGAAGACATGTTTCTTCTTTTGGAATGGCAGAATTGAGGTTTAAGACATATGTATTATTCTTCCTCGGAGTCTTCAAGACAACCCATTCTTCATCAATTTGAAATCCTGGTTTCAGAATGTAGCAATGAGTGTCAGTGAAGTGAGTTAAATATTTCTTGTCACAGATCTGAGACACGCTAAGTAGATTGAAATTCAGTTGTTCACAGTAGTTCACTCTGTCAAAGCTTAGCACCCCATTAGTCATAGATCCTTCACCAGTGATTCTACCACCTTGTGAATCTCCTCCGAATGCTACAGTAGTTCCTTGTATATGCTTGAATTCATGAAGGAGGGAAAGATCTCCAGTCATGTGTCGGGAGCATCCACTGTCCACACAGCATAAGCTGTTAGACTTGTATGAATGACCCTGCAAGCACAAATGAACTAATTAGAATGTGAAACCCAAGCCATGATGGTCTTGGGTTTACCGTTCCTGTCCATAATGGTAACTTCTTGATACTTTCCTCTAAACTGAGACTTAGAGGAAGGAGTTCTCGGAGATTTCTGGTGATATTTTGCTTGTTTCATCTCATCAATTTCCTCTGAAAAATCAGAAGAATATTGAAACTTTTGGTCCCTATTCCTTTGAAGAAATCTGACCCGTTTTTTATTATTAAACATTATTTTTGGTTTATTATTATGAAAAAGACTTCTGATCTTAGGTTTCACAGAGGATATTGGTGAGATGGGTTTGTTTTGTGGAATTCTCAATCCTTTTTGTTTAAAGTGACAATCAGACGTATTGTGGTTGGTCATATCACAGACTGAACAATATTTATTAAAATAGCAGTTTTTGGTAGAGTGATTGTTCATGTCACAGATAGAGCAATATTGATTTAAATAACACTTATCTGTACTATGATTAGACATTTCACACACATCACAATACAAGTGATTGTCTCTTGAAGCTAACCTTGAAGTTGAGGACTCAGTAGGTTTACCTATTTTCAAATGAGTCTAAACCTTTGACTTTGGTGAGGAAGCAAGATTAACCCTTTTAGTAGCTTGTTTCACAACACTACTAGGTTTGTCTTTTCTGTATTGTTTTTGCTTCCTTACCCTTCTTCTTACTTTTGATTCTAATTGATTCACATGGTCTTTGTTACAAATGTCAAAACCAACTCCTTGTTTAAATTTTGAGGATTGGGGATCTGAATTGATTTTTGTTTTTGACACCATAAAAGTCTTGTTTTGCTTGGTCAGTGAAACTTTGTCTGATTTGCTTGAATTTTTTGGAGACTTAATCTCACAATCAGAACTGCTTTCAGCAGAAGGTTTCACGGAAGCCACAGTTTTCTTCTTTTCTTTTGAAATTGCTGGTATAAATTTCACAGACGAGACAATTGATTTGATTGGGCTTGGTGGTTTGATAACTTTCACTGTCTTGTCTGAACACTCCTTAATTTTAATTGGGTAACCTAGTTTAATTTTCTCCTCATCTGTTTCAATATACACATCTGGTTTATTTTGAGGATTAGTGACTTGTTTTACTATTGATCTTGGTTTAATAGTGATAGGTTCATTTACCTGTTTGAGTGTGACAGATTCAGGCATGACAGTGTAGTTATCATTGTAAGGTGGAGGACAAGAATTATATCCAATCCCAGTCATATCCTTGGGATCCTTTTATGAGTCTAGCATCTCTTGCAGCTTGACTGAAGATGTTTGAAACTTTTCAAGTTTCATTTCAGTAAGTGATTGTTCAGCTTTTGATTGAGCTAACTTTTCAATCAGTTGCTCATTCTCATCTGCAAGAGTGTACTTTTCTCCATGCAATTTTTCAATGTCAGAGATGAGAGATTTGATTTTTATTTCAAAGCCTTTAATATCTCTTCTTAGCATCTCTGACTTGACCTTTTCTTCTTTTATTTTAGCAGCCAGCTTATGATTATGCTCACGATAACCTTGCAGTTCAGAAATACATTTATCACTACAAAGGTTGGATTTTACCTCAGATGGAATAGGAGATGGACCATCATTGATGTGAGCCATGAGTGCATGATTCTGAAACTGAGGTTTTACTTCCTCTGCATACAAACTCCAATCACACACTCCATCTTGTCTGATGACAAGAGCATTTGTAGATGCCTGGCTGCTTCCATGTGCTTGTTGTGTTGTGATTGTTGGTGCTGATACTGCTGTTGTTGATGTTGTGATTGTTGGTGATGATACTGCTGTTGTTGAGGGTTGGAGTGGAATCTTGTGCTTGGTTGTGAAGATGACTGACCCTGAGAGTTTCTTTGGAATGAGTTGTTGTTTCTTTTAGGAGCATTGCACTCTTTGGAGAAGTAACCAGTTACACCACAGTTGAAACACTTTACCTTGTATTTGTCATATCCAAGTTTGGTGTTTTCATTTAGACTAAGCTTTCTCCCTTTCCTGAAAAACTTCTTGGCTCTCATTGCTATCATAGCCATTTGCCATTGCAGATCCATTTCTTCCACATCATCTGGATCCATTTCTTCCAAGTCTTCTTGAATCAAATGAGCAGAAGTGAGTCTGTCTCCCAGGTAAGCTTCAAAACTAGCAACAAATGCATTGTAAGTTGCCTTTTTCTCTTCTGATCTTGGGTCTTCATGGGTAGTTGAGGGAGTGGCAGTAAACCATGTTGGTTGATATGATGTTGATGGCTTGCTTGGTGTTGATGCTGCAAAGAAACCGGTTGAGTTCACTTGATCTCTTGGGGAGAGAAAATCATCATCCTCAATGATGAATACATTTTCCACAGAGTGAGTGTCTGATTGAAATTTGTAAGCTTCAATAACTCGAGTTCCACCAAGGTTCCTGCTCCTTTCATCCAATTCAAGAGCTTCTACTTTGGCAATCATTATATCCAAGGTGGTACTCTCTAGATCAAGAGTGTTTTTCAGCATTGTGACATTTTGTTTCCAACTTTCTGGAAGGCTGTGAAGCATCTTCTTGTTTAATTCTTTGACTTTGTATGTCACTCCCATGATCTCTAAATCATTCACCAGTTGCACAAATCTATACAGCTGTTTAGAGATGGATTCGCCCTTGGAGTGATGAAAGGTTTCATATTGATTAATAAGTTTTTTCCTTGTTAATTTCAGCCACTTTACTGCTTCCTTCACACATTATCAGCAATGCATCCTATACAGCTTTAGCAGTTTCATACTTTTCAAGCCTTTTTAGCACGTCCATTTTCAGTGCTTGAGTGAGTATAGAGTAAGCTTTAAGATCAACATTTATCTTCTTGTAGTCATCATCATCAAGAGTGAGATCTTCAATGGATATCCTTGTGGTTTTGTAGAGTGCAGTCTGATCAGCAGAAAGTGTCACATGAATGTGTGGCCCTTTGCATATTGAAATCCAGTAGTCAGGATCTACACCTGTAATATAGTTCATAAATCTGATTTTCCACTGCTTAAACTTAGATTTGTGTTTAAGCATAGGAGGTTTTGGAGTGTGACCAAGTTTAGAGAAATTATATGAATCCATTTTTAATAAACTGTTTTTAACTTGCTTAAATAATGATTAGAATGATTTGTTAAGTCTAATTAGTCCAAATAGTCCAGAACAAGCTTAAGAATTCAGATCTGCTATTTTTGTAGTTTTTTGTTGGTTTTAAGGTTTGAGTTACTGTTTATAGATTTGTTCTTGAAGATGTGTACGGATGAACAGTGATAGTTTTAGAGTTTCCGTAGTTTTTCAACTTGTATGCTAAGTAGAGGTAGTCGAACACTCTATTAGCAACTCAATCACCAAATCAATCGAGTTCAGCTTAGATCTAGGCAGATCTTAAGAAGAAACGAGATCCAAACCTCTGATACCAATTGACTGGGTGTGAGATTGATATTCTCACTAGGATCAAATAAGATGATTGAGTCAATGATTATATGGCGGAATCAAACAATCAAGGAACATTGAATGCAAGAAATACTCATAAATGCTCTTTGTATTAATGATGGTGATCAGTTACAATGAATGCTAGGGTTTGAGCATCAAACGGTAACAAAACACCTTTCGAGCATAATATTCTGATTGTCTAAGATTTCTGTCAAAGTCACCTCACATACGAGGTTTTCTATTCTATTTATAGGCTGACAAGATGCCTTTTACAAAATGACTAAACTACCCTTGACCTGTACATCAGAACTAGTCTAAGTCTTCATCAGCATTTTTTTGTTCCATCCGCATTGACTAATGCGGATAAGTTGTACTTGATCAGCATTTCTTCTTTTGTCTTCAACATTAGTGTTTGGTCATCAACATTGACAAATGCGGATAAGCAAACACTTATGTGCATTTGTTGTTGGGCATCCGCATTAGTTAATGCGGATGTACAAGACTTGTCAGCATTTCTTCTAGGCTATCCGCATTTGTTAATGCGGAAGAACAAACACTTGTCAACGTCTGTTTTATGACTTCCGCATATACAAATGCGGTTAGCCAACACTTGTTCTTCTCAGCAGATTCTTCATCCGCATTGGTTCTTGGACTTGTGGGATTTCTAGCAGAACAACCATCAACTCACCAATTGAATTGGCATGTATGATCCTTTTAGGGTCCAACACTTATTAGATTTATAAAGTCTACAAAGATTTAATAAAAAAGAAGTTGTTAAATTAAAATTAAAGTTTTAATAAATTTAAAGTTTAAATTGTAATTATTCTTTTATTTATTTAAATTATTTCATTTTATATTTATTTCAAATTTCAATCATAACCCCCTTTTAAAAGACTTATAACTCACCATTAACACCATTCATAACCTACTCCTAACCTCAACTATAAAAGCAAGCCTTAGGCCTCACTTTTTCATTTGCTCATTTCTCTAAAATCTCACTCTCATATCTTTCTTACATCCATTGGTTATGATCAATTTAAAGAATTTTATTTTACAAGAAATTTCAAGAAATTCTTAATACTAAGGTAATCTTTTATTGCTTTTATATTCTACATTTCAATCATCCTAACATCCAATTGTTCTCATGACTTTATGTTCTTACTTTTATTCTTTCTTCAACTAAATATATTTTAAATTAATCTATATCATTTGATCATTAACCTTCTAATGTTCACTAACCTTATAATAATCACTAACATTCTTAAATCAAGCTTACAACACACTAATGTAAACAAAGAATCCTGTTTGCATATGGACGGCTATGTCGTATTTGGTTATTCAACAAGATTATTTCTCTAAGTGATGGCTATGCGGAAGTCTTGGAATATTTTTATATAACTCAAATAAAGTCTAATATATCATATATCAATATAATAAATTTACACTAACACGTTTCATGCTTTAACGATTTTAAAAGTGCACATAAGTGCCATACTATAATTTTGGCTGTATATAGTCTGACTTCAACCGACCATAACTTGGTCAAACAAATTTAATTTAAGTAAAATCAGACTCCAATATTAAGATCATCGAATAACCTTTTCAACGACAGTTTATACGTCTTTAAACTCAATCGGACGACTCAACAATAGTCTTCACAAGATAAGTATGCATTTCAGCATCTTCTGTGTGGTGCTGCTGTTTTGACTTATTTACGAGTCTTTTCATAAAAATGTTTCTAAACGAAAGTTGTCTGGGAGACTCAAAATTAGTCAATTCTAAATTTTTATAATTTTATGAAACCGTTTGCTATTTTTAAAACATGTTCAAACACGTACCAAACATTCTGTCCAAAATCTAAAATTTGTACAATAATCCTTTTTCAATCTACCTTTCGCTTTTTGGCATTCTGTAGCCGTCCTAACTTTTTGTAATGAATTCCGACCTCAAGTTATTGTTATTTATCCGTTAGGACATCACCTTAGACTCTTGAACAATCTAAGCTTTCTTATGTACTCTACAACCATCATTATACAATGTGAGTTTTCTATGCCCCCTTTTTACTTTATTTCACACATTTTAGGGTGAAACATGTTAACCTTATAAACTTACACTTGTAAACATCTTGATACTTGTAAATACACGTGCAATTCATCTTTACTTTTTCTCATGGTTATTGGTATTATTGTGAGTGTATATGAGATACATTATATGTTGACAATCATTAACTATTGCTAGCCTGGCGATGTCATAGGTCTATGGGCCTGACATGCCTACTTGGTTAATCCATGTACACTTAGCTAATTGTTTAATCTTGTAATCTTGTAATCTTGTAATCTGTCAAGGTTTGATTGTAGCTATATGTGTTCTATAAACTTGCATAATCCATAACCATTGACATGAATTGCTACTTGTAAATCTTTTATATATATGTATGTGTGTGTTTAACCCATGGAAACTCACCAACTTTCAAAGTTGACCATTTATTTTTAACATATTTGAGGTTTACTACTTGAGGGATTCTTCTTGCACATATAGGACTTGGACCTAGTTTAACTAAATATTTTATCTCTTTGTTTGAATCTTTTGTTTTGTAATGATTTATAATCTTGTATTATTCAATGAAAAATGATATTTAATATTATTCCAACTTATTTAGTTCCATGTGCTATGAACAATCGTTTCACTTTCGTCCGCCCCGATGATTCCGCCGTCGGTCGGGGTGTGATATTTTCTATAAAAAATTTCAAATCTAACTTCGATAGTTAAATTTAAAAATATCTGATCTCAACTTCTTTCCATAAAATCAAATAAAATAGAAAAAAACATGATTTTTTCTTTAGTTTAAAATAAAATATACATTTTATCTAAAATAGTTTTATATATATATATATATATATACACGGAGGAAGATGTTCTCGGGATACGCTTTGAGACTCTGAAGAAGTTCAGCAAGATAAAGATCAACTACAAAGTATGATGATCAGAACACTGCTATGTCTTACTTCTACAACAAGATCATTGCCAGAGTCAAGGAACTTTCAGTTTTGAAGAATTGATTGCAAGTATCTAAGAGTATTGTTAGGTCTAGGATCAGTAGATCTAGTTCATTATGTATAGGCTTAGTACTTGAATTAATATCTGTAATGAATGTTTGTAATTCATTATTGTGTATGCATTAAATGTATAGGTTAACCCATTTATGTGTGTGTTGATTTATGTATGGTTGCAGGTACAAACATTATACTTGATCAATTTATGAAATTGACCAAGTGTAAGAAACATCTGCGGATGAACATTTTGTTCTTCCGTAGATATGTTTCTTACAAGTAACCTTACATCCGAAGATCCTCTGCAGATGAACGACCAGAACTGAAGAACAAGGTTCCTTTGGAAGAACAAGACTTCTACGGAAGAACAAATCATCTACGGAAGAACAAATTCCTACTGAAGACACGATTCCTGCGGAGTCCAAACACTTGTATAATACAAGTGTTACAAGTCAACAAGTCAACAAGGAAGTTATGCGAATCCCGAGAAATACGATGATTCCTTAACTAAAACAAATCAAATCCCAAGAGATCCAGTGTTCCTATAACTCAAACATCATTGTCTATATATATGGATCCTAGGTTTCGATTCAAGCACGATTGTTTAGACGATTGATTGATCGGCAACAACAATAGCAATACGACAAACACTTCAAAGTCACTCAATCAAACCCTAGCAGCCGTCAAATCATAACATACTTTGATATCATTCATTCATTGTATTTGTAATCATTAACATATTCTAATGAAATACTTATTATTCATTAATTGTGTTTTGTTGAGTGTGTTCTTGAACATTTATTGAAATTCAAAGTTACTACAAACAATTAAACCAATGAATTTGAGAAGTCAAACCACATCATTTATACTCTTAGACACATTAATTTTCTCTCATTTATGAAGTGGGACCCTCAACGTATTCTTCCCCAAAACATCTACGGATCAACAACATCTGCTGATGAAGTGTAACTTACATTTTCACAGATTACCAAACTGTAAAATTAAATTACATCTGTTGATCTTTGTTCATCCATAGTTTACCAATCTACGGATACATTTAAGTTTTCCACATTGTAGCTTCTGCTGATGCTTAAGATAGCACAATGCTGAGAAATATTGTTGTATGTATGGTCCAAGTCCATTGGTTAGAACCATTTATTGCTTTAGGACCTTGTTGACTTTGTATACATGGCAATTTAGCACAAGAAAATTTAAAATAATTTTAATAAAATTTTCATGTATCCAGAAGCTAAGATGATGCTCAGATTCCAATTCCTTCAAATTGATAATGAGATAGACAATGCTGCTGATTGAAAAACTTACTTTCATGTATTCTACTCCCCTTAAATTTGTGATTAATGGTGAAATTAAGGATTTATCATAAATTTCTTTAAGAGGAATAACATGATTTTTAACTTTATGATGATGATCAGACATATATACACATATGATGGGATCATACTATAATACTAAGCCTCTTCCTGATGAGTTATTTTGTTGAATTTATACCTGAACAAAGTTCTGATTGCAAGTATATTGTCCACATAAATTCATACAAGAGCTGATGTATCAACTAGGCATGCTGATTATCATGTTTTCATATTGATTTGGAAATAACTGTTATGGGCTTCACATTCAATTCACAAAGATTTTGTCCTCCCTTTGCAAGTCAAATCAACACTTTTTCACACTTAAGAACTATGTACTTTAAGTTATAAGATCTATCTTGAGATGCATTTGGCATCTCATTAATGCAATGATGTAAAAGCTCAAGATAATATATAATTGATCACATAGGATTCTTTTGAGAGCTTAGATATGATCATCATCAGGTCATCAGGTCTTTACTCACGTACAACAGAGGTGCCTTTAACCGAGGTCTTTGTTTACACAAAACAGAGGGATGATGAGGATCATGATCTTTTCACCTTTTGTATCTGATATTCAGTATGGTGATCATACACCCAGGTCTTTGTTCACACAAAACAGAGAGAGTATGATTTGCAAAGATAGATATTATAAAGTGTTTTACATAGTGTGTTTACATGAGTGATTTGGTCACATCAGAAAAAGACTCACCTTGTATTCTCAAAATGAAGTTTCCCACAAACAATCATTTTAGCATTATGTTTGGCATGCACTCAGTTTAGTTTCCACTCAAGATGAATCTACTCACATATCAAGAAACTTGCTGAGATTTATTGTTCTTTATGTATTCAGGAATAAGCAAAGCTATAGTGTACTATCATTTCCCAGGCATATGTCATGCTTTAATATCATTACACACAATATTTTGTTTGTTTAATTTGATTAATCTAAGTTAATCATGCCTAGAGACTCAACCAGAAAGTTAAATCTGACTGAGTCAAAGGCTTCAGTGAATAAATCAGCAAGCTGAATTGTTGTATCCACTTTGACTAACTTGATCAAACCCTTTTCTGAGCAATCTATCAGAAAATGATATCTTATCTCAATATGTTTTGTTTTACTATGTTGCACAGGATTAGCAGTGATAAACATAGCAGCAGAATTGTCTATATAAATTGAAGTTTGAAGAAAGTTGTAACCATAGTCAAGCAATTGATTTTGCAACCAAAGAACTTGAGAGCAACCAGCTGAAGCAACTATGTACTCAGCCTCAGCTGTGGATACAAAAACATTGGTTTGTTTCTTGCACTGCCATGATACTAGCCTTGGTCCAATGAATTGACATCCACCGGTTGTTGATTTTCTGTTACTGTTACATCCACCATAGTCACTGTCTGAGTATGAGTAGAGTGTAAAGTCTCCATCCTTTGGATACCAAAGACCATGTCCTGGTTTTCCTTTGAGGTATCTGAAAATCCTTTTTACAGCATTGAGATGAGACTCCTTGGGATCAGATTGGTACCTAGCACATACACACACAGCAAACATAATATCAGGTCTACTGGCAGTTGAATACATAAGTGAACCTATCATTGATCTACGTAATTTTTTATCAATAGATTTTCCAGAAGGATCAGGAACAATCTTATAAATTGTTGATGCTGGTGTTTTGCATGAGGATACTTCAGCAAGATTGTATTTCTTCAGAATTTAATGTATGTATTGTTTCTTGGTTGATGAAGATCCCATCTGATTTTTGATGAACTTGAAGGCCAAGGAAGAAGGTTAATTCACCCATTGAACTCATCTGAAATTCAATCTTCATCAGCTCTTCAAAATTTAAACACAATCTCTTATTAGGTGAACCAAATATAATGTCATCAACATATATTTGAACTACTAACAGATCTTGATGTTCTTGTTTGAGAAAGAGTGTCTGATCAATAGTTACTCTTTTGTAGCCATGCTTGAGCAAGAAAGATGATAGTGTTTCATACCATTTTCTTGGTGCTTGATGAAGACCATACAAGGCTTTATCTAGTTTGTATACCCAATGGGGATAATGAGGATCTTCAAAACCAGGGGGTTGTGACACATAAACTTCCTCATAAATCTTCCCATATAAGAATGCACACTTGACATCCATCTGATACACAGTAAACTTCTTATATGATGCATAAGCCAGAAACACTCTTATGGCCTCAATTTTTGCAACTGGTGCAAAAACTTCATCATAGTCTAATCCTTCTTCTTGAGTGTATCCTTGTGCAATCAACCTTGCTTTTTTTCTTACAATAATCCCTTTATCATCTAGTTTGTTTTTGTATAGCCATCTTGTTCCAATAGGATATTGACCTTCAGGCAAATCAACAAGAGACCATACTTTTTGCTTTCTGAACTGTTGAAGCTCTTCTTGCATAGCTTCAATCCAGCTATTGTCTTTTAAAGCAGCAGTGATGTTTGGAGGCACCACTTGAGAAAGAAAACAACTGAAGAGACAAAGGTTGGAAGTACCACTCTGGCTCCTTGTAGTTCTCTTTGCAGGATTTCCAATGATGTTGTTGATTGGATGAGTCTTATGGATTCTCACTGAAGGAGTTGATACAACTGGTATAGATGATTCCAGGTTAGTCATTTCCATTGCCTCACACTGATCCAACTCTGGTTGAGAGTTTAAGAAATAGTCAAAATGTTCAACATGAGTTGAAGGATCATGAGGGTCTTCTATAGGGGCTGTAGGAACATCTCCAGTTTTGGTTTGCTGTTCAGTAGGTTCTTTGGATACATTTTGCTCTTCCGTAGGAACTTCTCCGGATACATTTTGCTCTTCCGTAGGAACTTCTCCGGAAGCATTTTGCTCTTCCGTAGGAACTTCTCCAGATGATAAGTGAGGACATGAATCATTTCTAATGTTTATTGTATTCACTTGAGAGCCTGGTTCTGTTGAAGGGACAACATTCACATGTCCGGATGCACCATGTTCATTTCCAAATGTAGTATTTGCTGCTACTGATGTGTTTTCACCCGAGGATGGGGGTATCCTTGGAGGATCAGCAGATAAGGTTACTTCAGTCATATGAGGTGGAACAAATGGATAACATACTTTATCAGATCCTGCATTGTTCAAATGATCATAGTTAAATGATTTAGATAAAGCATCTATGTCAAACAACCATGAAGAACCTTTAACTGACTTTGTAAATACAGTTTCATCAAAAGATACATTAGGAGTCTCTTCCATAATGTTATGTTATGGAATATAAACCCTATGTGATTTAGATGTTGAAGAGTATCCAACAAAGAAACCATCATATGCTTTTTCTCAAAGTTTTCCCAATGACTCTTTTATGTTCAAAACAGTTACATGACATCCAAAGACTATAAGATATCCTATGTATGGTTTTCTTTTAAATAAGAGCTCATAAGGAGTTTTGTTATGTTCTTTGACAATTAATGTTCTGTTTTGAACATTGCATGCAGTATTCACAGCCTCAGCCCAAAAAGTGATGGGCAATTGTGAATCAGCTAGCTTAGTTCTGGCTGCTTCAATGAGAGTTCTATTTCTTCTTCCAGCAACCTCATTTTGTTGTGGAGTTCTTGGTGCACTAAATTGCCTTGCAATACCTTTGTCCTGCAAAAGGAATCCAGTTTAAAATTGACAAATTCAGTACCATTGTCACTCCTAAAAATTTTAACTTTTGTATCAAGTTGATTTTCAATCTTGATCACAAAATCCATTAATGTTTCTGATGTTTTATTTTTTTGTTTTAAGAAAAAGACCCATGTAAATCTTGTGAAATCATCAACTATCACTGGACAATATTGCCTTTTTCCAATGCTCATTACATTGGTAGGACCGAACAGATCCATGTGAAGCAATTTGAGTGGTGTAGTATTAGTATTGATAATTTTGGATTTATGTGACACTCTATGTTGTTTTCCTTTGTAACAAGAAGAACAGTGAGTTGAGCAATGAAACTCTTTGTTTGGCAATCCAATGACCAGGTCATTTTTCACCAATTTATTCATGTTCTTCATGTTAGAATGGACAAGCTTTCTATGCCATAATTGAGACAAATCTTCTGATAGTTTAGATACAAGGCATGTTTCATGTTTTGTGAGTGAAGTGTTGTTCATATCCAAAACATAAGTGTTTCCTTTTCTTGCTGCTTTGAGGAGGATCCATTCTTCTGGAACAATAAATCCTGGCTTAAGAATGTAACTGTTAGTATTATCAAACAATGTGGTATAATTTTGATCACAAATTTGAGACACACTAAGTAGATTATACTGTAAATTTTCACAGTAATTTACTTTCTCAAATTTGAGCAACCATTTGTTATCATCCCTTCACCAACAATTTTACCTCCTTTTTATCCCCACCAAATGCCACATAAGAAGCATTTTTATGTTTGAAATCATGGAGAAGTGAACAGTTTCCTATCATATGCCTGGAACAACCACTGTCAACATACCACTTGTTGTCAGCTCTCCAATATTGTTTCTGCATTCAGAAATAAATCAGTCAGAAGTGACAACCCAAGTCTTAGTGATCTTGGGTTTGTCAATAGTGTCTAAAATAGTTACTCCTTCATGAATAAGTCTTGAAGTTTCAGTTTTAGATTTGGTTGATTCATTCTGATTTGTTTTAGATGAGGATGATTCTGCTGAATTGGATGTTGATGAACTAGGTTCTTGTTTCTCAATTTCTGCTTGATTCAAATCAACTTCAATCATTTGAGACTTTTGTTTTGATAATAAAATTTTAAATGTCTCACTATCTTTTGTTTTTGAAATAGGTATTTGAATTCCTTTTCAAATTTATCAAAAAATGCATCATCATCCTTTGATTCCTTATCAGTCAAATCTACCCTTTTGTGAGGTGTTTTGACTGCTGAACAGTTGGTCTTTTCTTTAATGGATGAGCACTTGATAATGTTTTGTCCTTTGATTTTGACTTTGATTTCAGATCAAGCTTCTTCAGTTTGAACCTTTTTCACAATCTATAGATTGAGTATCCGATTCAGACTTATTTGACTCTTTCTTCTTTGTGCCTTTTGTTTTGTTCTTTTTGTTGAAATAACATTCCTGAGTGGAATGATTATTTTTGTTGCAGATGGCACAATGTTTGTTGAAGTAGCATTCAGCTGTCATGTGATTGTTCATATTACAGATAGAATAGTAGCTACTGAAGTAACATTCTTCAGTATTGTGATTTTTCATGTCACACCATTTGCAATATTTTCCATCTAATTCTTTTTTAGAATCATTCTTATGGTTTGCTGACTTTTGATGTTGTTCTTTCTTCTTCAGCTTTGGATGTGCTTCTTCTCTTTCAACTTTATGTATCTTTTGATTGTTTGTTCAAGAATTCCTCTTCCGTAGATCATCTGCTGAAGTTTTATTGTTCCGTTGATTTGACACAGGATAGACGTTCTTTTTCCGTTGATGATCTGCTGATACCTCTAAGGATTCCTTTAAGTCTGATGCAAACCAAAACATCCAAAGTCACTCTGCAAGCAATGCACTAAAGAACTGAAGTAGAATTGCTTCGGAAGTTTTACACCATGCACTAGAAATATTCTAAGTGTAAAATCTTCCGAAGCCAAGACCAATATCTTTCGAAGCCAAATATGAAGTCTTCCGAAGCCTCTGAGAAAAAGTCTTCCGAAGCTTCATCCTATGAAGACAGATTTCTTCCGAAGACTTTTAGTAACATGCTTTATCAGATGTACTGTTCCATAAAGCTGGACACCTTTCCGCTGCATCTCTGTAAAGTCACCAACTTACATGAGTTGGTGAAAAGGTCCATGCTTTTGGTAACTGTACATTGAGGTCTTGAGTCTGTAACTTTCTACTTTATGTACTTTATCCTTTTTGTAATAGATAAGGATGTGAGCTATGGCAAGTCATAGTCACAAGGTCAAAAGGCAGATATGCATTTTGATTCTACAATTGATTTTGTTTGTGTCTAGTCACTTGTATCTAGCTGGCTTTCAAAGTATAGCCGACTGTAGGTTGTAGTATAAGTATTCCATGTTCTATTATCTTTCTTTATGCTTTTGTAACACTTGTAATAGAACTTGAGAAAGCAATATACTGCATCGTTGAAACCCAATCTCTTGTTCTGTCTCTTACTTGTTACTTGTGTTCTTAGTATCATTATTGTTGTTAATCCAGTTTACTGTTTGATTAAGTTTGGTTAATCTCCTCTTTGTGTTGTTGTGTTGTAAGTGACCACCCTTCAACGGTCCTGCAATTGGTATCAGAGCATTTCAGGCTCTTGATATAAGATCTCACCATCTTAAAATCCCTTACACACACATATACTAAACTTTCAAATGGCATCCATTTCAAAGACTGATATGGAAACTGGAACCATGAACAAGTCCCCACTGATCACTCTTGATGACTTTGATACCTGGTGTATGAGAATGGAAGGTTTCATCAGGTCTCTAGACTCAAGAACGTGGGAGTCTGTTGAAAATGGACCTTTCATACCCAGCACTCCTTCTGCTACTGGTGTTGTTATGATCCCCAAAGATGTGGCTTACTACTCAGATGAAGATAAGAAGAGAGTAGAGATTGATAGAAAAGCCATGACTGCTCTTCAAACTGCCCTTCCAAACTCTGTGTACAGAGGTTTCAAGAAGTGCAAAACAGCTAAACAGCTGTGGGATGCACTAAAACTGATGTATGAAGGCTCCTCTGAAGCCAAGGAGAACAAGAAGGATCTCCTAAAGCAGCAGTTTGAAAACATCACCTTCAAAACAGGTGAAACCATGACTCAGCAATACTTCAGGTATGTTGAGATAGTGGAGACCCTTGTGGATGGAGGAGTTCCTCTTGAAAATAGAGACATTGTAAGGAAGTTCATGTCCTCACTTCCTAGGCAATGTACACACTATTGTGTGGTGATCAAGAGGACTGAAAATCTCAAAACTCTTACTCTGACAGAGTTATATGGGATTCTCAGTGGCTACCAGATGGAGATGAACATGCAAGGTTCATCTGGCAACTCCAACAATCAATTGGGTTCAACCCTGCATGTGGTTGAAAGGGACAGCATAGAACCCTAACATGATCTCATATGCTACCCTGACAACTCACCAAAGGGTCCTTTCATCACCTTCCCAGAGACACCCAGGGAGAACTACACTCAAGGAAGCCCATTCCAAGAGACAAGCTCTTCTCAAGCCTTTGTGTCTTCTAATGAAAGTTGTGGTAACTATCTTTTCACTCTTGAAGACCAGGATTGTATCCATCCAGATGATCTAGAATATATGGAAATAGTCCAGCAGATGGCTCTTCTCACTCATAGAGCCAAGAAGTTCTACAAGAGAACTGGAAGGAGGTTTCCAAGCAATGCAACCAGTGGAAAGTTTGGCTTGGATAAAAGCAAAGTCAAGTGTTACAACTGTAACTTGATGGTCCACTTTGCTAGAGAGTGTAAGGCATCTAAAACAAATGGTGGCCAAGCACAAACAAAAGACCAAACTACACTGACAAAGCCCCTCAAAATGAGAAGCCAAAGCAACAAGCTGCTGGGTATGAAAGGTGGAAGATGCTTGTCCAAACCAAGCACTATTGGCAGATCATGATGAAGCCAGGGTATTGGAACATCTTTGTACTCCTGAATGCATTGCTAAAGTTAACAGATACAGGTCCTATAACTTGGAGATGAGATCTGATCTTGAGTCCTTAAACATTTTAAAATCTGATTTTAGAAAGTTTGAAAATGATTATAAACTAAAAATAGAGGACTTAGAGAAAACCATTTCAGTTCTAAAACATCAGCATACAGATTTTAGGACTCAAATCGAAGATCTCATAACTAAGCTGACTGAGTGCCAGGCTGATCCTGATCCAAGATTTGAGCTAGGAAGACCTTCAACTCATACATCTTCAGCTCCTGTTGGAACTACTTCAGCAAATGAGGTTTCTATCAGCACTACAATGACAAATTCAGCTGATACATCTGGGGTGCCTTCAAATTCCAGCTCAGAGGCTCCACAACCAGACAAAGATACCTCAATTGTGGAAGACAACAATGGTGATGGTGAAAGTGATCAGGAATTCCTTGATGCTAATAACCACACCATAGATGACAACATCAATGATGTCACACACTCATTGGATCAAGTTAATATTGATAAGTGTGGTGCTGTGGAGGGTGAATCATCTATGCCAGATCTAAATTTCTCAAATTTGGATCTTTCTCAGCAACTTGTTGTGATCCCTCAGCTTAGGATCCACAAGTCTCACCCCACCACAAATATCATTGGAGATGTTGTCACAGGGGTAAGAACAAGAGGACAAACCCATGAAGCAAATGTTTGTCTTCACTCTTGTTTCTTATCCTAGATAGAGCCAAAGAAAGTTGATGAGGCTATAAAGGATGGAAGTTGGGTTGAAGCTATGCAACAAGAGTTGCTTCAATTCAAAAGGCAAAGAGTTTGGAACCTTTGTCCTCTTCCTCATGGGAAGACTACCATTGGAACCAAATGGGTGTTTAGGAATAAGAAGGATGATAGAGGCATTCTCATCAAGAACAAGGCAAGACTAGTTGTTCAAGGATACACACAAGAAGAAAGGATTGACTACACTGATGTCTTTGCTCCTGTAGCAAGATTAGAAGTTGTTAGGATATTCCTGGCATTTGCTGCATCCAAGAACATCAAGGTCTTTCAACTTGATGTGAAGTGTGCTTTTCTATATGAACTGATTGATGAAGAGGTGTATGTCAAACAGCCACCTGGCTTTGTAGACCCTGATCATCCTGATTATGTCTGCAAGCTTGACAAAGCTCTTTATGGGCTGCATCAGGCACCCAGGAAGTGGTATGAGACATGTTCTGAGTATCATTGTAAACATTGATACAGGAGAGGTACTATAGATGGAACTCTCTTCATCAAAGGACAGGGAAATGACTTATTGCTAGTTCAAGTGTATGTATATGACATCATCTTTGGTTCAACTAATCCAAAGCTCTGCAAAGACTTTGAGAAGCTGATGAAAGATAGATTTGAAATGAGTGCAATGGGAGAACTCAATTTCTTTCTCGGAATTCAAGTGAAGCAAGTTGAAGATGGCATCTTCATAAGTCAGTCAAAGTATGTTTAGTACATACTCAAGAGGTTCAACATGACTGATTGTAAGATTGCTAAGACACCCATAGCTAGAAACCACTCCCTTGGACTTGATCTTGAGGGGGAGTGTGTAGATGAACACTTATACAGGGCTATGATTGGGTCTCTTATGTATCTTACAGCTAGCAGGCCTGATATCATGTTTGCTACATGTATTTGTGCAAGATATCAAGCCAACCCTAAGATGTCTCACCTAATCACTATCAAAAGGATTTTAAGATACCTCAAAGGTGCTTCAACACTTTGTTTATGGTATCCAAAGAATCCTGACTTCAATCTGTATGCTTATACAGATAGTGATTACGGTGGTTGCAACATGATTGCAAAGTCTACATCTGGGGGATGTCAATTCCTTGGTGGAAGGGTTGTCTCATGGCAATGCAAGAAACAATCATGTGTGTCTGCATCAACTGCTGAGGCTGAATACATTGCTGCTGCAAGTTGCTGTGCTCAAGTGCTTTGGATTCAAAATCAGATGCTAGACTACCCCACATAGACAACAATAGTGCTATCTCTATCACTGAGAACCCTGTGCAGCACTCAAGGAGCAAACACATCAATATCGGGTATCATCTAATAAGAGATAACTATGAAAAGGGATTAATTAAACTAGTCAAAGTTCATACAGATGAACAATATGTTGATTTGTTTACAAAAGCTTTTGATGAACAGAGATTTAAATATCTAATATCAACTATTGGGATGATCAACTTTGAGTAGATCTTTTCTTAAAACTAATTCTAATTATTTCTTAAAATATGTGTGTCCTAAGTTGTCTAGCTCATCACTTTCATAAGCTCATTTTTTCTTTGGATATCAAATCCTTTTTGAAGACTTTCCTTAGATTCTTAAAAATTTTCTGATCCTTCGGAAGATATATTTGTACCTTCGGAAGAAAATCATGTCTTCAAGATAAATAACTGTCTAAGAAATTTTACCTTCGGAAGAAGTCTCAATCTATCTTCCGAAGCTTAAATAATTGTCTCAGACACTTATTTATTTTTAAGGACTTTTTCCTTCCGAAGCAAAATTAACTCTCGGAAGCTTTGTTGTTTTATATATAAAGCATTCAAGTGTTTATTTCTCTTCCGAAGCAAAATTTTCAAGACTCTCAGGAAAATCTTCCGAAGTCATTTTAGCTTCGGAAGCTTTTTCATTAAAACATCCGAAGATAATTTACCTTTGGAAGCTTTTCGAATTCCAAGAAAACTACTTTTTGAGCAAAAGTAAACTACTTTGTCAGAGGTGGGACCGACATTCAGATTTCAAAGTTTATACTCTTTCATTAACTTTGGTTCAAATCCTTTTCACATAAATACCCAACGGTTCCCCCTCTCCCTCACTATCTTCTTCAATTCTACTATTCCTCAAACCTAATTCCCAAACCGCTTTTGCTTTTCACCTTTCTTCATCCTTAAGCTTCTAAAATGGCCAACCTTAACCGCGAAAACAACCCAGATTTCTCCATGCAACTTCACAGGCAACATAATCAGGTTGCTCTGTTAAGCTCTAAGAAAGATGAAAGTTTCTTAGAGATCTGCCAGTTCTTAGCTTTATCAAATTACTTCACCTCCCTAACCATTGATCCTACTCTTTATGAGGATCATTTGCTTGAATTTTTGAAGACCTGCCAAGAGGTCATCATGGATGGGGAGAAGGCACTGTCTGCCACAGTGCAAGGAAGGACAATCTTCATCACTCCAACCATCATCAACACTTATTTGCAGCTGGATGATGAAGAAGGCGAGTTGTCCTTCCCAAAGGAAGCTGTCAATCATTCCTTTGAGCTGATTGGCTATGAGGGAGATTTCTCTGTAAAGACCTTCAGGAAAGGGAAGGTCTCATCCCAGTGGAAATACCTACTCCATGTGGTTATCCACAGCTTGTCAAACAAGCATGGAGGGTGGGACCAAATTCCCGAGGATCTCTCCTTCATAGTGCATGGAATGGTTCAAGGGGTCAAAATCAGGTACTCTCAATTTGTCTATACCAATTTACTTGCTAACTTTGACTCCTTAGAGTATTATATGTTTCCTAGATATGTTCAACATATTCTCAACTATGAACTGGGCTCACAGTTGAGGGAAACAGATTATATTCTTAAATTCGGAAAGATGAAGCCTGGCATCTTTATAATCATGAAGAAGCCAACTGTAGGCTTCTCAGGGGTAGAAACAGCCCTTGTCCCCAAAATGTTAGAGCTCATTACTCAAGGTGACAACCTAGCAACACAAGCTAGTGTTGAACCCACACCTTCTACCTCTCTACCACTAAAAAGGCCTCAAGTAACCCTCACCTACCAAAGAAAATCCAAACGAACCCCTGCTCAAGCTATTAAGTCTGTGCAGGTCCCCATATACTCACCTATACAGTAGGAAGTGGACACTAGAGCTCCCACTTCCCCTGAGGAGCAAACCACTCCCATCTCTTCAACTATCAGGGCTGAGGTTCCTCATGCTCACCCTAATGAGCTAACAAGCCCAACTGCCTTAAGCCTTCACTCTGAGTCTCAACACTCAAGTGAACAACCTTCAGGGGAGAGTTACCATCCCCAGCCTTTAGATCTAAATCAACCCATTCCCAACCTATCCTTCTATACTGATGAAGACTTAGGTTTCAGTGAGTACCATGAGTCTCTCTTCTCTTCCCCTACTCAAAGAGAGATGAGTTCTCCTGAGTCTTCTCAGTCTAGCCCACATCACTCAACTATAACTGAGGTGGACACTTCTGAACCTACTCAGGATGTCCATATGGAAGAGGCTCTCACTTCTGCAAGTGATTACATCATTAAGACCTCAACCATGGCAACTCAACCCACTGACATCTCAACTGAGATTGCCAGTGAGCAGAGGAAAACCAGCAGCCAAGAACCTCAAGATGGTGGTGAGAGAGAGGACTTTGGTCCAATCATCTCATCCCCCAATGATTCTTCTGATGAAGAAGAGGGGAATCTAAACTAAAGGTGCAAAACTATCAAAAACATGCTCCTATTTAGTCTCTAAGGTTAGTCACCTTGAATCTCAGGTGACTACGTTACACAACAGGGTCAATGATCAACAACTTGAGATTTCATATCTTAAAGAAAAACCAGCTGGGAGACCTTTAAGAAGAGCTCAACCAGGAACACAAGAACCTGTGGATGTGATTGATCTATCCTCCAACTCACCTATGCAAGTGGATGATGCTACCAAAACGGGGGAGAAAGTCATTGCAGCCACAGAACCTGGGAGTTCTTCACATAGAATAGACATTGAGGACTCACCATCCTCACTTGCAATTTTGCATTCTCAGCAAATTCCTCAAGTTCACATTAATGGACTCTATAGACTCTATCATCAGGAGTCTCTTTGAGAAAGGTATACCAAGGGCTATGTCATCCTCATCTCAAGGTACTTCAAACTACATAATTGGGTGGAGGTATTATGCTGATAGAAGAGCCCTTATTCTTCACAGAGTTCAAGGGCAACAAGAAGTATTTGATTTTCAAAACTTGAACTTCTATGAAGGTCTGGATCTAGTCAACATGCCACTTGTCAACCCAAGCAACTCAAGACAAGCTGACAGATTGGCTCAAAGAATCCCAGACAGGATCACTGCAGAGTTCAGCTTAAAAAGGAGACTTAGGCAATCAGGTAATGCCATCGGTCAACTGGATGTTGAGGAAGACCTTAAGATTAGTTTCATAGGGGAAACCTTGACTGAAGGCCCAGTGGCAGAACCTGAGACCCCTGTCTCATCATCATCAACTGCTGCAGAGATCCACATTCGTTCTGAGACACCTGCTGGTGAAGGTGCTTCTCAACCTCTCTTTGGCCAGAGCATGGATGCTACACCAAGCAATAAAGGCCAAACCTCTATCCACCCTGAGTCACAAAGGTCTGTTGGTGACAAAGGGAAAAGGATTTTGACTCCTGAGGAGATTGAGAAGGAGGAGAGAGAGATGAAAAGGAGGCTGAGGGTAGAAAGTTCCTCTGCTGAGTCTTCAAGACTCATGGAGTCTGCTATCAGGGCTGCCCCCAGACCAGATACTCAGAATGATGAGTTAAGGGCAGTCAGGATAAATTATATGCAGTCAAGGAACTATGATATAGACAATATCATTTCTCTCCCCTTAGATGAGCTAAATGAACTGGCTGATATGAAAGTGTCAAGAGAGATGAAAGAAAAAGAGGATGCAAGGTTACTTCTCCAATTCAAAGAGGAGAAGAGACAGAAAAGACTCTACAAGCATGCTCCTACTCTCTCCCTAGTTCAAAAAAGCCCTGTACAAGAAGATGTGGTTCAACAAGAACCTCAGGTAGACAAAGAAGAAGATATGATCAAAATGATCAACTACCTGAGTGCCACAGGCTTCTATCAGGCAGATGCACTTCTCCCCTGTCCTATGACTATGTTGAGTTTGAGTACTTAAAACAACTTGAGCTTGAGTTAGTCAAAGACAGAAAGAAAACTAGAAGAAGCTAAGGGAAGAAGCTGCAAAGTCAAGAGCCATCATCCAAAAGAGTATGAAGAAGTCTGCTGACAGACAAAGGATGATGAGCTTCTTGAAGCTGTATGGATTCTCCGGAAGGAGACTTGGCCCTATGTCTCTATCCACAATGGATGAGCATATAAGGGTAATCAAGCAGAAGATCAAGAGTGGAGAACTGATTGAATTACACTCTCTTCCAAGACAAGTCCCACCTGAAGTGGAGGTTAAGGTTGAACAACCTGAGACAACACAACCCGGAACTCCTGCTGAGCCTCAGCAAGCTTCATCTTCTAATACACAGCAGGGTCAAACTCCTTATCCTTCTGAACCTGTGAGGGAGGAACACCCCCTACTGTGGATTAGAAGATGAAGCTTGCTGAGGCTCAGCAGGAGGTCCGGGTTGTGTTGTCTCAGGTTGTTCAACCTTAACCTCCACTTCAGGTGGGACTTGACTTGGAAGAGAGTGTAAGTCAATCAGTTCTCCACTCTTGATCTTCTGCTTGATTACCCTTATATGCTCATCCATTGTGGATAGAGACATAGGGCCAAGTCTCCTTCCGGAGAATCCATACAGCTTCAAGAAGCTCATCATCCTTTGTCTGTCAGCAGACTTCTTCATACTCTTTTGGATGATGACTCTTGAGTTTGTAGCTTCTTCCCTTAGCTTCTTCTTAGTTGTCTTTCTGTCTTTGACTATATATATATATATATATATACACACACACACACACACACACACACATATATATATATATATATATATATATATACCTTGGGGAGGGTTCAAATGAGAACTCACTTTCTTTGTGAGAACTTTAGGAACCAATCTCAGCCACCAGTTTTCAATGGTAAAATGGTAATTAACAAACATATAATAAAAAAATTATAAAATGAAAAATAATATAAAAATTAAAAATTAAAAAAATAAAAATGTTCCCCTAGTTTTCCTCTTTCATAAAAAAGTTATAAAAAATAAAATATTCTCTTTTTTTACGAAATTCGTTTTACACATGTGTAATACTGGATTTACACATGTGTAAATCCAGTATTACACATGTGTATAACCAGATTTACACATATGTAAACAATGGATGGACTTTTTTTAAAAAATATATATCAATACGGTAGGCGTTGGAAAGATAAAAAATACTGAATTTTATGGTGAAATTTTTTTGAATAAATGATGTTGTGAAAAAATTTATGAACTTTTTAAAAAAAAGGAGAAATAGTATGTAATTTGCATGTGATTAAAAATGAGTGGCTCATATTGATTCCTAGAGTTCTAAGGTGGTTCTCAAGATAACCCTCTCCTATATACCTTTTATACAACAAATATTATATATATGTTTTCGTTTAAGACTAGACGTAGTGGTGCCCCAGGGGACACCAAAGTTGCTGAGGTGGACACATTTAGGATGTTGAAGCCAACGTCGTAGTTAAAGGAGGATTTGAAACTTATTTTTAGCTAAACCCTTAACGACCATTAAAGATATTTTATTTCTCTTTTTTAACAATATTTAACTATAAATGGCTTTAAACCCACTACAATTGATTTAAATTGATTTTAATAACTTCATATTTGTCTAGGCGGAATTTTAACTAAATAAAGTACCACACATAGCCTAAACAGTTTGATTATACATTTTGTATTTCAATAAAATATTTACAAATATTATTTATTTGTTTCGAATTAATACATATATCAAATTCCAAAATTTATCTCTTGTATATTTACCTACTCTTTTTATAAAATCTAACCACTTTTAGTCATAAAAATTACTAAATCAATCTCATCCCTTTTAAAAATATTCGAGTTTAACAGATAATATACTCTTTTATACAAAAAATATTAAAATAACTAATAAACAATCATAAATAGTAAACAACATACATTTAAACAATTTAAATATTGCGGCAATAAATTTAATAAAGTTTTCCGATAATAACTAAAAAATATGCAAATGTTACATTAAGTATCAAAAAATTTAATAAACTATAATTATCTGCAATTTTAAAAGTTGAAAAACCCGACAAAGGTTCAAAATATGTTTTAATTTAAAAAATATTTTTCTGATTTTAAAATAATGTATTTTATTTATTAATGTTGTTTTCAAAAACAAATTTTCTATTAAACTGTAAAATGGGGCGAGATATTTACATGTAGGTTACGAGATTTTCGGGGTTTTCTTTTTGGACAATGGCTAAATTAGTAAAAAAATAATAGTTTATTTTATTAATTTATATGATTTGTAAAAGTGGAAAGGAGGTTTGGGTGGGAAAAACACAAAGAGAACACACAAAAGAATATTAACTGGCACAAAATTGCTCTAATTCTACCAAATTTTTAAAATTTATTCTTTTATTGTATGCATGGATGCATGTATGTAAATATAGTTGTTAGAAATGATAGTGTAATAGGATGTGATTGTATAGAATGTATAGTCATAAGTTGACTTTAATGTTCAGTCAACTTTAGTTTTATCTTCTTTTAGCATACTTGTAATAATCTGAGGTTGCATTGTGTAAAATGGTAATAGTTAGTTAGTGATTGTTAATCTTGTTGATTAACAAAAAGGAGAGATTCGGGGATTCAAGAAGCATTAGATCAAAATTCTTCTTCGAGAGACAAATCCAACTGTTCTTGTTGTATTCATGAGTTTCATATACTGATTGAGTGATATAGATTTGATCTTTTTCTGGAGTTTTCATTAACAACTGTATTAGAGCCAGCACAATCGGCTTTATTCAGAGAATGGCAAATCACAATTAGGGCTTAATCACAGTGGAGGAGGATTGTGTCCACCAAATTCGAGTTAGAGAAGTTTGATGGGAAGAATGACTTTGGATTATGGAGGTTGAAGATGAGGGCCCTTTTAGTTCATCATGGAGTTGTCGATGCACTGCTAGGAGAGTCAAAATTGCCACCAAACCTGACCGACAAGGAGATTCGAGACATGATGGAGAAGGACCATAGCGCCATAATACTCAGCTTAGGCGACCGAGTTCTTCGTGAGGTCTCGAAAGAGCCAACAGTAGCGGGATTCTGGTCAAAACTAGAATGTCTTTACATGACAAAATCACTAGCTAATCGTCTATACCTCAAGAAGAGTTGTACACCTTCAACATGATCCCGAGGAAGACGTTAGAAGACCACAATGATGAGTTCAACAAACTCATACTGGATCTTGAAAATATAGACATTACGTTGGAAGATGAGGACCAGGCAATCATATTTCTAACGTCTCTACCATAAAGTTACAAACACTTTGTGGACATGCTTATGTATGGCAGAGAGTCTCTCACAATGGAAGAGGTACTTGCCTCTCTTAACTCTAGAGAACTCAAGATGAGGTCAGATGGAACAGAGGATGGTGGCTCTGGATTGTTTGTGCGGGGAAGAGCAGAACAAAGGGGGTCAAAGGCCAAAATGAACCACAGATCAATATCCAAATTCTAGAGGAGGTGTTATTCTGCAATTCAGATAAACACCTGAAGAAAGATTGTCCTAAAAAGAAAAGAAAGAAGGGTGATGGAAACAAAAACAACCATTCGAGCCCATCATCACCAGAAGAATCATGTGATGGATATGATAGCACAAATGTACTTGTGGTCTCAACAGGAACATTCAAAGATGAATGTATAATGGATTCTGGCTGCTCTTACCACATGTGCCCTCATCAAGAGTACGTTCAAGATCTAGAACTAAAAGGTCTTAGGATGGTACATTTGGGCAAAAACAGACCCTGCCAAATAAAGGGTCATGGATCCATAGCATTGAAACTTGAAGGTGGAGCTGAGTTCAAGTTGACAGATGTCAGGTACATACCTGATGTAGATACATGTGTTCCTAGTTTATGTGCTTAAATGTAAAAGTCTTTCATGTTTTACATATGTGTAATTTGACAAAGCATTGAAATATGATATATGATTTGATGTTTATTTATCTTTGATTCATATGTACGAACTGCTTATATAGGTTTGAGGTTGTTGTACACGATTCTAAGTCAACAATGATTGAGTATTATGTTCAACCTAGTCAGGTGATTATTCATGCTAATGGAACAGTCGCACGGCTGAACCAGGAGACTGGATCAGTCGTATGATTGAGACATAAGATTGACTCAGTCACACGACTGAACCTTCAATCATGCGTATGACTCAATCGCATGATTCAGTCGCACGACTGAACCATGCGAATGGTTTAGTCGTACGAATGAAAATCCCTAACCTATAAATACCACATAATTCGTGGAAAAACATAACACTTGAAGAGATATTGCGAATACACATAAACCCTAGCCGTCCAGAACGTCCCAAACAGCCTGTCCAAGTTCAAAGTTCGTTCCTGATCGATTCCTACTCGTTCTTAACGTTTAGTTCAATCTTATATCGATTAGGTTATCGTTCTCACTGATTAGATCGCCAATCAAATAGGATTCCGCACTATTTGATCCAGTATAAACGTAGAATCAATTATTACTCTGTCCGTACACGGTCCCTAACAAGTGGTATCAGAGCATTGGCTCTTAATTTTTCATTTGATTCAATTAGGTTTGGTGTCAAAAACCTACGTTTTAATCAAAAGAGTAACCACTTTGCTTCTAAATGTGTTTTTGACGTTTTCTGGCATTAAAGTTTCGTTTTTTCACTATACGGCAGATTAGGGTTCTTAGAAAAATCGTATTTTGTGTCAAAGTGTCAAAATCTTCGATTTTACAAAAACAACAGCCTTCATTCGCACGATTAGCTCATTCGTACGATTAAACTCATTCTTATACTCCATTCGCACGACAGAACTCAGTCGCATTACTCATTCGCACGACAACTCTAGTCGCTTGAGTCCATTCGTCTTGTTCATACGCACGATTGAATCCAATCGCACGATTGAATTCATTCGCACCTTTCATTCGCACGAGTGATCCATACTCATAGTTCATTCATACAATTGAAACTGCCATGTTCTCCAAGTACCAAGTTCATAAAAATGGAAGATCAATTTGCTGCGTTTACTGCCGGGAAGGACTCACGCATCCAGAATCTACTACTTCTGGAGAATGAGATAGGAAATCACAATAAACCGCCGAAGCTGATAACGTTAGATGATTATCCTCAGTGGAAACAGCGGTTTGAGATTTACTTAAATGGAGTTGATCCCAATCTTTGGACATCCATCGAGACTGGTTATACGGTGCCAGTTAGTGCTAATGGAGTCAAGTTAACCGTGGGAGGAATGAGTGAAGCTCAGAAGATTCTCTTCAATGCTGAGAAGAAAGTTTATGCCTTGTTGACTCAGTCGATACCAAAGGACATTTTTCATCAGTTCTCTGAGAACAAGCAGGCTAAAAAGCTATGGGATGCACTAGAGAACAGATATGATGGAAATGCAACGTTAAAGGCACTGAAAGCTAAAGCTCTCAAGAAGGAGTTTGATAATTTCTATTCGATAGGGAATTAGATGATATTATTGACAGATTCTATCATCTAATGAGTGAGCTGCACACTCATGGCGTAACTACATCAATGAAAGATAAAGTTTCAAGCTTTGCTAATGGTTTGCCTGAGAAATGGGATTCATTTGTGTCTAATCTGAGATAGAACGACATTCTTGTGACATTAGACATAAATGACTTCATCTTGAAGTTAAGAGAGGAAGAACTGAGAATGAAGTACAAGTCAAAGAAAGGATCCTATGTTCAGAATCCTTCACTCTACAACTCAGTTTTGTCTCCAGCTGTTTCAGGAGCACAATTACAAACATCATTCATGTCTAGTTCATCTGCTGCTTCCCAAACCACTGCTTCAAGACCAGAAACGTCAGGGTCATCAGGGACCCAATACATAGTGCCTGAAGCCAACACTACAAAGTTGAAGACCGAGAATCTCGGTAATATCACAGTGGAAGTTGCAAAGGAGCACATGGATCTTCTAGCAGCTGTTGTCCAATCCTATGATGGTTTAGTTACCGGGAAGATTGGCAATTTTCATCTTGCATATGAATATTACGAGCAAGTTGATGAGAATGAGCTAGATAGAATGCACATCACGTGGGCCTTGGCAAGTGCAGTCAGAAGAGCTAAAAAGTTTGTCAAGAAGACGGGACAGAACCTAGTAGCCACTAAGGATACGACGTTTGGTTTTGACAAAACCAAAGTCACATGCTTTAACTATGGTGAAAAGAGGCACTTTAAACGTGAATGTGTAAAGCCCAAGAAAACTGGAAATGGAAACCCATTTCCCACATTCAACCGTCAAGACAAGGATGTAGTTGGAACTGCTTCTTCAAGCAAAGAGAAAAAGGCTCTAACTGCTCAAGGTGATGAAGGACAAGACTGGTCCTTCCGATTTGTTTCTCCTGGAGAATCAAATATTGCTTTTGTCAAAACAGTAGATGATGGGTCTGCTAATGAAGGTGAGAGTGCAACTGAGCAAACGATGTCGGATACCAAAGAAGCTGCGAACGTGGTAAATCACTTGGTTGAGGAAGAGCTCAGAGCAACAAGTTCAGAATCTCCACCCACCGAAGAGTCTATATCTGCTTTGATGGCTGACTCAAGCGATTCCTCACAGGTAAGTTCTAAAGACCAACTGTTTGAAAAGCATACTTGTAATGAATGTGACAAATTTAGAGAAAGCATTGATTTGAAATTTGCTAGGTTATTAGAACACAACGATAACTTAGTAAATGATTTACAACTATGCACTGAAGCTAATCTTATATTAAAACAAAATGAGTGCAGTATTAAAGAGAAGATAGAACTTTTGGGGAAACAACTAATGAAAACTGAGGTTGTTGCCTTAAATCAATCAAATGATATAAAGTTCTATTTAAATTCTTTAGAAGAAACCAAAAAGGAAAAAGCAATTTTGGAATTCGAGGTTAATTCTTTAAAACAAAAACTACATAGTTGGGCTAGTTCTTCTCACATAGTTCCAAACTTAGTGAAAGAACGAAATATTGGGGAAGGTTTGGGTTACAAAGTAGTTCCACCACCACATGAGATTCTTTTGAATACTAAATGTAGACCTATCAATAATAACCCGGTAAAGAATCATGTGGTGTCCACTCCTCTGGTTAGTGATCCCGATTCTACAAGTAAACCTGTGAACTCTATCACTAAACAGAAGGAGCCTACCTTAAAATCAAAAGGAAAAGTGCCAGTTGAGAATTTGGATGTTGAAATTAAAAGGTTAATGTAAGGTCAGGGTCACAAACGTCTTCTTCAGAACCGAAATTGACTAAATCAGTTAGCCAAAAACTTATTAATCATCAAAGTCCAAATAAAATGATAGTTAAAGATGTTCAAAATGTCAAAACAATTAATTTTGTTGAGGAAGCTGAAACATCTAAAAGAGAAGTGACAAAACCCAACCAGACAAAGATCATACCTTTACCAAACTCAAACCCACATAAATATTTTCCTCAATCTGTAGAAGGGAGATCTTGCTACAATTATGGAAAACGAGGACATATTTATCCTAATTGTCCTTATTATCAGACGCGCAAAAAGAAAATTGAACATTTTTATGCAAAACCAAGTTTTTCTAAATCGAGATCTAATACTCCACCTAAGAGTATTAGTGAACCTAAAGTTTAAACAATAAGCCAGTCGTCTGTTTATCACAAACAGGCCTTACACAAAACTGGCTTATGGAAAGAAAAATCAAGTATAGTGTCTGATAGTGAGGAGATTAAGAAGAAAGATATGCCCTCATCCTCTAAAGGACAATGGGTTGAGTTTATGATGTGTGATTCCTCTGGGTCACCCAAGCCAGTTAAGGCTTGGGTCCCAAACCTGAACTAATCATTTCCTTTGAATGTGCAGGGTGTCCACTACAGCGCTATCACTAATACCTGGATTATTGATAGTGGGGCGTCTAAGCACATGACAGGGAATTCATCTCTCCTTTTCAACATCAGACAAATTAAAGGGGGACATATTTCATTTGCTGGAAACAAAGGAGGCTACATCACCGCTCAAGGCGAAGTTGAAAACGAGAAAGTGAAGTTTGACAAGGTCAACAACGTTCAACAACTGAAGAACAACTTACTTTCAGTCTCCCAGATCTGTGATAAAGGATTTAAAGTTGTATTTGACAACAAGAAGTGCTACATATTGAAGAAGGACTATGTGATTGAGGAGGATAAAGTTCTTATGTCAACTTCAAGATATAACGACTTGTATGTCTTGGATCTATCAAAAGCCTCCACAACTGATCACACTGTTCAATGCTTCTTGTCAAAGGCAACTGAGAGGGATTCAATCTCCTGGCATAGGAGAATGGGACACATTAATCCATGGAAGATGAATCATTTAGTTCAAAATGATTTAGTGAATGGAGTAACTGTCAAGAACTTCCAACTTCCGAATTTTTGTGTAGCATGTAAGAAAGGGAAACAGACCAAGAAGTCTCATAAGGCAAAGAAAGTTCATTCAATTGATCTACCTCTTCAGCTTCTACACATGAATCTATTTGGCCTTGTTAGTACAAAGAGCATTGCTGGAGATTTGTATTGTTTTGTAGTAACGGATGATTACTCAGGATTCTCTTGGGTGATGTTTCTGAAAGCCAAATTAGAAAGTTTTGAATCATTTAAACATCTAGTTACTACTTTGGAATCACTCTACAAGCTGAAAGTAAGGCAGATTCAATCAGATAACGGTACAGAGTTCAAGAATCAGTGGATGGAGGCATACTGTAGAGAGAGAGGAATGTGTAAGGATTCCTATAAGTCTGATGGAAACCAAAACATCCAAAGTCTCTCTGCAAGCAATGCACTAAAGAACTGAAGTAGAATTGCTTCGGAAGTTTTACACCATGCACTAGAAATATTCTAAGTGTAAAATCTTCCAAAGCCAAGACCAATATCTTCCGAAGCCAAAAGTGAAGTCTTCCGAAGCTTCAAAGACAAAGTCTTCCGAAGCCACTTAGTGAAGACAGATTTCTTCCGAAGACTTTTAGAGATATGCCTTTATCTGATGTGCATTATCATAAAGCTGGACCACCTTTCCGCTGCAACTCTGTAAAGTCACCAACTTACATGAGTTGGTGAAAGGTCCATGCTTTTGGTAACTGTACATTGAGGTCTTGTGTCCATGCTTTCTACTTTATGTACTTTTATCCTTTTTGTAATATATTAGGATGTGAGCTATGGCATGTCATAGTCACAAGTCAAAAGACAGACATGCCTTTTGATTCTACAATTGATTTTGTTTGTGTCTAGTCAATTGTATCCAGCTGGCTTTCAAAGTATAGCCGGCTGTAGGTTGTAGTATAAGTATTCCATGTTGTAGTATCTTTCTTTATGCTTTGTAACACTTGTAATAGAACTTGAGAAAGCAATATACTGCATCCTTGAAACCCAATCTCTTGTGTTCTCTTGTTCTGTCTCTTGCTTGTTATTTGTGTTCTTAGTATCATTATTGTGGTTAATCCAGTTTACTATTTGATTAAGTTTGGTTAATCTCCTCTTTGTGTTGTTGTGTTGTAAGTGACCACTCTTCACCGGTCCTGCAATTGGTATCAGAGCATTTCAGGCTCTTGATATAAGATCTCACCATCCTAAGATCCCTCACACACACAAATACTAAACTTTCAAATGGCATCCATTTCAAAGACTGATATGGAAACTGGAACCATGAACAAGTCCCCACTAATCACTCTTAATGACTTTGATACCTGGTGTATGAGAATGGAAGGTTTCATCAGGTTTCTAGACACAAGAATGTAGGAGTTTGTTGAAAATGGACCTTTCATACCCAGCACTCCTTCTGCTACTGGTGCTGGTATGATCCCCAAAGATGTGGCTAACTACTCTGATGAAGATAGGAATATAGTAGAGATTGATAGAAAAGCCAGGACTGCTCTTCAAACTGCTCTTCCAAACTCTGTGTACAGAGGTTTCAAGAAGTGCAAGATAGCTAAACAGCTGTGGGATGCACTAAAACTGATGTATGAAGGCTCCTCTGAAGCCAAGGAGAACAAGAAGGATCTCCTGATGCAGCAGTTTGAAAACTTCACATTCAAAACATGTGAAACCATGACTCAGCAATACTTCAGGTATGTTGAGATAGTGGATACCCTTGTGGATGGAGGAGTTTCTCTTGAAAACAGAGACATTGTAAGGAAGTTCATGTCATCACTTCCTAGGAAATGGACACACTATTGTGTGGTGATCAAGAGGACTAAAAATCTCAAAACTCTTACTCTGACAGAGTTATATGGGATTCTCAGTGGCTACCAGATGGAGATGAACATGCAAGGTACATCTGGCAACTCCAACAATCAATTGGGTTCAGCCCTGTATGTGGTTGAAAGGATAGCATAGAACCCCAACATCATCTCATATGCTACCCTGACAACTCACCAAAGGGTCCTTTCATCACTTTCCCAGAGACACCCAGGGAGAACTACACTCAAGGAAGCCCATTCCAAGAGACAAGCTCTTCTCAAGCCTTTGTGTCTTCTGATGAAAGTTGTGGAAACTCTCTTTACACTCTTGAAGACCTGGATTGTATCCATCCAGATGATCTGGAATATATGGAAATAGTCCAGCAGATGGCTCTTCTCACTCATAGAGCCAAGAAGTTCTACAAGAGAACTGGAAGGAGGTTTCCAAGCAATGCAACCAGTGGAAAGTTTGGCTTGGATAAAAGCAAAGTCAAGTGTTACAACTGTAACTTGATGGGCCACTTTACTAGAGAGTGTAAGGCACCTAAAACAAATGGTGGCCAAGCACAAACTAGACCAAACTACACTGACAAAGCCCTCAGAATGAGAAGCCAAAGCAACAAGCTGTTGTTGCTGTTGAAGAATGAGGTTTGACTGGAGCTTTCAGGTGGAAGATGCTTCTCCAAACCAAACACTAATGGCAGATCATGATGAAGCCAAGGTATTGGAACATCTCTGTACTCCTGAATGCATTGCTAAAGTTAACAGATACAGGTCCTATAACTTGGAGATGAGATCTGATCTCGAGTCCTTAAACATTTTAAAATCTGATTTTAGAAAGTCTGAAAATGATTATAAACTAAAAATAAAGGACTTAGTAAAAACCATTTTAGTTCTAAAACATGAGCATACAGATTTTAGGACTCAAATCAAAGATCTCATAACCAAGCTGACTGAGTGCCAGGCTGAGCTTGTGATCAGCAAAGCCAGGGCAGAAAAGAGTGTTCTTGAAGAATAGACCTTCAAGAACATGATATCCTCATCCCTGCACAACAAGGTGTGTTATCAAAATAGACAGGGACTGGGATCCAATGAGATAGCTCCTCCACACACAATCTTGTCTGTAAGATTTCCTAGGTGTGGAACTTGTGAAGATGAGCTTTCTCTCATAGATCCTAAAAGTGAAGAGGATAAAGAAGAGATAGTGAAGAATTCCTCTAAGAAGAGTGAAGAGGAGGATTCTAAGAAGGGCCACTATCCTTCTGAGGAGAAGAAGACTACTATGATGACCAAGTCAATGAAAAAGAACTTGATCAGGAAGAGCAAAAAACAAAAGCAAGGAAGGCTCAAGAGATCAAGGCTACTTTTGACTCTAAGCATAAACAAGTTTTTATCTCTACAGGGTTTGAAGTAGTAAAGACTGAAGACATCAACCAAAACTCTTCAGCTAAGAGTTCTGGTTCTTGTTCAAATCACCTCAGTACCAAGAAGAAGACTGATCTGCTGTGTACCACTGCTGCACAGCCTGGACCATCAAACTCCAAGAACAGTTCCAGCCCATAAGAACTGTCTCAGCATCTGCAAAGATGAAGGTGGAGAAGGGATGTGACCAAAGATAGTCTTGCTCTCATAAGTTGTTGTGTGTCATGTGTGAAAGTACCTCTCACATTGCTAAGGATTGTCCATACAATCCTAAAAGTACTGTCCATATGACCAAGACAAAGACTTCAAAGAGTTTCAAGAAGATTCAAGCTTTGGAAGGAAAGTCTGTTTCCTTCGGAAGCTCCAAATCTAAGAAGAAGGCAAATGGAAAATTACCTTCGGAAGAGAAGTTGGTCTCGGAAGAAAGGAATTCTTCCGAAGCACTGAAGTCTGCTGCAGTGACTGTAGAATCTTCCGAAGGTTCAGTCATCAAAAATTCCGAAGTCCCAAAAGCTTTCTAAGTTTTGAAGGTCAAGTCCAAGACTCCAAAGGTGGTGTGGAAGTCTAAGAAAGACCAAGTGACTGAAGTTTCTCCATCAACAACAGCTCAAGATCCTTCTAGCACAACCATAGGATCTATTACTGTTGCATTACCTTCTATTATACTTAGTGAGCCCAAGACAAGTAAGGCTTGGGTTTACTGTCACACCCCAACCTTGACGGCGGAAACGTCGAGGAGTGAGAGTTAAGATCGTTCACAGCCACATAACGCTATTAATGATTCAAATATAATTTAAACATAAGTTTCAATTGTCACGTTACATACATGAGTCTCATAAAGAATAAAAGCAAAACATAGAATGTACAAATGATTCTTATTTTATTTATTTATCTAGGTCCATTCCTAGATGTGCAAGCTTCAAAGAGTAGATCACAAACTTGGAGTATTCCTGAAACATGTTAAAAATAAAAGGTCAACATAAAAATGTTGGTGAGCAATCCATAGTTTTCAATACATAAGTATATAAAAGATGGCAATTCAAGTCATAAGTTAGTGAATATAGTGATTAGGGATGCTATGAACAATGCAACAATCAAACCTTGACAATGTTTTACAAGTCTCAAACGTTAAAAGTATATACGATCAGCTAAGTGTACTTGGATCAACCAAGCAGGCTTGTCTTACCCATAGATCTATGACTTCGCTGGGCTAGCAATAGTTAATGATTGTACATATAACGCCATAACATGGTAACCACAAAAGTTCAACTAACCACAACTTTACAAGGTGAATTGCCATAGGTTTACAAGTCTCCAATAAGTTTGCAAGTGCAATAGTATAAGTTAACATGTTTCACCCCAAAGTGAAAAAATAAGAAAAAGGGGTATGGAAATACTCACTTGAAATAATAAGATGATAATAAGAAATTTATAATGCTCCAACGATTCCTTTTTACAAGATACCTAATGTATATATATTCCAAGGTTAGGTTTTAAAGGTAAGATTAACGAATAAACGTGAACTAGGGTTTCAATTGGAATTTGGGGGTTTAAATAGTTAAATGAAACAATGAATCGTTTATGCTTTGGTTTAATAAAGATGGTATAACTTAATAAGACCAGAAATATATTCAAAATGATTCAATAATATAATTTAGTGAATTAATAAAGATTAAATAAAATGTGTGAAAAAAATATGGATAATATAGAAATTAATTATTTAAAATTTGATAAAGATGATTTATTGAATACTTAACTATATGACTTGCATAATAATATAAAATCATTCATAGTCATTTGATAAAGTTTTTAAACATTTTAAGTAATCTTTATTAAGGGCTTATAATATCAAAACCCTAAATAGAAATTATATTATTTTATAAGTTCCAAGAATCTTAAATGAAATGTTAAGGAATAATTTTTATTAACTAATTATATATAACATAAGTAAATGAATAATTAATTATTTAAATAATAAGTATTTAAATAATTATTTATTTAACATATAGATTTATAACATTTAAAAATAAAACTACATTTGAACCATAATGGGTTTATAATATTTAAATTTCATAAAATAATTAATAATGTTGTTATAACCTTTGTTATTCCTTTAAAGGTAGTTAAATTTTAGAAAATTATATGTTCTAAAATCTTTAAAATTATTTAATAATTTTCTTAAATGTTTTAGTTACTAAAATAAATTTTAATTTTGATTTAATAACATAAGTAAAGTTTTTAAACTCCAAATACATAAAATTGACCAAAAGAAGGAAAAAGAAAACAATTGTTGGAGGCTGGGGTCGAACCCCAGACCTCTAGTGTATATGTGCAGAGTGTTAACCGGTTGGGCTAAAGCCCAGAACTGGTTTTACATTACAAGTAAATTAATAAAAACGAACTTCCAAATAACCCCAAATCACTCAAGAACCCTAGCTTGATTTAGATCTAAATTGAACCCCAAAACGTGTACGTTTACAGAAATAGACATGGGGCTTTGATTCCCCATGAAATTTCGAGTACGTGTATGTGTTTAATTTACCGGTATCGATTTGATTTCGATGTCACGAACCGAAAGATAGCCGCGACCAAAATCTCGTACGTTCGCGTTGCAATGGATGATGAAATTCGAATTCATGACACAGGAAGCTTCCAAGGAGCTTGATGATTAATAGCCCTCTAACAATTTCACCTAAGATCAAACTAATGTTGGTGAACACAACGGGTGTGGGTCGTGATGTTTGTGCAGGTTGTTTGGTATGATCGAATACGATTTGGGTAGATTTGAGCTTGGTAAATGTTGAGGAATAGTTAAACGTTTGTTCAGGTGTATTTAATTGGATTATTATTAGAGATTAATGTTTCAACGGTTTAGAGATTAAGGTCGACGGTTACCGGTCCAAATCGAGGTTCATTGACAAGTTTAAACCCAATTTAAAGACTTTAATGAGGCCGAATTAAGTCCACAGATCGGTTGCACAATGTTTGAGGTCCGATTTCGTCCGTTTTGCCATCGTTTGGGGCTTCGCCGGAGTCCGGCCGGAGGTGGCCGAAGCCGGCACCGGGAAAACGGGGAGAGAGAAAGGGGTGGGGGGTTGGTTTTTGATATTTTACACCTTTGGTCCCTGTGGTTTTGCTTTCAACATTTTATGCTAGAACTTAAATGTTTTAAGTTTTAAAATTATCAAATAAACCCCCTTAACTTTTAAATTAAAGTTTTATATATTTATTAATTCTTACAAATTACTATTATTAATAACAATATTATTATTATTGTTATTATTATTAGTTATCATTACTATTAATGATATTATTAATAATAGTAATATTATTATTATTTTTATTATAATTAGTTATTATTAGGATCAATATTTATGTTTTAAGTAATAATTGTCATTATTAACTTTCAAAATAAAGTATTAAAACAATTAAAACAATAAGCATAATTGGCCCATAAGTTTCTCATATGGCTACAATAACCCTTACAAGTATTTACAATGTTATCTTATAGTTAGCCCGAAAATACATGATGTTACATTTACAAATGTAACTAATCATTTTCTCTGTGCAAGAACAGCTCAAGACAAACAAGAATGTCTGGATCATTGATAGTGGCTGTTCCAGGCACATGACATGCAATAGGTCACTACTCCATAACTTTGAGAGAATTGATGGAGGACCAGTTGCTTTTGGAGGAGATGAAGGTGGTTACATTTCTGGAAGGGGCAAGGTCACAAATGGTAAGCTCAGCATTGAAAAGGTAAACTTTGTCAAGGAGCTTGGGTACAATCTTCTGAGTGTATCCCAATTTTGTGATCAGAGTCATAACATGCTCTTTACTGAGCATGTGTGCATTGTTCTCAAGCCTGGAGTGGTCATTCCTCATGTGCACATCCTGCTTAGAGCCCCCAGGAAAGGGAACATGTACAAGATGGAATTGCAAGAAACATCTCCATCTGGAGAAGTTTCATGCTTTCTATCTAAAAAAATAGTGATGAGTCTTTCCTATGGCATAAAAGAATGTGCCATGTAAACTTTAAGAACATGAATAAACTAATTAAACATGATCTGGTAACTGGAATGCCAAAGAAAGAGTTTAAAAGTGATGATCATTATGTTGCATGCCTGAAAGGGAAGCAACATAAGGTATCTCACAAGCCTAAGGAAAGGAACTCCATCACTACTCCCCTACACTTATTATATATGGATCTCTTTGGCCCCACCAGTGTAATGAGTCTATGAAGGACCTCTTATTGTTTGGTGATCACAGATGATTTTACAAGATTCACTTGGGTTTTCTTTTTTAGAACTAAGGATGAGACCCCTGAGATTCTGAAGAATTTCATCTTAAAAATTGAGAATCAAAGTGATCACAAGGTCAAAATCATAAGATGTGATCAAGGGACTGAATTCAAGAATCAAATCCTTGATACATTTTGTCATGAAAAAGGTATTACAAGACAATATAGTGCTTCCAAGACTCCTCAGCAAAATGGTGTTGCTGAGAGGAGAAACAGGACACTAATTGAAGCTGCAAGAACTATGTTGTCTGACTCTAAACTGCCTATCACCTTCTGGGCAGTGGCAGTAAATACTGCTTGCTATGTGCAAAACAGAGTTTTAGTAGTTAAGACACATGGTAAGACTCCTTATGAACTTTGGCGCAAGAGAAAACCTTTCATTGGTTTTCTCAGGTCATTTGGATGTCCTTGCACCATCTTGAATACCAGAGATCAAATTGTCAAATTTGCTGAGAAATCAGATGATGGACACTTCATTGGATACTCTTCCCAAGCTAAGGCTTATAGAGTATACAATCTCAGAACTAGAATTGTTGAGGAGTCAGCCAATGTGACTTTCAATAAACACACACCCTGTGTGGCTGGTTCTGGTCCTGCTTGGCTATTTGATCTTGATTTAGTTACCAACTGTTTTAACAAATCTTGTGAGAATGTTTCAGGATCTGCAGAAAATTTAAATACAGGTGATCCTGATCCAAGATTTGAGCTAGGAAGACCTTCAACTCATACATCTTCAGCTTCAGTTGGAACTACTTCAGCAAATGAGGTTTCTATCAGCACTACAATGACAAATTCAGTTGATACATCTGGGGTGCCTTCAAATTCCAGCTCAGAGGCTCCACAACCAGATAAAGATACCTAAATTATGGAAGACAACAATGGTGATGGTGAAAGTGATCAGGAATTCCTTGATGCTAATAGCCACACTATAGATGACAACATCAATGATGTCACACACTCATTGGATCAAGTTAATATTGATAAGTGTGGTGCTGTAGAGGGTGAATCATCTATGCCAGATCTAAATTTCTCAAATTTGGATCTTTCTCAGCAACTTGCTGTGATCCCTCAGCTTAGGATCCACAAGTCTCACCCCACCACAAACATCATTGGAGATGTTGTCATAGGGGTAAGAACAAGAGGACAAACCCATGAAGCAAATGTTTGTCTTCACTCTTGTTTCTTATCCCAGATAGAGCCAAAGAAAGTTGATTAGGCTCTAAAGGATGGAAGTTGGGTTGAAGCTATGCAACAAGAGTTGCTTCAATTCAAAAGGCAAAAAGTTTGGAACCTTTGTCCTCTTCCTCATGGGAACACTACCATTGGAACCAAATGGGTGTTTAGGAATAAGAAGGATAATAGAGGCATTATCATCAAGAACAAGGCAAGACTAGTTGTTCAAGGATACACACAAGAAGAAGGGATTGACTACACTGATGTCTTTGCTCCTGTAGCAAGATTAGAAGCTGTTAGGATATTCCTGGCATTTGCTGCATCCAAGAACTTCATGGTCTTTCAACTTGATGTGAAGTGTGCTTTTCTGTATGGAGTGATTGATGAAGAGGTGTATGTCAAACAGCCACCTGGTTTTGTAGACCCTGATCATCCTGATTATGTCTGCAAGCTTGACAAATCTCTTTATGGGCTGCATCAGGCACCCAGGAAGTGGTATGAGATATTGTCTGAGTATCTTTGTAAACATGGATCCAGGAGAGGTACTATAGATGGAACTCTCTTCATCAAAGGACAGGGAAATGACTTATTGCTAGTTCAAGTGTATGTAGATGACATCATCTTTGATTCAACTAATCCAAAGCTCTGTAAAGACTTTGAGAAGCTGATGAAAGACAGATTTCAAATGAGTGCAATGGGAGAACTCAATTTCTTTCTGGGAATTCAAGTGAAGCAAGTTGAAGATGGCATCTTCATAAGTCAGTCAAAGTATGTTCAGGACATACTCAAGAGGTTCAACATGACTGATTGTAAGATTGCTAAGACACCCATAGCCAGAAACCACTCCCTTGGACCTGACCTTGAGGGGGGGGGGGAACACTTATACAGGGCTATTATTGGGTCTCTTATGTATCTTACAGCTAGCAAGCCTGATATCATGTTTGCTACATGTATTTGTGCAAGATATCAAGCCAACCCTAAGATGTCTCACCTCATCACTGTCAAAAGGATTTTAAGATACCTCAAAGGTGCTTCAAGACTTGGTTTATGGTATCCAAAGAATCTTGACTTCAATCTCTATGCTTATACAGATAGTGATTATGGTGGTTGCAACATGACTGCAAAGTCTACATCTGGGGGATGTCAATTCCTTGGTGGAAGGGTTGTCTCATGGCAATGCAAGAAACAATCCTGTATGTCTGCATCAACTGCTGAGGCTGAATACATTGTTGTTGCAAGTTGTTGTGCTCAAGTGCTTTGGATTCAAAATCAGATGCTAGACTCTGGATTTAACTACAAGGAGACTCCTATCTACATAGACAACAATAGTGTTATCTCTATCACTAAGAACCCTGTGCAGCACTCAAGGACCAAACACATCAATATCATGTATCATTTAATAAGAGATAGTAATGAAAAGGGATTAATTAAACTAGTCAAAGTTCATACAGATGAACAATATGCTGATCTGTTTACAAAAGCTTTTGATGAACAGAGATTTAAATATCTAATATCAGCTATTGGGATGATCAACTTTGAGTAGATCTTTTCTTAAAACTAATTCTAATTATTTCTTAAAATATGTGTGTCCTATGTTGTCTAGTTCATCACTTTCATAAACTCATGTTTTCTTTGGATATAAAATCCTTTTTGAATACTTTCCTTAGATTCTTGAAAATTTTCTGATCCTTCGGAAGATATAGTTTTACCTTCGGAAGCAAATTATGTCTTCAAAATAAATAACTGTCTAAGAAATTTTACCTGCGGAAGAAGTTTCAATCTGTCTTCCGAAGCTTAAATACTTGTCTAAGACACTTATTTGTTTTTAAGGACTTTTTCCTTCCGAAGCAAAATTAACTCTCGGAAGCTTTGTTGTTTTATATACAAAGCATTCAAGTGTTTATTTCTCTTTCGAAGCAAAATTTTAAAGACTCTCAGGAAAATCTTCCGAAGTCATTTTAGCTTCGGAAGCTTTTTCATTAAAACTTCCGAAGATAATTTACCTTCGGAATCTTTTCAAATTCCAAGAAAACTACTTTTTGAGCAAAAGTAAACTACTTTTTCAGAGGTGGGACCGACATTTGGATTTCAAAATTTATCCTCTTTCATTAACTTTGGTTCAAATCCTTTTCACATAAATACCCAACGGTTCCCCCTCTCCCTCACTATCTTCTTCAATTCTACTATTCCTCAAACCTAATTCCCAAACCGCCTTTGCTTTTCACCTTTCTTCATCCTTAAGCTTCTCAAATGGCTAACCTTAACCGTAGAAACAACCCAGATTTCTCCATGCAACTTCACAGGCAACACAACCAGTTTGCTTTGTTAAGCTTTGAGAAAGATGATAGTTTCTCAGAGATTTGCCAGTTCTTAGCTTTATTAAATTACTTCACCTCCCTAACCATTGATCCTACTCTCTATGAGGATCATCTGCTTGAGTTTTGGAAGACCTGCCAAGAGGTCATCATGGATGGGGAGAAGGCACTGTATGCCACAGTGCAAGGGAGGACAATCTTCATCACTCCGGCCATCATCAACACTCATTTGCAGCTGGATGATGAAGAAGGTGAGTTGTCCTTCCCAAAAGAAACGTCAATCATTCCTTTGAGCAGATGGGCTATGAGGGAGATTTCTCTATAAAGACCTTCAGGAAAGGGAAGGTCTCATCCCAGTGGAAATACCTACTCCATATGGTTATCCACAGCTTGTCAAACAAGCATGGAGGGTGGGACCAGATTCCTGAGGATCTCTCCTTCATAGTGCATGGAATGGTTCAAGGGGTCAAGTTCAGGTACTCTCAATTTGTCTATACCAATTTGCTTGCTAACTTGGACTCCTTAGAGTATTATATGTTTCCTAGATATGTTCAACACATTCTTAACTGTGAATTGGGCTCACAGTTGAGGGAAACAGATAATATTCTTAAATTGGGACAGATGAAGCCCGACATCTTTAAAATCATGAAGAAGCCAACTGTAGGCTTCTCAGGAGTAGAAACAGCCCTTGTCCCCAAAATGTTAGAGCTCATTGCTCAAGGTGACAACCTAGCAACACAAGCTAGTGTTGAACCCACACCTTCTACCTCTCTACCACTAAAAAGGCCTCAAGTAACCCTCAACTACCAAAGAAAATCCAAACGACTGCTCAAGCTATTGAGTCTGTGCAGGTCCCCATATACTCACCTTTACAGGAGGAAGTGGACACTAGAGCTCCCACTTCCCCTGAGGAGCAAACCACTCCCATCTCTTCAACAATCAGGGCTGAGGTTCCTTATGCTCACCCTGATGAGCTCACAAGCCCAATTGCCTTAAGCCTTCACTCTGAGTCTCAACACTCAAGTGAACAACCTTCAGGGGATAGTTTCCATCCCCAGCCTTTAGATCTAAATCAACCCATTCCCAACCTTTCCTTCTATACTCATGAAGACTTACGTTTCAGTGAGTACCATGAGTCTCTCTTATCTTCCCCTACTCAAAGAGAGATGGGTACTCCTGAGTCTCCTCAGTCTAGCCCACATCAGTCACCTATAACTGAGGTGGATACTTTTGAACCTGTTCAGGATATCCATATGGTAGAGGCTCTCACTTCTGCAAGTAATAATATCATTAAGACCTCAACCATGGCAACTCAGCCCACTGACATCTCAACTGAGATTGCCAGTGAGCAGAGGAAAACCAGCAGCCAAGAAACTGAAGCTAGTGGTGAGAGAGAGGACTTTGGTCCAATCATCTCATCCCCCAATGATTCTTCTGATGAAGAATAGGGGAATCTGAGACTAAAGGTGCAAAAACTGTCAAAAACATGCTCCTATTTAGTCTCTAAGGTTACTCACCTTGAATCTCAGGTGACTACCTTACACAACAGGGTCAATGATTAGCAACTTGAGATTTCATATCTTAAGGAAAAACTAGCTGGGAGACCTTTAAGAAGAGCTCAACCAGGAACACAAGAACCTGTGGATGTGATTGATCTATCCTCCAGCTCACCTATGCAAGTGGGTGATGCTACCAAAAAGGGGGAGAAAGTCATTGCAGCCACAGAACCTGGGAGTTCTTCACAGAGAATGGACATTGAGGACTCACCATCTTTACTTGCAATTGTGCATTCTCAACAACTTCCTCAAGTTCACATTAATGTGGACTCTATTGACTCTATCATCAGGAGTCTCTTATAGGAAGGTATACCAAGGGCTATGTCATCCTCACCTCAAGGAACTTCAAACTACATTATTGGGTGGAGGTATGATGCTGATAGAAGAGCCCTTATTCTTTACAGAGTTCAAGGACAACAAGAAGTATCTGATTTTCAAACTTTGAACTTCTATGAAGGTCTGGATTTAGTCAACATGCCACTTGTCAACCCAAGCAACTCAAGACAAGCTGACAGATTGGCTCAAAGAATCCAAGACAGGATCACTACAGAGTTTAGCTTAAGAAGGGACTTAGGCAATCAGGTAATGCCATCGGTCAACTGGATGTTGAGGCAGACCCTAAGATTAGTTTCATAGGGGAAACCTTGACTGAAAGCCCAGTGGCAAAACCTGAGACCCCTGTCTCATCATCATCAACTGCTGCAGAGATCCACATTCCTTCTGAGACACCTACTGGTGAAGGTGCTTCTCAACCTCTCTCTTGCCAGAGCATGGATGCTACACCAAGCAATGAAGGCCAAACCTCTATCCACCCTGAGTCACAAAGGTCTGTGGGTGACAAAGGGAAAAGGATTTTGACTCCTGAGGAAATTGAGGAGGAGGAGAGAGAGAGGAAGAGGAAGCTAAGGGGAGAAAGTTTCTCTGGGTCTTCAGGTTTTATGCAAGCTGCAATCAGGGCTGCCCCAGATCAAATACTCAAGATGATGAGTTAAGGGCAGTCAGGATTACTTACCTGCAGACCAGAAACTATGACATTGATGAAATTATTTCTCTCCCCTTAGAACAACTAAATGAACTGGCTGACATGAAACTGTCAAGAGAGATGAAAGAAAAAGAGGATGCAAGGTTACTTCTCCAATTCAAAGAGGAGAAGAGACAGAAAAGACTCTACAAGCATGCTCCTACTCTCTCCCTAGTTCAAGAAAGTCCTGTACAAGAAGATGTGGTTCAACAAGAACCTCAGGTAGACAAAGAAGAAGATAGGATCAAAATGATCAACTACCTGAGTGCCATAGGTTTCTATCAGGTAGATGCACTTCTTCCCTTATCCTATGACTATGTTGAGTTTGAGTACTTAAAACAACTTGAGCTTGAGTTAGTCAAAGACAGAAAGATAACTAAGAAGAAGCTAAGGGAAGAAGCTGCAAGGTCAAGAGCCATCATCCAAAAGAGTATGAAGAAGTCTGCTGACAGACAAAGGATGATGAGCTTCTTGAAGCTGTATGGATTCTCCGGAAGGAGACTTGACCCTATGTCTCTATCCACAATGGATGAGCATATAAGGGTAATCTAGCAGAAGATCAAGAGTGAAGAACTAATTGACTTACACTCTCTTCCAAGTCAAGTCCCACCTGAAGTGGAGGTTAAGGTTGAACAACCTGAGACAACACAACCCGGACCTCCTGCTGAGCATCAGCAAGCTTCATCTTCTGATCCACAGCAGGGTCAACCTCCCTCTCCTTCTGAACCTGAGAGAGAGGAAGTCCCAACTAAGAGAGACAACAAAGATCAATCTGGTACTGCAAGCCAGTCTTCTCAGTTAAAACCTTCAAAGAGGAAGAAGAGGATGGCTTCTAAACCAAAGTCTAAGAAGAAGAAGTCTAAATCATCTACCTCTACACCTCAGGCTGAGTCAGATCAACCTGAGGTAGTGCATGAAGAGGCAGCCCAATCAACTCCAATACAAATGGCTCCTCTTGCAGCTGAGACACCCATCTTATCCTGGACCTTCTCTACCAATCCAGAAAGATGGCATGTAATCAGAGATCAAGGTGTTGAGAATGTCTATACATGGAAAGACATAATCAACTTACCTCTGCATGATCTCTTTGAGATGAGAAGATACTATGTAAGTCTGAATGATCCTGACCATCTAATGAAGAAGGGTATGGTCATCATTGTGCTGAAGACTACTAACATCTGAAGATCTTCTAAATGTTTTGGTAGCATCAGCCTAGGGGGAGTTTGTAAGGATTCCTATAAGTCTGATGCAAACCAAAACATCCAAAGTCTCTCTGCAAGCAATGCACTAAAGAACTGAAGTAGAATTGCTTCGGAAGTTTTACACCATGCACTAGAAATATTCTAAGTGTAAAATCTTCCGAAGCCAAGACCAATATCTTCCGAAGCCAAAAGTGAAGTCTTCCGAAGCTTCAAAGACAAAGTCTTCCGAAGCCACTTAGTGAAGACAGATTTCTTTCGAAAACTTTTAGAGATATGCCTTTATCTGATGTACTTTATCATAAAGCTGGACCACCTTTCCGCTGCAACTCTGTAAAGTCACCAACTTACATGAGTTGGTGAAAGGTCCATGCTTTTGGTAATTGTACATTGACGTCTTGAGTCCATGCTTTCTACTTTATGTACTTTTATCCTTTTTGTAATATATTAGGAGGTGAGCTATGGCATGTCATAGTCACAAGTCAAAAGGCAGATATGCCTTTTGATTCTACAATTGATTTTGTTTGTGTCTAGTCAATTGTATCCAGTTGGCTTTCAAAGTATAGCCGGCTGTAGGTTGTAGTATAAGTATTCCATGTTCTAGTATCTTTCTTTATGCTTTGTAACACTTGTAATAGAACTTGAGAAAGCAATATACTGCATCCTTGAAACCTAATCTGTTGTGTTCTCTTGTTCTATCTCTTGCTTGTTACTTGTGTTCTTAGTATCATTATTGTGGTTAATCCAGTTTACTGTTTGATTAAGTTTGGTTAATCTCCTCTTTGTGTTGTTGTGTTGTAAGTGACCACCCTTCACCGGTCCTGTAGAATGGTACATCAATTTACCTCTGCCTACACTCCACAGATGAATTGCGTTGCTGAAAGGAAAAATCGGAGCCTGATAGAGACTGCCAGGACAATGCTAGCTGACTCGAAACTGCCTATTCAATTCTGGAATGAGGTAGTGGCTAATGCGTGCTACACGCTCAATCGAGTATTAGTGGTCAAACAACATGGGAAAACATGTTATGAGTTGCTCCAGCGACGTAAACCCAACTTGGAGTATCTAGAACCGTTTGGCGCACCGTGCATGTTATTGAAGAAAACTCAGACTTGGAAGTTTAGTGAGAAGGCAGAAGAAGGTATCTTTCTAGGCGTTACTGAAAGGAAAAATCAGACTGATAGAGACTGCCAGGACAATGCTAGCTGACTCGAATCTGCCTATTCAATTCTAGAATGAGGCAGCGGCTAATGCGTGCTACATGCTCAATCGAGTTTTAGTGGTCAAACGACATGGGAAAACATGTTATGAGCTGCTCCAGCGACGTAAACCCAACTTGGAGTATCTAGAACCGTTTGGCGCACCGTGCATGTTATTGAAGAAAACTTAGACTAGGAAGTTTAGTGAGAAGGCAGAAGAAGGTATCTTTCTAGGATACAGGATACCAGACAAGAGAGTTTATAACAACTCAACGGGTCAGGTAGAAGTGTGGTGCAACATTGATGTTCAAAGATACACCACCCCCTGCTGGTAAAGGACCCTCCTTCTTCTTCGACTATGAGGGATTCTTTAAATCCTTCAAACTACCGCCTTCTCCTACTGATGATGAGCTTTCTGCGAGGATGATGTACGATGTTCTGAACACTCCACTACCAGACTCGACATCAACGGCTCCATTAGATGATACTTCTAGCCCTTCAGGGGGAGAGCTTGAAGTAAGTGACTCATCTTCTGATGATGAAGCAGTTGAGACTACAAATGTGGAACGGGAGGAATAGGTTCCCACTAATGAAAGTACACAAGCATCACATCCTGATGCCTCTAACACTTCGGAACCTCATACTCCAACAGCTTCAGATACTGAACCTGGGTTACACAATCTGGATAATGAGGTAGTTGTTCCCACCACTCCTGGATCCCAGATTAATGTTTATCATCCCTTGGACAACGTCATTGGAGATGTTTGATCAAGAGTACAAAGAAGAAATCAGCTATACTCGGCTGATTATGCCTCAGTCATGGAAAAAGGATATCTTCATGATGGTGCATATCGATGTTTTGTGTCTCAATTTGAGCCAAAATATGTGAGTGAAGCCTTAAATGATGAGGCATGGGTCAGTGCAATGCAAGAAGAACTCCTACAGTTTAAGAAGTTAGGAGTATGGACCCTTGTGGACAGACCAAAAGGTGCTAAGGTGATTGGCACGAAATGGGTCTTGAAGTGTAAGAAAGATGACCAAGGAGTCATAATCAGAAACAAGGCTAGGCTTGTGGTTCAAGGGCTCAGACAAGTCGAAAGCATTGACTACAATGAAGTGTTTGCACCTGTGGCTCGGATGGAAGCAATCCGTATTTTTCTAGCTTATGCATCCTACATGAAGATTAAAGTCTATCAACTAGATGTAAAAAGTGCATTCCTTCATGGTGAAATCCGTAAGACAGTCTATGTCTGTCAACCCGAAGGATTCGAGGATCCTTATCATCAGGATAGAGTTTACAAACTGGACAAGGCTCTCTACGGGCTCCATCAAGCCCCTAGAGCCTGGTATGAGAAACTCTCAACTCATCTAGTGAAACATAGTTTTCATAGAGGAGTTATTGACTGTACGTTATTCATCAAAGAAAAAGATGGTGATTTACTGCTGGTACAGATATATGTGGACGATATAATATTTGGTTCCAAGAATGAAGAATTATGTAAAGAATTTGAATCTGTAATGAAAGCAGAGTTTGAGATGAGTGCTATGGGGGAGATGAAGTTCTTCCTTGGATTACAGGTGGATCAGACACCAAAAGGAATCTTCCTGCATCAGTCCAAATATGTAGGTGATATCCTCAGTCGGTTCGACATGGAGAATGCTTCAGTTGCTGGAACTCCACTTGCCACCAACCATGATGTGGCACCCGATGAAAATGGTGATCTGGTTGATGCTACAATGTACAGAGGAATGATCGGGTCCCTAATGTACCTCACAGCCTCTTGTCCTGATATTATATACACAACGTGTCTTTGTTCCATATATTAGGCAAAACCAAAAGTAAATCATCTCATTGGAGATAAACGGATCTTTCGTTATCTGAAGGGTACTCCAACACTCGGGTTGTATCCTCATGATGATGACTTTGAGCTTACAGCGTATAGTGACTCAGACTATAGTGGTTGCAAGATGAATTACAAGTCAACATCTACGGGATGTCAGTTCTTTGGTAGACGGTTAGTCACTTGGCAGTGTAAGAAGCAGACATCAGTTGCTCTGTCAACTTGTGAAGCTGAATATGTTGCTGCTACAAGTTGTTGTTCACAAATCATTTGGATTCAACAGCAAATGCACGACTACAGTTTGCAATTTTCTAACACCCCTATTTTTGTTGATAATTCTGCTGCTACTGCTTTCACCAAAAATCCGGTCCAACACCCTAAAACTAAACACATCGGTATTAAATATCACTTTATACGTGACTGTTTTGAAAAGCAATTAATCGATGTGGTTAAAATTAATACGGATTTTCAACGCGCCGACCTCTACACAAAAGCATTTGATAAACCACGGTTTTTATATCTTTTAGAGGTTAATGGCGTGAAAAAGAAAACTGATGTGATTCTAGAGGAAGAAAGTGCGTAGTCCGACAAGTTTTTTAGTTTCTTTCTATTTTCTTTTATTTATATTATTTTTCTGTCTATTAAAATCCAAAAACACCAAAAGATTTTTGGTTTTAGAATTTTAGGCGGAGAATAGATTAGTTTAGTATTTAATTCGTGCAATATTTAATTATTTAAAAAAAAGGAGGGGGAGGGTAGGTTAGCTGAAAGAAATGAAATCAAATCTGTGATTATGATTCACAGTCTATGGAAAATGATAGTACATAGGGAACAAATTGGTTGGGACTTAAAAACTAATTTGCTCAAAATGCGAAATTCAAAGTATAAGTATGAGAAGTCTAAGCAAAACTAAAGAAAAATGATAGTTAAACTAGTCTGCTACTGAGGTAACATAGAGAAAGTAGACCTAGAGGTTGCTAGCTCATTATATGATGTGTCGGTAGATTCAACACAATAGACGAGTAGACTTCATTGGTGAATCAAATTTAAACTAAGTTGTTCAACTTGCTGTGGGTTCTCATCTTATCACTGGTTAACACAATCGACGCATTTCCAATAAGGGGTGAGGATCAAAATAAACGCCACAAATGTGTGCGGATGACCATAAAAATGAGCAAAGCACAAGAAAAATTGTTAAGCGCAATCAAGCTAATGACTAATGTTGTTGGTGCGTTATGTGCAAAAAGTAAAAAAATGCTCTCACAAGAAGAAAGGTTGGGTGCCTCTCTGCTGTGCGATGGCACTGACCTGAGATAAGCATAATCTAAATATTCTAGAATTCATTGTTGTTTGCGCCTCTCTGCTATACGATGGCACTAACCTGAGGCTTGGCATCTCTTTGAAAGCTCTTAGAGTAGTTTCTTCTTGTCAAATACCCGTAGACCGCTCAAAAATCTCCTGAGGAATGTTGATTACCATATAAGTGTGAGATCCACAAATGCTTGTTGAAATAATTAAACCTAACTTATCACCAATATGAGTCAAAAATCTGTGTATGGATTTAAGTGGACAAACATACTGACAATCATCGTGGCTGCAATGATTGACAGAAAATCATTGTGTGCATCTTATAGCTCTAGTATGATTTCTTGAAAGTGCTATTGACTCTCAGACAAAACAAGAATCTAGCATCAAAGTGCATATTAAAAAGGTCCCAAATGATTATGACACACCTGTATGATTCCATAATGAATCTTTCCAGAAATGATTAAATTAACTTGAAGCTGTTCTGCTCAAACCCAAAACCGCCAAAAATATGTCTTGCTTTCTTTTAAAATTTCAAAGTTGTTTTCTATTTTCTAGTCTTTTGTAGTGTAGACGTCGGACTATACAACTAGATAAATTCTGTGAATCACTCACTAAAAGGGGTCACGTCTGACGTGACCAATCATTTTCAAATTAAAAGGGGTCACGTCTGAGGTGATCAAATGTTTTAAATTAAAAAGATCACGTCTGAGGTGATCAAATGTTTTCAAACTAAAAAGGATCATGTCTAAGGTGATCAAATGTTTTCAAATTAAAAGGATCACGTCTGAGGTGATCAAATAAGTTTCAGTTAAAAAAAAAAGGTCATGTCTGAGATGATCAGTGTTCATAATGTTATATCAAAAGGTAAAACTTTAAGTGTGTGAAAGTGTATGAGGTCAAACTCATAAGTATGAGCCAATCGCACGATTGGACCATGAGTATGAGCCAATCACACGATTGGACCATAAGTATGAGCTAATCGCATGATTGGACCATGAGTAAGGGACAATCATACGATTGGACCATGAGTATGGGACATCCATACGATTGGATCACCAGAATTAACCATTCGTACGATTGGATGAAGAAGTATAAGCCAGTGGCACGACTGAACCCCAGTCGCACGATTAAAGCACGCATATGGGTCCAGTCGCACGACTGAACATTAAAACCGGAATAAATAGAAGGGTGAGTCGATCGCATTTCTCATCACCCTTCAAAGCATTCAAAAACTCTCATACATAGACACTCTGCCCAAATTTCGTTTTACCTTGATTACTTGCCGATTGTGATCCTAACCGATTTCTCATTCATCTACAGGTATTGGGAGACTGAAATCGATCTAAATGACCAGTGTAATCCAACCCTAACTGACGTAATCGACTAAAATCAAAAGATCAGTAAAACCCTAAAATAGACCACTTAAATGGACATTAAAGTTGATTTAAAGGATATTAAGTGCTATTTAGAGTCTCTGCGATCCAAATAAGTCTAAACACAAAGTTTTATATAAAGTTTTGACAAAGATTCAAATCTAGGGTGTTCAACAGTGTAGGATGCGAATGGACATGCTAATAAACTTCAGTCGCACGATTGAGCCAGACGCACGATTCAATCGCACGTATAAATCATGCGCATGGGTTCAGTCACACGACTGATTTAACCGCATGGCATAGCATACGACTAAGTTCAGTCGCAGACTCAATAGCACGACTGAACTCAGTCGCAGGCTCAATCGCACGACTGAACTTAGTCGTATGGTTCAATCGCACAATTGAACCAGTTTGATCAAAACAGTTTAAGTTCCTACTGTCTTCTGTTATGCACAAATCTAACGTATATGTTTCTTGTGATACAGCAACATGGCTGATAGATGGTCCATAAGTCCCAAGCACAACATATGTGCTCACTTAGATGCTACCACTTGGAATGCTTCGCAGTTTGCGGGGATCATTGCCTTTCTCAAGAGATCGAGGATCTTGAAGGCCATATCTACACCGTGCACTCCAACAGACCTTCTGGGAAGGGGCTACTGTTGATAGGTCAACTGAGCCCTACAGCATCCGGAGCTCGATCTTCAGACAGGAGATCAGTTTTACTGTAGCCGATCTTAGGCAAGTCCTGGATCTAGGTGAAGATGGTGACCACCCGCCCAAGCTACACCCTCTGATAGTTAGGGGCTACTTTCTACGGATGAAGTACTCTGGGTACATCAACGCAGGTGTGCTCAATAAAAGCAACCTGTGCCCCCAGTTTAAGTACTTAGCTCACATCATCATCAAATGCATTGCGTCGAGGAGAGGAGGATTTGACGAGATGTCAGATCAAATCCAGAATGCATATGTTGCTCTGGTGCTGAACCACCCGTTTAGATTCTCCCAAATGATATTCTCATGCATGGTCGAGAACATAGAGGCAAAGGGGAAGAAGGGGTTCTGCATGTACCCAAGATTTCTACAGATGATCATTGATCAGAAGCTCCCTTCACTACCTAAAGAGAAAGAGGATGCAGTTGTTTTGGAGATTATGGATGATACGACACTGGGTCAGATGAAGGTCTACCGGGGGAAGCAAGTAAAGCCCCCGGTGAGGATACTGTTTGGCCACTTGGCCAACGATGGGTTCATGGCGCCATCTCGCAAGAAGTGGCATCACGATGACAGTGACTCCGACGTCGAACCCATCATGGCACCCATAGACGAAGACGACGACGACGACGACGATGATCAAGGTCAAGGTGGTGAGGCACCTAGTGGAACTGAAAGTGTTGCCTTCCACCAAGGCTTCTTGGTCGATGAGGATAAGGAGTCGGATGATGAGCCGCTAGTGAGGACTGTCGGGAGCCGAGTTGTGGCCACAGACAGAGGGATCGAGGCGGTTAGCGGACGCCAGGCTGAGTCGAGGGGTGCTGCTGCTGATGTTACTGATCCTACTTACACCCCTGACCGGCCCAGCAGCCAAGGGGGAGCACCTACTGCAAAGGGCTCCAAGAAGAAGAGAATGGCTCAGCCTCATGGCAAAAAGGGTAAGAGGCTGAGGTTTACAGTGATTACATCTTTTGCCACAGCCACCACCACTAACACAGCTACCACCACTACCACATCACCTACCACCACCACCACAGCTACTACTTCCACCACCACTCCTCCCACTACCACTATCTTTCCATCCACCACCACTACCACAGCCACTCCACCACATACCACTCACATTCCACCTCCCATCTTCACCACATCCATCACCACAACCACCACCCAACAAGCCGGTACATCCACCCAAGCCTCAATGACACATGACTCCACTCTACCCACTGTTGGGTAAGAGGAACAACTGATAAACCTCAACAGGTTGGTGCTAAAGCTGTTACCTACAGATCACATGAGAGCAAATCAGATTAACCAGCTGATAGCGGTCAACAACGCCCAAGGCAAGCAGATCGTTCAGCTGACTAAGAAGAATGCTCAGTATGAGAGGGCTTTAAGCCGAGCTCACCATGCGCTTACTAGTCAAAATGAGCTGGTGATGGCGTCGGTCAAGAGGATAAAGGAGCTTGAGAAGAAGAACAAGAAGATACTCCTAAAGCTTAAGGGATCAAAGAGCAAGCCATTGAAGATGAAGGATGGTGATGATGGTGATGATGATGATGACTTTGAGGAAGATGTTGATGAAGGAGGACTGAGCGGTAAAGATAAAGAGGATGATGATGATCAGGAAGGTGATGTACCTGTGTCAGCCTCAAATCCTCAAGCTCAGGAGAAGCGTACTAAAAGAAACCAAGATTAAGGAGCCTCGTCCTCAGCTCCTCCAACAGAAGAATCAACAGAGCAAGACAAAAGTAATCATTAGATGTCTTTGTACTTAAAAACTTTTGTACTTGAATTATATATTACATTAATGAAATTAATGTTCATTTATGTCTTTTATGTTTTAATGTGTTATATAATGACTCATGTGTGATGTGCTTAATGTTTAACAAACAGATAAAGCTCAACAGACAGACGAGTATGATGTCGAACCCCTTCAGCAAGTTAAGACTCAAATTACAATGATTCTTGACTTGCAAGGGATCGTTAGAAGGTCAGTGAGCTACACTCTCGAAGAAGGAGAAATCATTCATGATCTGACCGATGACCAATTAGCTGAAATGTTCCGACTCAATCCTGATGAAATTGTCAAAGACGCTCCAGAAGTAGATGTACTGAGTGATGAGGAGCTACATGATGTTGATGAGATTGAGATTAAGGATGTTACAACTGAGCACTATCCAGAGTACACTGACCCTGAAGGACATGTTATCCCCAACTTGGGTGAAACTTTTGGTAGTGGTATTTTCGATAAGTTAGAAGAGATAGAGAAAGAGAAGGAAAAGAATGAAAGTAAAGCCCAAGCTTCAGATGCTAATGTTGATTTCAAGAAAGCTGAATAGGCCGCTTGCTTTGCTGAAATGAAAGCCCAGCGCGCACCTCCAAAGCAGAATGCCTAAACCAAACTTTACAGAGTCAAAAGACATTAGAAAGTGTCAGGCAAGATTATCACGTGGGCATATTTTGAAGACTTGGAAGTCTATGCTGTAAAGAGGGAGAAAGGAATCGAGTACTTCAGATATCCTCATGATCTGAAGAGTCTTCCTGGTTTTGAGCTCAACAGTCTGGCATGTTTAGATCTTCTGTATGCTAATCCAAGGAAGATGTCAGGATGGTTCGAGGCTGCATTAAAGAAGGAATATCACACCAGGTGGGTAAACTTTAGACCTCAACAACCTAAGAGGTTCATTCATAAGTCTGAAGTTGATCCTATTTCTGGAAGACCGAAGGTGGTGCTGAAGTGGAGTCCCTCGCGCACAATGTCCAAGATTCCCTTACGGGCAATGCCTCGGGACTTCGCTCCCCACTTTAATAGGTGGTATTATGACTAGAGGACAGGGGAAGCGGTCATAGTTTTGAACAGAGATGGTAAGATAGAGACTATCACGGTATTTGACCCAATGTGGCTCACTAACTTGTCTGCTGAAGATGTCTATACTTTATACAAGTGGCCACTGTTCTATGACACGTAAGACATTGTACAAGCTCTTCAATTCCAACACGTCATACGGCTCAGTTTTGCATTTGATATACATGCAAGAGTCACAAGAGAAGAGAAGTACAAGAAGTTCCAAGAACATGTAAAGAATGTTAGACGATAGGGTAAACTAGGTCCAAGGGGGAGTTTGTAGATACATGTGTTCCTAGTTTATGTGCTTAAATGTAAAAGTCTTTCATGTCTTACATATGTGTAATTTGACAAAGCATTGAAATATGATATATGATTTGATGTTTATCTATCTTTGATTCATATGTATGAACTACATATATAGGTTTGAGGTTGTTGTACACAATTCTAAGTCAACAATGATTGAGTATTATGTTCAACCTAGTCGGGTGATTATTCATGCTAATGGACCATACTTATGGACTATACGCATGAATACATCATGCTTATGGACCAGTCGCACGACTGAACCAGGAGACTGGATCAGTTGTATGATTGAGACATAAGATTGACTCAGTCGTGCCTATGACTCAATCGCATCATTCAGTCGCACGACTGAACCATGCGAATGGTTCAGTCGTACGAATGAAAAGCCCTAACCTATAAATACCACATAATTCGTGGAAAAACAGAACACTTGAAGAGATATTGCAAATACACATAAACCCTAGGCGTCCAGAACGTCCCAAACAGCCTGTCCAAGTTCAAAGTTCGTTCCTGATCGATTCCTACTCGTTATTAACGTTTAGTTCAATCTTATATCGACTAGGTTATTGTTCTAACTGATTGGATCGTCAATCAAATAGAGTTCCGCACTATTTGATCCGGTATAAACGCAGAATCAGTTAGTACTCCGTCCGTACACAGTCCCTAACACCTAACCTATTTTGAAATTTGATCTCACTTGGGACTTTGGAAGATTCAGGCTATCATGTTAGCCTGAGGAATGGAAAAGCCAAGGTGGTGAAGGGATCAATGGTATTTCTGTGTGGGAACCGAATGGGTAACAATATCTATGTGTTCAATGGGAAAGTCCTAAAAGGATCTATGTCAGTTGCTAAGGAGCTAAGAAGCACTCATCAATGATGTGGCACTATAGAATAGGGCATATAACTAAACAAGGCCTAAGTGAACTAGTAAAAGAAATGTGTTCAAGAATTTAGGTGAGCCAAACACTGATTTTTATGAGCACTATGTAATAAGTAAGTCTCACAGAGTCAGATTTGGGAGAGGAGCACATATATCTAGAGAGATACTAGAATATGTACATACAGACTTGTGGGGACCTGCAAAGACTCTATCCTTATGTGGTGCCCGATATTTCATGTCTATAATTAATGATGTATCTAGGAGAGTATGGGTCTATCCCATAAAACATAAGTATGAGGCATTTGGGAAATTTAAAGATTGGAAAGTGCTTGTAGAAAACCAAACCGGAAAGAAGGTCAAAAGGATGAGATCAGACAATGGTCTGGAATTCTATAAAAAGGAGTTTGAGCAATTCTATACAGTGAATGGGATAGGAAGGCATTATACTATCGCAAGAACCTCCCAGCAGAATGGACTTGCTGAGAGGATGAATAGGACCTTGCTCAATAAAGTGAGGTGTCTTTTCTCAAGTTCAGGTTTGCCAAAGAGCTTTTGGGCAAAAGCAGTTGCAAACTCAGCTTACTTGATCAATTTGTCTCCATCTCAGCTATTGACATGAAGACACCAATGGAAGTTTGGGCAGGAAGAATTCCCACTTATGATCACTTGAGAACTTTAAGGTCATTAGCATACTCACATGTAAACCAAGGTAAATTGGAACCAAGATCACAAAACTGTATATTCCTGGGATACCCAAAAGAGGTAAAGGGATATAGATTGTGGAGAATTGATGATGTGAGTCCCAAGGTCATTGTAAGTAGAGATGTTATATTCCAAGAAGAAGTGATGTATAAAGATATGATAAAAGGAAATCGATTGCCTGAGTCTAGTGAAAAGGGCAGTGAAATTGAGGTGGAGTTGGCGGATAATGATCATACCCAATAGGCTTCATCATCTTCTCATGAAGAGCAAGCAATGGGAGGCTCTTCCACCTCTTATAGTCTTGCAAAAGAAAGACCCAGGAGGAATATTATACCCTCGGCCAGATTTAGAGATGTTGAGGATTTATCAGCATTTGTGTTGAACATAGTTGATCAGGAAGAAGGTCATGTACCAATGTCTTATGATGAAGCTGTAAGTTCAGTTGATAAGAAAGCATGGTTAAAGGTAAAGCATGAAGAAAAGGATGCTTTTCTAAACAATAAGACATGGGTCTTGGTAGATAAACCAACTAATCATAAACTGGTGGATTGCAAATGGCTTTTTAAAGTAAAGGAAGGAATTTAGGGAGTAGAATTGCGTAGATACAAAGCCAGACTTGTAGCAAAGGGGTATACTCAGAGAGCAGGTATTGATTGCACATAAATTTTCTCACCAATTGTAAAGCATACCTCAATAAGAGTGATTCTTGCTCTTACAGTTTTACATGATATGGAACTACAACAATTGGATATTAAGACAGTTTTTCTTCATGGAAATCTAGAAGAAGACATCTTTGAGGTGTTGGGGCAAGAAGAGAAGGTAGTAACCTGAAAAGGTCTCTATATGGCCTAAAACAATCTCCTAGGCAGTGGTACCGAAGGTCTAATGATTACATGTTGAGCAATGGGTTCACTAGAAGTCATTATGATCTTTATGTATACTACAAACAGTATGCAGACGGATGCTACATATACTTGCTTTTATATGTTGATGACATGTTACTAGCATGTAAAATCAATGATGAAATCAAAGCTGAGAGAGGTTGCTGGTGAGTGAATTTAGCATAAAGGAGTTAGGTAGTGCTAAGAAGATCTTAGGAATGGAGATAAATAGATACAGAGAAGAAGGGAAACTAGTGTTGTCTCAATGTTCTTACTTGAAGAAAGTATTGAATATGTTCTCTATGGATGGTTCTAAGCCTGTAGTAACTCCTATTGCTCAGCACTTTGAGGTCTCTATTGATGATTGTCCAAAGTCAGATGTTGAAATGTATAAGATGACGGTTGTGCCCTATGCTAGTTCTGTTGGGAGTCTTATGTACATGATGGTATGTACAAGGCCTGACATTGGCTATGTTGTAAGCATTGTTAGCAGGTATTTATCTAATCCTGGTAGATAGTATTGGGAGGTAGTAAAATGGATTCTTAGATATCTGAATGGTACTACAGGTTATGGGCTAGTATTTGACAAAACTAGGATGGTATGCCCAGTTGTACTTGGGTTTGTAGATGCTGATTTTGCAAAAGACCCTGATAGAGGAAGGTCTATGACTGGTTATATTTTTAAAGTGTTTAATATTGCTGTCAGTTGGAAATAAACTTTACAAAAGGTTGTTACTTTGTCAACAATTGAATCTGAGTATATAGCTTTAACTGCAGTTGTAAAGGAGGCGCTTTGGCTTAAAGGTTTTGTATCTGAATTGGGGTGTCAAGATGTGACTGGTGTTGTAAAGTGTGATAATCAAGGGGCAGTACAATTATCAAAGAATTAGGTTTTTCATGAAAGAACCAAGCATATAAATGTGAAGTTACAGTTTATAAGAGATGTGGTTAACTCTAAAGAGGTACTAACTCAAAGCATAAGTACTGATGATAACACAACACATATGTTAACCAAAGCTTTACCTGGAACAATGTTTCTAAAGTGTAAAGTTGATGTGGGAGTTGGATAGCAATTGAAGTTGATCCTATTCACTAAGGTGGAGATTGTTAGAAATGATAGTGTAATAGGATGTGATTGTATAGAATGTATAGTCATAAGTTGACTTTAATGTTCAGTCAACTTTAGTTTTATCTTCTTTTAGCATAATAGTAATAGTCTGAGGGTGAATTGTGTAAAATGGTAATAGTTAGTTAGTTTTTGTTAATCTTGTTGATTACCAAAAAGGAGAGATTCGGGGATTCAAGAAGCATTAGATCAACATTCTTCTTTGAGAGACAAATCCAACTGTTCTTGTTGTATTCCTGAGTTTCATACATTGTTTTAGTGTTATAGTTTGATCTTTTTCTAGATTTTTTATTAACAATAGTCATTTGATTTAAATTCAAGCTATGGGTTGTTAAATCTCAATGGCAGGACCGGTGAAGGGTATGCACTTACAACACAACAACACAATGAGGAGAGTTGCTTAGGACACTTAACAGATCAAATAGGGAAATGGTTAACTTGTTAATGAAAGATGCTAAGAAAACAAGTAAATATGAGACAGAACAAGATTGCAAACAACACCAAGAATGTTGTATATTGTCTGCTCAAGTTCTATTAAAATGTCCACAGCATACGATAGAAAGTTACAAGTACTTGAGATACTTTATATACATCCTACAGCCGGCCATACTTTGAAGTCCAGCTGGATACAATTGACTAGACAACTACAACATCAAATGTAGAGTCAAAAGGCATATTTGCCTTTCGACTAGTGACTATAACATGCCATAACTCACATCCTAATATATTACAAAAAGGATAAAAGTACATAAAGTAGAAATCAGGGACTCAAGACCTCAATGTACAGTTATCAAAAGCATGGACCTTTTCACCAACTCATGTAAGTTGGTGACTCTACAGAGTAGCAGCGAAAAAGTGGTCCAACTTTATGGTAAAGTACATCAGATAAAGGCATATCTCTAAAAGTCTTTGGAAGAAATATGTCTTCACTCTTTGGCTTCAAAATACTTTGTCTTTGAAGCTTCGGAAGACTTTACTTTTGGCTTCGGAAGATGTTGGTCTTGGCTTTGGAAGATTTTACACTTAGAATATTTCTAGTACATGGGTTAAAACCTACGAAGCATTTCTACGTCTGCTTTTTAGTGCATGCATGCAGAGAGACTTTGGATGTTTTGGCTGCATCAGACTTATAGGAATCCTTACAAACTCCCCCTAGGCTGATTCTACCAAAACATTTAGAAGATCTTCAGATATTGGTGGTCTTCAGGATGATAATGACCATACCCTTCTTCATCAGATGGTACGGATCACTCAAACCCTCATAATATCTTCTCATCTCAAAGAGATCATACAGAGGTAAGTTGATTATGTCTTGCCATGTATAGACATTCTCAACACCTTGATCTCTGATCACATGGCATCTCTCTGGATTATTAGTGAAGGTCCAGGATAAGATGGGTCTCTCAGCTACACGAGGAGCCACTTGAATTGGAGTTGATTGGGCTGCCTCTTCATGCACTTCCTTAGGTTGATCTGACTCAGCCTGAGGTGTAGAAATGGATTATTCAGGCTTATTCTTTTTTGACTTTGGTTTGGAAGCCATCCTCTTCTTCCTCTTAGAAGACTTCAACTGAGAAGACTGGTCTGCAGAACCTTGTTGATAATCCTTGTCTTTCTCAGTTGGATGTTCCTCCCTCACAGGTTCAGAAGGAAAGGGAGTTTGACTGTGGATCAAAAGATGAAGCTTGCTGAGGCTCAACAGGAGGTCCAGGTTGTGTTGTCTCAGGTTGTTCAACCTTAACCTCCACTTCAGGTAGGATTTGACTTGGAGGGGAGTATAAGTCAATCAACTCCCCACTCTTGATCTTCTGCTTGATTACCCTGATATGCTCATCCATTGTGGATAGAGACATAGGGCCAAGACTCCTTCCGGAGAATCCATACAGCTTCAAGAAGCTTATCATCCTTTGTCTATCAGCAGTCTTCTTCATACTCTTTTGGATGATGGCTCTTGACTTTGCAGCATCTTCCCTCGCCTTTTTCTTTGTTGCCTTTTGTTCTTTGAGCACTTGAAGTTCAAGCTGTTGAGATACTCAAACTCAATGTACTCAAAGGACAAGGGAAGAAGTGCAGATGCCAGGTAGAGACCTGTGGCACTCAGGTAGTTGATCATGTTTTGCTTATCTGTTTCCTTGTCTACCTGAGGTTCTTGTGTAGCAACCACATCCTCTTGCACAAGGCTTTCCTGAACTGGGGAGAGAGTTGGAGTATGCATGTATAACCTTTTCTGTCTCTTCTCCTCTTTGAATTGGAGAAGTAACCTTGCATCCTCTACTTCCTTCATCTCTCTTGGCACTTCCATGTCAGCTAGTTCAATTTAATTGCTCTAAGGGGAGAGATATAATCTCATCTATGTTTTAGTTCCTGGTCTGCAAGCAAGTAATCTTGACTGCCCTCAACACATCTTCTTGAGTGTTTGGTCTGGGGGTAGCCATGATTGTAGCTTGCATAAAGCCTGAAGACCCAGAGGAACTTTCTCCCCTTAGCTTCCTCTTCCTCTCTCTCTCCTCCTCCTCCTCCTCCTCAATCTCCTCAAGAGTTAGAATCCTTTTCCCTTTGTCACCCATAGACTTTTGTGACACAATATGGAGAGAGCTTTGGTCTTCATTGCTTGGTGTAGCATCCAAGCTCTAGCCGGAGAGTGGTTGTGAGACACCTTCACCAGCAGGTGTTTTACTGAGGGAATGAATTTCTGAAGCAGTTGTTGGTGTGACAGGGCTCTCAGGCTCTATCACTGGGCCTTCAGCCAAGGTTTTCCCTTTGAAGCTAATCTCAGGGTCTGCCTCAGCATCCAGTAGACCAATGACATTACCTGATTGCCTTTGTCTCCTTCTAAGGTTGAACTCTTCAGTAATTCATTCTTGAATCCTGAGTGCTAACCTGTCAGCTTATCTTGATTGACTTGGGTTGACAAGTGGCATGTTGATTAGGTCAAGACCTTCATAGTAGTTAAAGGTCTGAAAATTAAATACTTCTTGCTGCCCTTGAACTCTGTGAAGAATGAGGGCTCTTTTATTAACATCATACCTCCTCCTAATAATGTAGTTTGAAGTTCCTTGAGGTGGAGATGACACAGCCCTTGGAATCCCTTCCTCAAAGAGACTCCTAATGACAGAGTCTGTAATGTCCACATTAATGTGAACTTGAGGAAGTTTCTGAGTATGCATAGTTACAAGTGAGGATGGTGAATCCTCAATGTCCATACTCCCTGAAGAACTCCCACGTTCTGTGACTGTAATGACTTTCTCCCCCTTTTTGGTAGCATCACCCTCTTGCATAGGTCAGCTAGAGGTTAGGTCATACATGTTCTTGTGTTCCTGGTTGAGCACATCTTAAAGGTCTCCCAACAAGTTTTTCTCTGAGATAATATATCTCAAGTTGCTGATCATTGACCCTATTATGCAGGATAGTCCCCTGAGATTCAAGGTGACTAACCTTAGAGACTAAATAGTAGCATGTTTTTGACAGTTTTTGCACCTTTAGTCTCAGATTCCCCTCATCTTCATCAGAAGAATCATTGGGGGATGAGATGATTGGGCCAAAGTCTCTCTCTCACCACCAGCCTCAGGTTCTTGGCTGCTGGATTTCCTCTGCACATTGACATCCTCAGTTGAGGTGTCAATGGGCTGAGTTGCCATGGTTGAGGCCTTAATGATGTAATCACTTGCATAAGTGAGAGCCTCTTCCATATGGATATCCTGAAGAGGTTCAGAAGTATCCACCTCATTGATAGGTGACTGATGTGGGCTAGACAAATGAGACTCAGGAGTACTCATCTCTCTTTGAGTAGGGGAAGAGTAGAGAGACTCATGGTACCCACTGAAACCTAAGTCTTCATCAGTATAGAATGAGAGGTTGGGAATGGGTTGATTTAAGTCTAAAGGCTGGGGATGGTAACTGTCCTCTGAAGGTTGTTCACTTGAGTGTTGAGACTCATAGTGAGGGCTTAAGGCAGTTTGGCTTATGAGCTCATCAGGGTGAGCATGAGCAACCTCATCCCTGATTGTTGAAGAGATGTGAGTGGTTTGCTCCTCAGGGGAAGTGGGAGCTCTAGTGTCCACTTCCTCCTGTATGGGTGATTATACGGGGGCCTGCACAGACTCAATAGTTTGAGCAGAGGTTTGTTTGGATTTTCTTTGGTAGGTGAGGGTGACTTGTGGCCTCTTTGGTGGTTGGGAGGTAAAAGGTGTGGGTTCAACACTAGCTTGTGTTGCTAGGTTGTCACCTTGAGCAATGAGCTCTAACATTTTTCTACCCTTGAGAAGCCTACAGTTGGCTTCTTCATAATTTTAAAGATGCCGGGCTTCATCTGTCCCAATTTAAGAACATTATCTGTTTCCCTCAACTGTGAGCCCAGTTCACAGTTGAGAATATGTTGAACATATCTAGGAAACATATAATACTCTAAGGAGTCCAAGTTAGCAAGCAAATTTATATAAACAAACTGAGAGTACCTAAACTTGACCCCTCGAACCATTCTATGTACTATGAAGGAGAGATCCTCAGGAATCTGGTCCCGTCCTCCATGCTTGTTTGACAAGTTATGGATAACCACATGAAGCAAGTATTTCCACTTGGATAAGACCTTTCCTTTCCTGAAGGTCTTTACAGAGAAATCTCCCTCATAGCCCATCTGCACAAAGGAATGATTTATAGCTTCCTTTGGGAAGGACAATTCACCTTCTTCATCATCCAGCTGCAAGTGAGTGTTGATGATGGCCGGAGTGATGAAGATTGTCCTCCCTTGTACTGTGGCAGACAGTGCCTTCTCCCCATCCATAATGACCTCTTGGCAGGTCTTCCAAAATTCAAGCAGATGATCCTCATAGAGAGTAGGATCAACGGTTAGGGAGGTGAAGTAGTTTGATAAAGCTAACAAATGGCAAATCTCTGAGAAACTTTCATCTTTCTCAGAGCTTAACAGAGCAACTTTGTTGTGTTGCCTGTGAAGTTGCATGGAGAAATCTGGGTTGTTTCGGCGGTTTAGGTTGGCCGTTTTAGAAGCTTAAGGATGATGAAAGATGAAGAACAAAAGGTTTAAGGAATAGTGTATTTGAGGAAGATAGTGAAAGAGGGGGGAACCGTTGGGCATTTATATGAAAAGGATTTAAGACAAAGTTAATGAAAGAGGAAAAACTTTGAAATCCGGATGTCGTTCCCACCTCTGAAAAGTAGTTTACTTTTGCCCAAAAAGTAGTTTTCTTGGAAGTCGAGAAATCTTCCGAAGGTTATTTTCTTTGGAAGTTCTGAAGAAAAAGCTTCCGAAGTCAAATTGGCTTCGGAAGATATTTCAAAGGTTTTTGAGAATTTTGCTTCGGAAGAGAACCCTCAGAGATTTTTATTCTAGTAAGAATAAGTACTTCCGATGGTAAATTGCTTTCGGAAGAAACTTGTTCTTTGAAAACATACAGAGTACTTAAGTTGATTTTAAGCTTCAGAAGATATTTCAGAAATTTCTTCCGAATGTAAAATTAATAAAGCAATTATTTGTTTACTAAGACATAAATTTCTTCCGAAGGTAATTTTGAATCTTCCGAAGAGATCAAGATTTTTCAAAAATCTAAGAAAAGTCTTTTGAAAAGATTTTCTTCCAAAGAAAACAATGGCTTATGAAGGTGATAAAATAGATAACGTAGGACACACAAGTTTTAGGAATAAATATGATTAAGTTTTAAGAAAAGCTATTCAAAGTTAATCATCCCAATAGCTGATACAAGATATTTAAATCTCTACTCGTCAAAAGCTTTGGTGAACAGATCAGCATATTGTTCATTTGTATTAACTTTGACTAGTTTGATTAATCCCTTTTCAAAGTTATCTCTAATCAAATTGATACCTGATTTTAATATGCTTTGTCCTTGAGTGTTGCACAGGATTCTCTGTGATGGAGATAGCACTATTGTTGTCTATGTGGATGGGAGTCTCTTTAAAGTTGAATCCATAGTCCAGCATGTAAGGCCCCGTTCCCGGGAAGCTTACAGTTGGTCATTCATTGCGCATAAAACATATAATTACATTTGTCTCATGAAAATATTGCAGCGGAAACATTCAAAAATGACATCTCATTTCATTATAAACACTTTTGCCAAATAATACATCATTATCCGATTACAAAATACATGTTTGCATTATATCACAAAAGCTTTATAAATGGATGCCATCTCAAAAGAGCCGAGTAGCCTTGCCGTGCCATCCTCAGCAATCATTACCTGCCAACTGGAAAACATATAAAAAGTCAGCGTTGCTGAGTGAGTTCTAGTTTTATATTAAAACATACTTTACTTTCATTTAAAACCATTCGTTACTTTTGCATGATCACACATCATACGTACGCATAGATAACATCTTTATTATCTCCTTCATTCATTCATTCATTCATTCTTTCGTTCCATATAACTTTACTTGCGCATTGGATATCATCCGTACCAATACCATATGCTACACCCCGATCAGTCTTAGCTACCGGGCCGAAGTCAATAAATGAACAGCTGAGCGTATGCCACAGTACTATGGGTAGCGGTAGAGGTTCTACATAAATGGTCATTAACAAAGAAGGACCCGTTATCCGATGCATGCAAGACTTTTCATTTCTTTCCACTTTACGTTACATAATACTTCATTTCATTCATTATAATAACACGTAAAGCCATAGGAAAGATAAACATACATTACAGTAAGGAACATTAACATGCATCAACATCACATCATACAGGGCAACATCATACATACATAACATGCATCATGCATAAACATGCAACATCATCATCATTATGCCCTACCTGCTTTCTAAGGCCATAACAGTTATCTTACATGCTCTTACGGGAACCTTTACGTCAAAACATACATCTGCACTTTCCCCGAAAGCCAGAAGTCTAACTACACTTTCCTTCGGATGCAACAGCTTTATTCGTGCGTATGGACACCCTTCAGTTGCATGGCCTTCATGCGACTGAACATCATGCGATTGGACTCAGGCGGATGAACACCTATGCGAATGGACATCCAGTCGTGCGTATGGACCTCATGCGGATGGAACTAATGCGAATGAGCACCTATGCGACTGATCTAATGCGAATGAACTCATGCGACTAAGCACTTACGCGACTGAACCCTCAGTCGCATGACTCCCCATGCGACTGGACTCCCAGTCATGCGAATGAAACCTTAGTCGTGCGATTGAACCCTCAATCATGCGAATGAATCCCAATCGTGCGAATAACTCTCAATCGCCTCTCAATCGGCCGTATGGCCTCCATTCGGTCGCCTAGCCCTAGCTGATGCAGAATGGAGTTCATCCCGAACCCAATCTGCCAATTCGGCCTCCAAGCTCATCCAAACCCATTCTAAGCCTAAATTAACTATCCTAGACCTTAGGAATGCATACCACAACACCATACAAGCACACACAAGCCCGGAAACATACACGAAACGCATCACACACATCACACCCAAATGGGTCAAACACATACACACACAAAAACGGGTTTTTAATGTTCTCCAGCCCCAAAATCGGTTGAAAACAAGTAAAAGTGGGGTCCTAGAACTCACACAAACGAGCACAACGACAAGGGCTTCGATTTCGCTTGCTACACAACGAGTTTGGCCACCCGAATCACCTGAACCGACCCTTTTTCCTCTTTTCTTCTTCTTTCTCTCTTCTCCTCTCAATATGGCTGAAAATATGAGTATGGGGGAGAGGGTAAGGGCTGCCCTCTCCCTTATATACTCTCACTCGCCCGACTTTCTTTCGTTGGCAAGTTTGGTCCCTCGACTTTGGACTTTATTTCTTTTTCTTCCTTCGTCGGCTTCAAAATAATAAATATCCGGGTGTTACAAGTCCACCCCCCTTAAATAGGTTTCGTCCCCGAAACCTGTTATTCTTCGAACAAACGTGGATAATGCTGTCTCATTTCTTCCTCAGTCTCCCACGTTGACTCGGATCCCTTCCTGTTCTTCCACTGTACACGTACAAGAGGAACCACTTTATTTCTCAGCCTTTTCTCCTTCCGATCGATGATTGCCACTGGTTGCTCCACATAATTGAGTCGTTCGTCTACTTCGATATCCTCCAGTGGAACAATCATATCTTCATCAGCTAAGCACTTTCTTAGATGAGATACATGGAATGTCGGGTGAATTCCACTTAACTCATCCGGTAAGTCTAGTCTATAGGCCACCTCTCCTACTCGAGCAATGATTCGGAAAGGGCCTATATACCTTGGGCTCAATTTTCACCGCTTTAGGAAGCGAATGATACCCTTCCAAGGTGAGACCTTCAACATAACCCGGTCACCCACCTGGAACTCAATCGGCCTGCGTCGTTTATCAGCATACGACTTCTGTCTATCTTTGGCTGCCTTCATGAAGGCTTTAATCTTCTCAAGCTTCTCAGTCGTAGCCTCGATTACCTCGACGCTCCCCAATTCTTTCTGACCAATATCACCCCAACAAACGGGTGTTCTGCATCTCCTACCGTATAACATCTCATATGGAGGCATACCAATGCTGGCATGATAGCTGTTGTTGTATGAGAACTCGGCTAACGGTAGGTGGTCATCCCAACTTCCACCAAAATCAATCACACATACCCGAAGCATGTCTTCCAGTGTCTGAATGGTCCTTTCTGACTGACCATCAGTCTGGGGGTGATAAGCCGTGCTAATATGTAACCTCGTCCTCATAGCGTCGTGGAATTTCTTCCAAAATTTAGATGTAAACCGGGTGTCGCGATCCGACACAATAGACACCGGCACACCATGACGAGTTACAATTTCCCTGATGAACAGATCAGCCAACCTCTCAGATGAATATGTCTCGCGGATCGGTAGGAAGTGAGCACTCTTCGTCAAACGGTCAACTATCACCCATATGGCATCGTACCCTTTCGGGGTACGCGGCAGCTTTGTAATGAAATCCATGGTGATGTGCTCCCACTTCCATTCCGGTATATCCAAAGGTTGTATCTTCCCATACGGCTTTTGGTGCTCGGCCTTCACCTGTAAGCAAGTAAGACACTTACTCACATACTCCACCACATCGCGCTTCATACCCGGCCACCAATAATCTTTCTTCATATCCTGGTACATTTTCGTGGCACCAGGATGAATGGAGTATCGAGTCTTGTGAGCTTCATCCATTATCTTCACCCGTAGATCCCCAAAACGAGGAATCCACACACGACTGAATCGGGTTCTAACACCGAGCGTGTTTTCACCCAATTCCCCAACCAGACCTCTCATTCTTTCAGAGTTAAGATGATCTTCTTTCAATGCCTCATCTTGAAGCTCCTTAACTGCTTCATTACATCAGAGGTCATGATCAATTGATAAGCTTTCACCCGAATCGGCTCGGGTCTCTCTTTTCGGCTAAGGGCATCCGCCACCACGTTGGCTTTGCCCGGATGGTAATGGATCTCGCAATCATAGTCTTTTATGAGCTCCAACCATCGTCTCTGCCTCATGTTCAGATCCTTCTGCTCAAAGAAGTACTTCAGACTCTTGTGGTCAGTGAATATGGTGCACTTCGTCCCGTAAAGATAGTGCCTCCAAATCTTTAACGCAAAGACCACGGCTGCCAGCTCCAAGTCATGAGTAGGATAATTGACCTCATGAACCTTCAATTGTCGGGATGCATAGGCTATAACTTTTCCTCTTTGCATTAACACGCACCACAACCCCGAGTAGGAAGCAGCAGAATAAACCACCAGATCTTTACTTCCATCGGGTAAGGACAAAACTAGAGCTTGAGTCAACCTCGCCTTCAGTTCCTCGAACGCCTTCTCTTGAGGTTGACCCCATACGAACTTCACATCTTTTCGGGTCAACTTAGTTAGTGGAGAAGCGATTTTGGAAAAGTCTTGGATGAATCTTCTGTAGTAGCCCGCCAAACCCAAGAAGCTACGAATCTCGGATGGCGTCTTAGGTGACTTCCACTGCATGACCGCCTCCACCTTTGCCGGGTCCACCATAATCCCGTCGGGATTCACCACGTGACCCAAGAACTGAACCTCGCACAACCAAAACGCGCACTTGGAGAATTTAGCATACAACTTCTCCCTTCTCAACGTCTCTAGAACCTCCCGAATGTGACCGGCATGCTCTGCTTCGCTCCTCAAGTAAATCAGGATATCATCAATAAACACGATCACTGATTTATCCAACATCGGCCGACACACTCGATTCATCAGATCCATAAAAGCAGCTGGCACATTCGTCAAACCAAAAGACATGACGAGGAACTCGTAGTGACCATAGCGCGTACGGAAAGCTGTTTTAGGAATATCTTGCTCCCTCACCTTCAACTGATGGTAACCAGATCGAAGATCTATCCTTGAAAACCAACTGGAACCCTGAAGCTGATCGAACAAATCATCTATCCTCGGTAAGGGGTATCGGTTCTTCACCGTCAACTTGTTCAGCTCGCGGTAGTCGATGCACATCCTCATACTACCGTCCTTCTTCTTTACAAACAGGACCGGAGCACCCTAAGGAGAGATACTCGGTCTAATGAACTCCTTATCAAGCAGCTCTCGCAACTGCTCCATCAGCTCTTTCATCTCGGTCGAAGCCAACCGATACGGTGCCTTGGCGACAGGTTGGGCACCCGGTATCAGATCAATCTGAAATTCAATCTCTCTGTTAGGTGGCACTTCTGATAAGTCTTCTGGGAACACGTCTGGAAAGTCACACACAACCGCTACATCGGCTAGTTGTGGTGTTGGCGTATCCACATCCTTTACATAAGCCAAGTAGGCACTACATCCACACCTCATACACTTTCCCGCCACCACCATCGAGATCACCTTCGGAATCGTAGTAACCCGATCACCATAAACCGTCACTGAAGTATCGTCAGGCGCCGACAACTGAATCATCTTCTTGCGACACACAATGTTCGCCTCGAAGTCCGCTAACCAATCCATCCCAAGAACCAAATCAAAACCACCTAAGGCCATCACGAATGGTCTAACAGGAAACTTATGACCCTCAAGTTCCACATCACAGTTCTCTATCATCTCAAAAATCCTGGTAGACTTACCTATGGCAGTTTCTACATCAAAGGGCGTATCAACACGTCTACTACTAACAGGCAGCTTAGCACAGAAAGCAGCAGAAATAAAACTTTTACTGGCACCCGAATCAAATAACACAGAAGCTAAAGTTTGGTTCACTAGAAACGTACCGGACACAACATCAGGGTCCGTCCTAGCTTCCTCCTGTGTCATGGTGAATGCCCTGGCGCTCGCCCTCGGTCCATCACCTCCCGTCCTCTTCGCCCCGGAACCCTCAGCCCTCGGCTTCTTACAATCCCTGCTCATATGACCAGTTTCTCCACAGTTAAAGCATTTGCCCGACAGGCAATCCTTTGCCATATGCCCTGTCTTCCCACACTTGAAGCACACATTCGATCCCAGCCTACATTCTCCCGCATGCTCCTTTCCACACTTGCCACACCTCCTCGATCCCGCTCCCGGTGTGGCCACGCGGCGATCATCCACCCGTGCCTTTTTGTTCCCCGTCGAGGCATCACCCCGACCAAACCTTCTCCCATTCCAGTTCCGATCACCACCACCCCTCTTATTTGCTTCAGTCACCACCACTTCCCTCTCATCATATAGTCTTCCGGCCAAATCGACCGCCGACCTAAAAGTGCTTGGCCGGGCGGCGATCATATGCCGGCGAACATCCACCGGTAAGCCCTGAATGTACCTCTTGATCTTCCGAGAAAGAGGCGTCACCTGATCCAACACCAACCGTGCCATCTCATTGAACTTGGTAGTGTATTGCTGGTGTGTCATGGATCCCGCCTCTAGCTGCAGGAACTCCCTCTCTATCTTATCCATCTCCATGTGAGGACAGAACTCCTCAATCATCATCTTCTTCAGGTCGGGCCATCTCATTCTCCCGATTGCCCGGTTACCCTCAGCTTGGACAATGTTGTCCCACCAGCATAGTGCCGAGTCCACAAATGAATGAGTGGCAAACTTCACCTTCTGATCTTCCCATCGGTGAGCAGCGGCAGCAATGCCATTACCGTCGAAAGTAGGGGGCTTGCATCTCATAAACACCCCATAGTTACAGCCTCGTGCCACCTCTCGCACAGGCTCATCTTCCTCTTCCTCGTCTTCATTATCAGAGAAAATCGTTTCGGGCTCTGGTTGCTCTCGTTCCCCCGAAGACCTGTTTCTCTCCTTTCTTTCTCCTTCCTTCACCGCCTTAATGACTTCGGTCACCACAGACGGTAAGATAGTCTGCATGACCTGGTGTACTTCTTCAACAACAGTCTCCTTTACCGAGGCCCTTCGGTTTGCACTCTCATCCCCAGCTTCCGGATGAGGAGTCTCTAGTTCCTCAGGAACCACCTTCTCGACCCCTGGTCTTCCTCTCTTGGGTCGCGGCTCAACATCAGGCCCGCCACGGCCTCCACCCTAGAAGCTTTAGAAGATCTCCCTCCAGCCATTCTCTAACTCACACTAAAAGATTCAAACACCAACACGGTCATTCAAGGAAACAACTCAGTTTATGTCAAGTATAGTAAGTCCCTAATTACAGTGGCCAGTTGTGATTAGCCACTTACTTTACTCTTCATACCCCAAGTATTACCTGTCCTGACTACATCAGTATTTAAATCTACATACAACACATAACCACATACCATGCGCACATAAAACCGGTTAACTTTAAGAAAATACCTGATGGCACGCAGCTACTCAGATTGGCATCCCATTCCCCTTTCGTCCCATTTTCAGTTTAAGTTAAGGTTTATTTTGAAAATTTACCCATTTCACTTAAACTTTGGCTCGGATACCAACTTGTAAGGCCCCGTTCCCGGGACGCTTACAGTTGGTCATTCATTGCGCATAAAACATATAATTACATTTGTCTCATGAAAATATTGCAGCGGAAACATTCAAAAATGACATCTCATTTCATTATAAACACTTTTGCCAAATAATACATCATTATCCGATTACAAAATACATGTTTGCATTATATCACAAAAGCTTTATAAATGGATTCCATCCCAAAAGAGCCGAGTAGCCTTGCCGCGCCATCCTCAGCAATCATTACCTGCCAACTGGAAAACATATAAAAAGACAGCGTTGTTGAGTGAGTTCTAGTTTTATATTAAAACATACTTTACTTTCATTTTAAACCATTCGTTACTTTTGTATGATCACACATCATACGTACGCATAGATAACATCTTTATTATCTCCTTTATTCATTCATTCATTCTTTCGTTCCATATAATTTTACTTGCGCATCGGATATCATCCGTACCAATACCATATGCTACACCCCGATCAGTCTTAGCTACTGGGCCGAAGTCAATAAATGAACAGCTGAGCGTATGCCACAGTACTAGGGGTAAGCGGTAGAGGTTCTACATAAATGGTCAATCACAAAGAAGGACCCGTTATCCGATGCATGCAAGACTTTTCATTTCTTTTCACTTTACGTTACATAATACTTCATTTCATTCATTATAATAACACGTAAAGCCATAAGAAAGATAAACATACATCACACTAAGGAACATTAACATGCATCAACATCACATCATACAGGGCAACATCATACATACATAACATACATCATGCATAAACATGCAACATCATCATCACTATGCCCTACCTGCTTTCTAAGGCCATAACAGTTATCTTACATGCTCTTACAGGAACCTTTACGTCAAAACATACATCTGCACTTTCCCCCGAAATCTAGAAGTCTAACTACACTTTCCTTCAGATGCAACAACTCTATTCGTGCATATGGACACCCTTCAGTCGCACGGCCTTCATGCGACTGAACATCATGCGATTGGACTCAGGCGGATGAATACCTATGCGAATGGACATCCAGTCGTGCCTATGGACCTCATGCGGATGGAACTAATGCGAATGAGCACCTATGCGACTGATCTAATGCGAATGAACTCATGCGACTAAGCACTTATGCGACTGAACCCTCAGTCGCATGACTCCCCATGCGACTAGACTCCCAGTCGTGCGAATGAAACCTTAGTCTTGCGATTGAACCCTCAATCGTGCGAATGAATCCCAATCGTGCGAATGACCCTCAATCGCCTCTCAATCTTCCGTATGGCCTCCATTCGGTCGCCTAGCCCTAGCTGATGTAGAATGGAGTTCATCCCGAACCCAATCTGCCATTTTCGGCATCCAAGCTCATCCAAACCCATTCTAAGCCTAAATTAACCATCCTAGACCTTAGGAATGCATACCACAACACCATACAAGCACACACAAGCCCGGAAACATACACGAAACGCATCACACACATCACACCCAAATGGGTCAAACACATACACACACAAAAACAGGTTTTTAATGTTCTCCAGCCCCAAAATCGGTTGAAAACAAGTAAAAGTGGGGTCCTAGAACTCGCACAAACGAGCACAACGACAAGGGCTTCGATTTGGCTTGCTACACAACGAGTTTGGCCACCCGAATCACCCGAACCGACCCTTTCTCCTCTTTTCTTCTTCTTTCTCTCTTCTCCTCTCAATATGGCTGAAAATATGAGTATGGGGGAGAGGGTAAGGGCTGCCCTCTCCCTTATATACTCTCACTCGCCCGACTTTCTTTCGTTGGCGAGTTTGGTCCCTCGACTTTGGACTTTATTTCTTTTTCTTCCTTCGTCGGCTTCAAAATAATAAATATCCGGGTGTTACACGGCATCTGATTTTGAATCCAAAGCACTTGAGCACAGCAGCTTGCAGCAGCAATGTATTCAGCCTCAGCAGTTGATACAGAGACACAGGATTGTTTCTTGCATTGCCAAGAGAGTACTCTTCCACCAAGAAATTGACATCCCCCTGATGTAAACTTTACAGTCATGTTGCAACCACCATAGTCACTATCTGTATAAGCATACAGATTAAAGTCAGAATTCTTTGGATACCAAAGGCCAAGTGATGAAGCACCTTTGAGATATCTTAAAATTCTTTTGAAAATGACCAGGTGTGATATCTTGGAGTTGGCTTGATATCTTGCACAAATGCATGTAGCAAACATGATATCTGGCCTGCTAGCTGTAAGGTACATAAGAGACCCAATCATTGCCCTATAGAGATGCTCATCAACACACTCCCCCTCAAGATCAGGTTCAAGAGAGTGATTTCTAGCTATGGGTGTCTTAGCATCCTTACAATTAGTCATGTTGAATCTTTTAAGTATGTCAGGTACATACTTTGACTGACTTATGAAGATGCCATTGTCAACTTGCTTCACTTCAATTCCTAGAAAGAAATTGAGTTTCCCCATGGCACTCATTTCAAACCTGTCCTACATCATCTTCTCAAAGTCTTTGCAGAGCTTTGGATTAGTTGACCCAAAGATAATGTCATCTACATATACTTGAACTAGAATTATGTCATTTCCTGTTCCTTTGATGAAGAGAGTTCATCTATAGTACCCCTTTTGTAGCCATATTGACAGAGATATTGAGATAGAGTCTCATACCACTTCCTTGGTGCTTGGTGCAGCCCATAAAGAGCTTTATCAAGCCTGCTGACATAAACAGGATGATTAGAATCTACAAACCTAGGTAATTGTTTGACATTCACCTCTTCATCAATCACCCCATAAAGAAAAGCACACTTGACATCAAGTTAGTAGACCTTGAAGTTCTTGGATGCAGCAAAAGCTAGGAATATTATAACAGCTTAAAGTCTTGCTACAGGAGCAAAAACATTTGTATAGTCAATTCTTTCTTCTTGAGTATATCCTTGAACAACTAGTCTTGCCTTGTTCTTGATGACAAGTCCTCTATCATCCTTCTTGTTCCTAAAAACCCATTTGGTTCCTATGGAAGTCTTCCCTTGAGGAAGAGGACATAGGTTCCAAACCTTTTGCCTTTTGAATTGAAGCAGCTCCTCTTTCATAGCTTCAACCCAACTTCCATCCTTTAGAGCCTTATCAATTTTCTTTGGCTCTATCTGGGACAAGAAACAAGAGTGAAGGCAAACATTTGCTTCATGGGTTTGTCCTCTTGTTCTCGCCCCTGAATCAACACCTCCAATGATGTTTGTGGTAGGATGAGACTTGTGGATCCTTAGTTGAGGGATCATAGCAAGTTGCTTAGACAGATCTAAATTTGAAAAATTTTGATCTGGCAAAGAAGATTCACCCTCTACATCAACACACTTATCAAGATTGACTTGATCCAATGAGTGTGTGACATCATTGATGTTGTCTTCAATGCAGTGGTTATCAGCATCAAGAAATTCCTGATTACTTTCACCACCACCATTTTCTCCAACATTTGAAGCTCCTTCTTCTGAGTTTTGTGCATCTAAGCTGGAATTTGAAGGCACCCCAGAAACATCAGCATGCTTTATCATTGATGTGCTGGTAGAAGCTTCATTTGTAGGATTAGTTACCACTGGAGCTGAAGATGTGTAACAAGAAGGTCTTCTGAGCTCAAATCTTGGGTCAGGAGCACATGTAGGTAATATATCTGTAGGTCCTGAAACATTCTCACAAGATTTGTTAAAACAGTCGGTAACTAAATCAAGATCAAATAGCCAATCCGGACCAGAACCTTTCACACTGGGAGTGTGATCATTGAAAGTCACATTGGCTGACTCCTCAACTACTCTAGTTCTGAGATTGTATACTCTATAAGCTTTAGATTGAGAAGAGTATCCAATAAAGTGTCCATCATTTGATTTCTCAGCAAACTTGGCAATTTGATCTTTGGTATTCAAGATGATGCAGGAACATCCAAATGACTTGAGAAAACCAATGAAAGGTTTTCTTTTGTGCCAAAGTTCATAAGGAGTCTTACCATGTGTCTTAACCATTAAAACTCTGTTTTCCACATAGCAAGCAGTGTTCACTGCCTCTGCCTAGAATGTGATGGGCAGTTTAGAGTCAGACAACATAGTTCTTGCAGCTTCAATTAGTTTCCTGTTTCTCCTCTCAGCAACACCATTTTGCTGAGGAGTCCTGAGAGCACTATATTGTCTTGTAATACCTTTTTCATCACAAAATGTATCAAGGATTTGATTCTTGAATTCAGTTCCTTGATCACATCTTATGGTTTTGACGTTGTGATCATATTGATTCTCAATCTTTAAGATGAAATTCTTCAGAATCTCAGGACTCTCATCCTTGGTTCTAAAAAAGAAGACCCAAGTGAATCTTGTAAAATCATCTATGATCACCAAACAATAAGAGGTCCTTCCTAGACTCATTACACTGGTGGGGCCAAAGAGATCCATATGTAATAAGTGTAGGGGATTAATGATGGAATTTCTTTCCTTTGGCTTGTGAGATACCTTGTGTTGTTTCGCTTTCAGGCATGCAACACAGTGGTCATCACTTGTAAACTCTTTCTTTGGTATTCCCGTTACCAAATCATTCTTAATTAATTTATTCATGTTTTTAAAGTTTACATGGCACATTCTTTTATGCCAGAGGAAAGATTCATCATTATTTGCTTTAGACAAAAAGCATGAAACTTCTCCTGAGGGAGATGTTTCTTGCAAGTCCATCTTGTACATGTTTCCATTCCTGGGGGCTCTGAGCAAGATGTGCTCATGAGGAATGACCACCTAGGGCCTGAGAACAATGCACTCATACTCAATGAAGCGCATGTTATGACTCTAATCACAAAATTAGGATACATTCTGAAGATTATACCCAAGCTCCTTGACAAAGTTTACCTTCTCAATGCTGAGCTTACCATTTGTGACCTTGCCCCTTCCAGTAATGTAACCTCCTGCATCTCTTCCATAAGCAACTGGTCCTCTATCAATACTTTCAAACTTTTGGAGTAGTGACCTATTGCTTGTCATTTGTCTGGAACAGCCATTATCAATGATCCATACATTTCTGTTTGTCTTGAGTTGTTCCTGCACAAAAGAGATAATTAGTTACATTTGGAAACCCAAGCCTCATTGGTCTTGGGCTTATCAAATGAAGTTGAAGACAATGCAATAGTAATTGATCCTATAGTCATGTTAGAAGGATCATTTGCTGATGTTGATGAAGAACTTTCAGCCACTTGGTCTTTCTTTGACTTCAACACCACCTTTGGAAGCTTAGACTTGACCTTCAATACTTCGGAAGTTTTGATGACTGGACCTTCGGAAGATCTTGCTTTCACTGCAGCAGGCTTCAGTGCTTCGGAAGTATTATTTCTTCTAAGACCAAATTTTCTTCCGAAGGCAAGTTTCCACTTGTCTTCTTCTTTATTTTGGAGCTTTCGAAGGAAACAGATTTTCCTTCCGAAACTTGCTTCTTCTTCTCCAACCTCTTAGAAGTTTCTTTCTTGGTCATGTGGTGAGTACTCTTTGGATTGTAAACACAATTCTTAGCAAGATGAGAAGTACTCCCACACATAACACAATCCATTTTCTTCCTTCTAGGAGTTTTCCTTTGAGAACAAGGCTGAACTTGATCACTTTCCTTCTCCATCTTCATCTTTGCAGATGTTGTGGCAGTTCTTGTGGGGATAGAACTACCTTTAGAGCTGGATGGTTCAGGTTGTACAACAGTGATGCACAACTGATCAGCCTTCTTCTTGATGATGGATGATTTGGACAAGAACAGAACTCTTGTTGATGGAGTTCAAGTTGGTGTCTTCAGCCTTTACCACTCAAATCCTGATGAAGAGATGAAGACTTGTTTCTTGCAGAGTTAAAGGTGGCCTTGATCTCTTGAGCCTTTTTGGACTTTCTTTGGCCTTCCTAATCAAGTTGTTTCTTCTTGACTTGGTCATCCCAACAGCTTTGCTCACCTCAGAGGGATGGTGACCCTTCTTAGAATGCTCTTCTTTACTCTTCTCAGAGCCATTCTCCACCATCTTCTCTTCATCCTCTTAAGTCACAGGATCTATGAGGGGAAGCTCATCTTCACAAGTTCCACACCTAGGAGATCTTACAGACAATATTGTGTGTGGAGGAGCTATCTCAAAAGATCCTAGTCCCTGCTTATTTTGATAACAAACCTTTGCATGCAAGGATGAGGATATTATGTTCTTGAAGGTCTCTTCTTCAAGAACACATTTTTCTGCCTTGGCTTTGCTGATCACAAGCTTAGCCTGTATGAAAACCGACCTCCAGGTTGTTACCCTAAACCTAGATTACTTGCATCATTATCCATGTTATGAGTGCTAATAATTGAAACTATTCAACCCTACTATGGAATTTGAAACAATTCTTACTACTTGATGTAAATTATGATTTTATGTGATTTTTATTATTGACTTTTAGCTAATTTAGGTTTCTACCTTTTAAAAATTAGTGTCCCGGGAATGTCAACTAGTCACCCTTACAAAATTAAATTCAAGAGAAGGCAATTAAAATGTGAGCATACACACTCACACTTACATAATTTTCGGCCATGCATGCATGGGCATGCATTAGATACCTCAATTCACCATCCACTAAATCATACATTATACCCAATACTACAAAATTACACTACATAATAACAATTTACAATTAAAATTTAAATGGAAAATCCCCCACTACACTCCAAGATTCGCCCGCCCCCCTCTCCACTCCTCTCCTCTCTTCACCACCTCCACACTACCCACTCACCTTTCATGCAACTCACTCCCTCTCTCCCTCTCTCCCTCTTATTAAAATCCACCAGCTGATCAAACACACACACACCTCACAACTCTCTCAAAACAATTCTCTCTAAGTCTTGTGCAAGAAATTCGAAGAACACCACCAAGTTCCATTCGGCCAAGTGCAAACCGCAAGGAAGTGGCCTAGTTCGCGAGTTTTGGTCACACAACCACACTTGTTCCACCTTTCCAGCCTTGGTTCGAGCTTCTCCATTCAAGTCCAAGGAGTTTCAAGCCATCCACAACCATCAACACCTTCTAAACCGTGAGTTACATCAAGTGTAAGCTCATGTTGTCGGTTTTGTGACATTTCACTTGTTTTCTTCATTTATCACCTAAAAACCGTGTATTTCCTTGTTGTAGCAGAAACATCTCACCATCATCTTGTTCTTAAGGAATTCCCAACGTTCTTGAAGGTAAACCTCATGTTATGTTAGTCATTCTTGAGGTGGAAACCGATTTCCACCATGAAAACCCTCTTTTTGGGTGTTTGGTATCATCTAACTTGTGAAAGTTTCAACTCTTGTAAACCAAACTTGTGACCTGCATTTTTATGACTTAATGGACTCCCAAGAACCTGTTTTTAAAAGTTCCAAGAGGCTACACACTCGAATCCACGGTTGATACATGGATTACACCTTGAAACCCTTCTTTCTACATGTAACAACACCCTTTTAAGCATTTGTTTGAAAAATCCTTTCAACCAAGACCCATAACCTACTCATGAATGACTTAATGACACCTTAATAATCTTTTTATGAAGTTAAATGAAGTGTTGGTAACGTTTAAACTCAAGTTAAGATGATTTACCCAAGTGTTATAATCGGTTATGACATTTTCTACATATTTGAAGCATATGGATGTATAGAACAACTAGGCAACTTGTTGGGACTGAAATTTCAGTAGGTTTTAATGAATATTAGAAGTTTTAGCAATGTTTAATCTCTGGAATAAAGGACATGTTGTGATTTACCCTCTTTTAGTCACTTTCGGGACCCGAAAACATCGTAAAATGACTTTAAAAATAGCAAGAACATGAATTTAACACTCTTGAAAAGTATTCCAGGCTCAAAAATGATAAATAAAGTATTCTGGAGTCAATGGATAATTTAAATGGTCAAAGAAACAAATAAATGACATTTTAACTAAAAACGGGTACAAACCGAGCATCGTTTTTTAGAGAAATCCATAAAAATAGAGTTCAAAGCTAAGACTTATAAAAATCATATGATTACAGTAAGTTAAGTAATAAAAGACTTAAAGGATTTGAAAAATTGGTCAAACAAGCTTTAAATGGTCAAACCCGGTCAAAACCGCGTTTTAACGGGTCAAACGTAAAAACAAGAATTTCAACTATAAAAGGCCAATTTACACATTTAAGGACTTAAAAATTTATAAATATATCTTTTAGAAAATAACTACAGGTCCAAGATTCAAATATATGAAAACTCCAAATTACTGTTAAAACTATCCGGCTTTTACCGTAACCAGGAGCGTTAAACGCGCAGTTTTTAAATCGAACCCGTAAACTAAAGTTTTGAAGCACTTACTCCATAATAATCATAATATGACTCTAATAATCTGATTTTTTTTTGTCTTAAATGACATAAAGGGCAAGAAACTAAACTTGAGGGTAGAAACTGTCAATTTTGAAACTTGAGGGACCAAACTGTAAATTTTTTCCAAACTTTATAACCGACTTCCAGGAAGCTAATAAACACTTGAACAACAAAATTTCTTAGTATACTTAACCAAATGAAGTGAAAATCCCAATTTTCATGAAGACGCCTTGACCTGCCATAAAAGGAAACTTTTTATACAAACCTTCACGAAGCCAAAGCCTTACTCAATAGCTAAACCCTTGACACCACTGTTGCACCTTAAATGAGTTTAGGGCAGTAGCGTATTACTTAATATGTACATGTTAGGGTGCTAGACTTGAGACACTTCCCGGTACACCAAGAGACTTTTGACTGGAAACCTAAGGTGAGTTCTAGTGATCCCCCTTTTTACTATTGTTTTGGGATGAAACATGCTCTACTTTTTATGAACTATAATTGTGCTTTACTTGATGATTCTATGTGGGATTTGTGGTTACCTGCTGATTCTTATATCATGATCATTAATTCTTTCGTGAACCGCTTGTTTTATATGGATAGATCTATTTGGGGAATCCCCCACACACAGTGGCTTCCGTTCCAGGAAGGTTACCCCACTGAGGTCCTAAGGGGTCGTTTTGGCATGTGACAAGTTTTGTTAAGATACTATGGTGAACCATCCGGGCAGGTAGGGTTCACTGGTTTGAGGCTCAGTTTCTTCCTTCGGGAATATCCGGTAAAACACAACTTTAGAAGAGGCCAACCGGGACTGAGTGCAGGGTTGATTGTGATTTTTCCCACGATGATAAACAATGATTATTTTCTTTTAATCAAAGAAGGATTTGTTAAGTCCTTTTGTTTTTAAACTTTAAGCACTTGAATTCACCAACTTTTTTAGTTGACACAATTTTCTTTTGAGCATGTTTCAGGTAATGTATGAAGAGATCCTAGCTGTTGTGAAGACCTAGACTTATCCCGTGACCATGGCATTGGCATATTTCCTCAATGAAACATTTGAACAATTTTATATTTGTGTTGAACAAGTACAATTTTATTTTTATGGATGATTGTAAAACTCATTTGGGGGCTTGATGTGTTTCTAGCCCCTCTATCTTTTCAAAAACATTAATGCCATGTGATATTCTCTCCTTTGAGCTCTTATAATGGTTTGTTTCCGCTGCCATATGTTGTTACTAGTCTGTGACGTCCCACCCTACCTGGGCCCGGGGTGTGACAGATTGGTATCAGAGCCAAAGGTTGTAGAGAAGTCGGGAATACCATAGTAGACCCTAGGCTACAACCCTGATACCCTAGGACTGTCCTTGTGGGAAGTGTTGGGATGATCGGGTTGGGTAAATTGATGATTACACTTGATCAACGTAATCATGAATTTACCGGACGCGTAATTTCCATCACTGATCTTTAGGTTATGGTTGGACTTTTTCTGGTTTTTATTGATGATTTGAAACTAATTTTAAAGAGGGGATTTAAATGATTTTTATGATGAACTATGTTATCTGATACTACTTGAAGAGACTATTGATCTGGGCTAAACAGACAGCTATATGTTGGAATAACAGATACTATTGCCATCACTACTATTATTAGTACTATTATTATAATCATGAGCTATGAGAAACCAAATTACTCATGATGTATTTCTTACAGGACAACGTCTATGGCTGATAAAGGAAAGGCGCCTGCTCACCCTGACACTGAGACCACTCCTACCGAAAATCTGAGGAGAGAGAAGCCCCGGACAGAGTATGAGGCATACCTCCGAAGATGCGGACATCCAGGGTGGATATCCGTCACGTCCGAAGACACTGAGGCTTCCGAGGACTCTTCCTCCACATCACCTTCCCGAAGCCGAACGCGATCCCACTCTCCTCAAGTAGCTGCTCCGACCCTCTCACCCATCCCACCTATTGGGAATAGGGGTGCGCGTACTGTCACCCGACCTCGCAAAAGCGTTAGGCCAGGATCCTCCGTATCCTTTAGGATGCCTCCTCCTCCTCCCCCGCCTGTTAGGATT